>MU158866.1:667603-688854 GCA_015888305.1 Antheraea pernyi
TTCAGTACTGTCATCAGAAGCGAATTATACACAGGGATCTCAAGGTGGGTTTTAATCTAATTTGTTCAGTTTTAAAATATTTTTCCTCTATTTTAAATTTCAATGTTTGTTTGGAGCAGTGGTTAAGATAACAAGGTCGTCTAAATATAGAGTCAATGTTGAAAAAATTAAGTTTGGGGTAAAATAGATGTATTTATCTCGAGTAGTATAACAGGTTTCCTTTGTAAACAACAACAAACAAACTAATACTTTTTAAAGTACAATACTGCTGTAGTTTAGTAATGTTCTTACTAATATGATTTTATTAAAAGCTTATTAAAGAGTGCTGATCATTTCAATACAAATAAATTACCGACAGAGTTATTTCAGTAAATAATATTATATGGCATTTAATAGTTCACACTTATGAATACGAAGGATGTCTCTGCTTTTTAATATTTAAATCGATTGTATTAAAAGTTGTTATTATTAATAAAATTAGTATGAATGGTAGAGAAAAAGTTAGACAATTTCTTCAATTTCTCGAATATACAGAAGAAAATGTAAACGAAGCCGGTGGGAAAGTTAGTGTTTTACAAGTTATTATTTGTGATTATTTATTCGTATAATATTTTTTTTATTTAATATAAAACACATACAGGCTTTTCCAGTAAATTTTGGTTCAATATAGGATTCAATTTGCGTACGCTGCCGGGAAAATAGATGAGGGTTGCGAGTTCCAGTTAACTGTTCGCATTATAAATGAGGAAGGAAATTTCTTCTTGCGAATCTGTTGAATATGGAGAACATGTGTGTGGAAAAACCTCCTCGATGTTCACAGGAACAGAGATTGTGGAATTCATTTGAGAAATTCCCGCATATAGAACACACATCTACCGGAATGTGGTCAATCTATATATAAATAGAAACTAATGGCCTGTCATTTTTGGATAATTCTTCGTTTTTTTGTGTTAAATTTCCAATAAAAAAAGTGATTGACTGAGACAGAATATAGTAAGCAGATCTTCAAAAATATTGACAGAATTGACAGATTAACGTTCCGTTGCTATTTTATTTTATTGGATGTTGATACTGTAAATGGAAGACTTGGTCTCATCGTACACGTTAGTACCTCCTCCAAAGGTGGGTCGGGCTGTATGTAATGTTAGCCTATAAAAATGGATAGATTTTTGAGGCCTTGTTACAGATATTGAGAAATTAAGAAAAGAAATATACTATGCCAAATTCTATATGTTTACGATTTTGCACTGCAGGCGGAGAATTTACTGCTCGACGGCGAGATGAACATCAAAATTGCCGATTTCGGTTTCTCGAATGAGTTCACGCCGGGCGCTAAGTTAGACACTTTCTGCGGTAGTCCACCGTACGCTGCACCCGAGCTATTCCAAGGTATTGTAGCTAATGGATTATTAGTGTACTATTTTAACTAACAGGTTTGTCTGTGTCTAAATGTCCTTAAGCGCATCACACAACAACTAAAGAACTGGTATGCACCATATTAAGCAGAACTAAAGGTCTACTAAGATCATGGTTGGCATATCAAAAATATAATCTTGTCTATCGTTATTTTCCTTTATTAATAATTGGTGTAGTGATAATTAATATTTTGTATGTAATAGATACGTTGAACTTTGATAGTTGCTCCTGAATAAATTATAGCTATTGTTTCTCTACGGTCGACTTTAAAATATCAAATTAATAAAACCTACCACAAAGAACTTCGTAATACCATTCTTCTATTCTTTAGAGAATTTTGAGCTTCAGGTTATACTTATTATCCGAGATGTAGTAACCTCTATTGTGTAGTCATATTATAATTCTCATGACAGTTACAAGCCATATAAATAAGGTTTTCCTTAGTCTGCAATTACGAGTTAGTGTTTTTTAATACATGATAGGTTATAATGTTCGAGCACAATCTAAACTGATGTTAAATAACGATATGGTCTAAATACACTGAATCTAAAGGGGAACTAGTTCCCGAGTCCAGCTCCCGGAACACACCAACTAGTGCTTGGCGGGAATATTACAATGTCAGTTAGTAGATTTTGTATTTTATTCATAATCTTGTGTTATATAACGATGTTTGTTGTAATATTGGTGGTATTTTGCGTAATACAATTCGGTTATTGTGTACGAGCGAAGCGGATGGGAAATAATACAACGGGGCATGGATTCTGAGATGCCATAAAAACTCCCTGGAAAGTTCTAAGACGTGGGCCACCATCTTGGTAGAATATTAAAATGGTCGCAAGAAACTTGTAATATCTCTTGTAATATCACGAATAACCTATTCGTGAGTGACAGTAATAATCTACTAGAAGATTTCTTGCCAAAAATAATACTGAATAAATAAGTATTTGACGAAAGATTTTTAAAAATGATAATAAATTTACGGTTATATTATTGCTTCAATGAATATATAATGAACGTGTTCCAGGCAAGAAGTATGACGGTCCCGAGGTAGACGTGTGGTCGTTGGGCGTTATCCTGTACACTCTCGTGTCAGGATCGTTGCCATTCGATGGATCCACGCTGAGGGAGTTGCGCGAGAGGGTGCTCAGAGGGAAATACAGGTGACCGACATAGTATTAGAGTATCGATATATAGAAATTTGTCTTTCGTTTAGTATCAAATGTTTCATTACAAAAGTTTGCATCATTATCATCATCAGCCTGTGAGAGACCCACAGCAAGGTCATAGGCCTCTTCTCGAGGGAAGGTATGGTCATAATCACCTGTGAGAAACTTTGACGAAAGATTTTTAAAAATGATAATAAATTTACGGTTATATTATTCAATTATTCAATGAATATATAATGAACGTGTTCCAGGCAAGAAGTATGACGGTCCCGAGGTAGACGTGTGGTCGTTGGGCGTTATCCTGTACACTCTCGTGTCAGGATCGTTGCCATTCGATGGATCCACGCTGAGGGAGTTGCGCGAGAGGGTGCTCAGAGGGAAATACAGGTGACCGACATAGTATTAGAGTATCGATATATAGAAATTTGTCTTTCGTTTAGTATCAAATGTTTCATTACAAAAGTTTGCATCATTATCATCATCAGCCTGTGAGAGACCCACAGCAAGGTCATAGGCCTCTTCTCGAGGGAAGGTATGGTCATAATCACCTGTGAGAAACCATGACGTATTGTCGTTTTCAAACTCCGTGAAATCCACTGTTGTAAATTTCCCTATATACGATGGTGCTACAAGAACATTTCTCAAGGTCAGGTTGCCTGATGATATTCTATTTGTAATAAAATTATCAATTCTATGTATAAAGTTGAGTAAGCGACGTAAATGATTTGTTTTTATAATGATATTCAAGGATGAACTACCAGATTCTAGCCTGCTTTATCGAGTATTTAAAAATAAATAACCTAGAACCATCTATGAAAATTTCACTATCGTTGTCCTGTGCAGATATGTTCAGTAGTTTCGGTGACTCAAAGCAACTGTATTTTCATTAAATACATATAGATTACTAATTACTGTCGTATATCTGAGTTGACGATTTCAAACTCCGTGAAATCCACTGTTGTAAATTTCCCTATATACGATGGTGCTACAAGAACATTGCTCAAGTTCAGATTTCCTGACGATATTCTATCTGTAATAGAATTATCAATTCTATGTATAAAGTTGAGTAAGCGACGTAAATGATTTGTTTTTATAATGATATTCAAGGATGAACTAACAGATTCTAGCCTGCTTCATCGAGCATTTAAAAATAAATGACCTAGAACCATCTATGAAAAATTCACTATCGTAGTCCTATGCAGATGATATATTCAGTAGTTTTGGTGACTCAAAGCAACTGTATTTTAATTAAATACATATAGATTACTAATTACTGTCGTATATCTGAGTTGATATCAAATGGTCTTGATACTTTAATTATTTACAAATTTTTTATAGGTTCTAGCTTTAGACCAAAATCTCAAACTTGATGTTGAATGCCATGAATGAATGAACGTGGCCAAAGATTGGAATATGTTCAGCTTAGAGTGCACTTTCAAATGCAACTGCCGGAACAGTCCTCCAAGTGTTTGTTAATACATTTTGAACTTGAGGGTGTAAAAGTACATTAGAGAATGGCGTACTATCATATAAACCATTCTCATTAAAAAAAATCCATATACAACACCAGAGATTACTCGAACGACTTTTCTAAGCAAACTGGTCTTAAATGTAGTCCGATTGAGTGTCATCAATATTTCCATGGAATTAAAATAAAAAGGTGTTGGTTATTTTTTCTTCAATCCAACTTTTACTTGTACAAAGTGCTAATCGAAATAAACGAACATTCCAGAATACCGTTCTACATGTCGACGGACTGTGAGAATCTGTTGAAGAAATTCCTGGTGCTGAATCCGGCGAAGCGCGCCTCCCTCGAGAGCATAATGCGGGATAAATGGATGAACACGGGCTACGAGGAGGACGAGCTCAGGCCCTACATCGAGCCACAGCAGGACTTCAAAGACCATAAACGGATAGGTGAGGCATCTTTGATCTGATTAAATAATTCGGGAGTTGGTCTTATATCGATATTCTTAAAAAATCAAAGTTTCAAAAGTTAAGGGATATAAAAAAAAAGTCGGTGATTTTCTATAGGATGTCATGTTCATATTGCAGAAGGAAAGCACGTGTGTCTAGTGTTTGGATTCAACCATGAAAAAATTAAAATCCAAATTTTTGGGTGATTCTCAAAATAGGTTGTAATTCGGTAGCAAATGGCCGTACAGCGAAAAAAAAAGAAAATTGTTGCTTAAGTGCTTGTAGTCGATCATGAGAAGATTTTTAGATCTATGGCTTCAGTGTAATCCTTAGAAAAACATCGATTGACAAACACATTTTTAAATTCAATTCAATTATTAAATTTGATTTTAATACTATGAAGAAATATTTACATTGATACAACAGTCAAGGACTAATGATTTTAATTGATAATTCATCGATAAACTTGATTGTACTAAATGACTTTAAAATAAGTGGGTATTCAGTTTGTCAGGTTTGTTTGTTTCTAACGATTTATTCTGAAACTTTCGGATTGATATTTATGATTCCCTTGTTGGGGTAATATACTTCACTGGAAGGTTTAATTTACCATTCTTATGAACAAACTCACTACTGATCTATAACGGAATCTGCTTATTTTAAAAATATTTTGGCATTACTTGTGAAGCTTGGTGTATGTGAGAAAGTTAACACATTACATTAGTAACTGTTTTAACATTAACTAAGTTTCTGATGATATTTTTGTGTTAAGTGGTCTCGTTCTTCGGATCATGGTACCTAAGAACAGACTAAGATCCAGTCAAAAATTAAAAATATATATTTATATTTTGTATTTCATGCGTACGCCGCTACAATAATAACGGTACAGCGCAAGTCGGTACGTTGGTACTATGGAAATGATATATAAAAAATTGTATGTGTATAAATAGATGAAATATGACTAGTTGTTGCATTTAAAAATGAGCTAAATCCAATTTTAGCCCTTCCTAATATGCATTAATTTTCAAGATCTTCAAATTTCGTACATGTAAAATATATAAATAATAAAAAAAAAATAAAAAAAGCAAAACAATTAAAAATAAATAAAAAGAAATTAAACATTCAAATTGGATTCAGCTCATTTTGTTTGTATTGAATGTGTGAATGTTTTTTATTCTTCTTTGATCGGTGTTGTTTATCGATTAGTTATAGGTTTACTTGACATTTAGTTTTTTTTTTACTAATATTATTCTTTATCGATTTTTGGAAACAATGTCTTGTGTATAAAAATGTAATTTTGGTTTCATATGTATTTAGATTTTGTAGATTTTTTTTATCGATTAAAAATTTTAAGTACAGTCCTCGACCACCTTTTTGACCACTCTGAATATAGTAAACGCAGAACATATGTTGGATCGAATTTTAAAATAATATCTTCAATTTAGCCCAAAGTCACGGCGTGGCCAAAAAGATTGACAAGGATTGTACAACATGCATTCGTGCTAGTTTTTTTTTAATCAATTTTATAAATACATAACTGTTTAGTTGGTCATAAATATTCCAAGAAGGCTTTGTAATACATCTCTGTCAAAAGATTCTCTATAAAGGGTTTATGAATGTTATTTCTATATATTTCTTAGACTATAGGGGTGTATGAATATCGTTCGTATCGAATCGAATATCAATATTCGAATAATTCGATTCGAATCAATTCGTGAATTCGATTTATTCTTACGAATTATTCGCACACCCCTATTAGACTAGTTTGTGGAATAATTTTCTAGAAGTTTCTATTCTTTGTACTCTAATTAATGGATGACATTTCAAGTTTTGCGTTATTTAAATAGGGGTAACAAATCTTTGCTAAATGTTTTGGGGTGTAAGGGGTGTCAAATAACATCATAAGACTTGAGACACCCAATCCAACCTTACCTGCACGTGGTGCACCCTGCTGAGTAACGAACGAGGTAATGGCGAAAGCGGGGTGGTAGGGTTTTACAGCCTGACTGGGTCGCAACCACCAAAAAGCCCGTCATAGTGATTCGCTTCCGCGGGTCGCGTTTCGGGATCAGCCTGTGCATATCCAGCTATTCGCAGGCCGGCATGGCAGCGGCGACCAGCGATGGATAGTGTGTCACTCGGTGGTCGCCGTTGTTTTTGGACTGTACTGTGCTTACCATCAGGCAAAGTGCAGTAACTTTGCCGTGCTACAATAAAAAAAAAAGCTCACTTTTGGTACTCGGTTTAATTAAAATTACTATGTAATATTTATATACTAGCTATCTCTGCGGCTCTGTTCGACTTTGTTATTATTCGTTGTAGTAACTGTTTGGTTATTTAACGCATTAATTATAATAAAAAATTCATTATGTATATATTTTTGTTTACAAATACCAATCTTCATGAGTTCATAACGATTTCTTAAACGGTATACAAGTTGACGTACTTGTAGCACCACTTATTGACGAGAGGTTTAGCAAAAAGTTACTTATGTGTGCAAATTTTCATAGTACTGTGGCTAAAAGGTATTAAAGTTTTTCAGTACGGTATATATTTACTTATTAAATATACTAGCAGCAGCTCGCGAGTCCGTCTGCGTTTGTGTAATTTGTACCAAGGTCTATACGAGATGTTTATTTAATTTGAAAAAGCTATGAAACACGTTTGTATTTACTTTTTAGGGTGCCTTAAGTGCTCGCCTTAGTAGTCCGGTGAAGCTCTTAATACCTTGCTACGTCAATAGCGTAGTCCGTTCGAAAGAAAAAAAACTTTTTAACACTTTGACTGCGACGCCATAGTCACATGTTTCTTTAAGGCGCCACGGTTGAATTTTTAACAATTGTATAAACATTTCTAGCGCTCCGGTCATATATCTCAAATGTGGCATTCAAAGTGTTAACTGAACTGTTAAATACCTATTTTCATAGATGTATGTTCAGTAACGACGGGATTTTCTTACAAATTTTTTCATCCCCTTTCACCACCCTAGGGTTATTATATTTTAAAAAATTATTTCCTTGGTGCTCGCTTACAGTGCGAGAGGAAACCGCATGCAAATTTACACAGACCTGGTCCCAGTAGCTTGGGCTGATGTCGTTCAGTCCGTCGGTAATGCTTATATATATATATATATATATAGATAAATGAATAGGTAATAAAAACATTGTTTCTGTGTGCGTATTATAATTTAATTTTGGTTTTTGTTTTGTTTTTAGCGAAAATTGTATAAATTATCGCGTCTTTAAAGGTCACCTAGAGGTAATGTTGAAACTTGCATGTTAGTTTCCTGTACGTAGTTAGATTTAGTTAATGTTTAGTATCTTTTTTTTTTCTTATTATCGTTGTTGTTAATAATAAAGTTAATGCCAATGAATACGTTTGTTTGTTTTTGCAGAGGCGTTAGTTTGTTTGGGTTACAATCGGCAAGAGATCGAGTACTCGCTCGCTGAGGCGAAGTATGATGACGTGTTCGCGACTTATCTCCTACTCGGAAGGAAGAGTACAGATGTGAGTGTATATATTCTATTAACTTAAGTATATTTTTGAAGGTATTAAGTATTCTTTTGTTGTTAAGTCCGGAAGGAAGAGTACAAATGTGAGTGTATATATTCTCTTTCTTTAAGTATATTTTTGAAGGTATAAAGTATCCTTTCATTGTTAAAAGTTGAGTGCAATATAACCTCTCTGACCCAAAAAGTATATCGAAAATAATACTTCGTCAAAGAGAGACGAAGATGTTTCGATATTCACGATTATTTTGCATACAGTTTGTCTAGGGTACATAAAAGGATATAGAGTACTTAACATCTAGAACAAGATTGATTGTTTCCAAAGAATAACTCTAATCTATATTAGAGCGAGCGAAGCCTCGAGCAAAAACTAGTGAACGTGTCAGAATAAGGCGAGTGAGTTTATAAAACTCTATATCACATTATTACTACGCTTTGTATGATGAGGTCTATATGTTGTTCATATTCAAGGTTATGTTAATTAATGTGTGGGATCAAAAGAGAGAAAGGATCTCGGTGAACAAATACAACGCATATATGCTCAAACCATAAAGTAAAAAAAAACACTACATGATAGTAAGGTCCCGTCGAAAATTCCAGAGCAAGAGTTCTTTTTTTTATGTCATCGATAGCAAACGAACAGATGGGTCACCTGGTGTTAAGTGATCACCACCGTCCATGGACACTAACAACACCAGAGGAGTCGCAAGTGCGTTGCCACCCTTTGGGGGAAAGGGAGAGGAGAGAGGAAAGGGGAGGGGAGGTGGGCCTCCGGCGCTCTCACTGACCGAACGAAACGCAACAATGCAAGCACTGTTACTTCACGTCGGTTTTCTATGAGAGGTGGTACTACCCCGGACGAGCCGATCCATTCGTGCTGCAACCAGTAATAGTTTCAGTGTGGCTCTACCACCAATAAGTTCAGTTGCTTCATTTCAAAATGAGCTAAATCCAATTGAAATCGGTTCATATAAGTTGTTAAATTTTTTCAAGATTTCCAGCTTTTATACACAGAGCGAAGTTAAAATTTTGGGCTTCATTAGGTTCTTTTAGTTTTTTTTTTCTTCATATTTTACGTATGAAAAATAACGTAATATATTAGGAACGGCTAAATTGGATTTCGTTCATTTTTAAATGTAACGATTGTAGTTATAAGCAAATGTATCATTGGTAGTTTTTGTGTGTAGTCGAATCAAAACATAAATACTTTATTGAGTTTAGGCTCTAGTAAGGCGCCTATAAACGTCAAAACTACTACCAGTTCGTAAAACAATCGAGTCATGGAGAGAAACCGGCAAGAAACTCGATCGGGTACTTCTTTTGAACATATATATTTCCAATACATTATACGTTACAATCGTTTTTAGTTGGTGCACACAGCGAGGAGTTAATTCCAGACATCAACATCGTTCACATATTGATCCACTCTATAGCCTTTTGACACCAAAACCAGATTGACGTGGCGCTTAAACTTACAGTCCGGCAAATCGCTAAAATGCTTTGTGACTTTATTGTAAAACCTAACATAGTTATCTAAATAAAAAAATTGAGCCTTCACGGGACGCCTGTCAGATGTGAAACACATATGTAACGTACTAAACATCACTGTATATAGTATAGGTATGCGAGCTCTGTGTGGCAAGAGAGATTGCGCACAGTCGCTTGCGCATGGCATCCCGTCGCCACGGTATCGCCACGCCAACAATCAGGTTTACCCTCGTCTATAGATGTTTCACATCAAAACTATTACTGGTTTTACTAAGTCAGAAACATGGGATGACAAGTTTGCTACAGTTTCTAGTATTTAGATCAGTGTAACAATACAATACACTATAACAATACAATACAATATAACAGTGTGTACATTAAGTATAATGTGTCCAGCCGGAGTCGGACGGCAGCCGGTCGGGCTCGTCGCTGTCGCTGCGTACGGGCGCCGCCGCCGCGCCGGGCTCGCAGCCGCCGCAACCTAACGCGCACTCAGGTACCCGACCGCACACCACGGACATGCACACACACACACACTCACACAAATCGTATCTGCATCGTAAATGTCAATTTATACATATCTGTACATATGTACTACATAAATGTAGGTATGAACAACATACTCGTATTTCGAAGTGTTTCAGCAACCGCCGCAACCCAACGCATACTCAGTTAACCACATCACACACATCACGAACATATACAAGTATATTGGTCATACCTACATTTATGTGGTACATGTGTACATTTTTGTGGTACATGTGTACATTTTTGTGGTACATGTGCACATTTATGTGATACATGTGTACATTCGTGTGGTATATGTGTACATTTATGTGATGCATGTGTACATTTATGTGGTACATGTCTACATTTATGTAATACATGTGCACATTTATGTGAAACATGTGTACATTTATGTGACATGTGTGTACATTTATGTGACACATATGTACATTTATGTCGTAAATATGTACATGTATGTAGTATACATTTAAAGATCTTAAAGCAACGTTACATATCGTGTACACAAATATTGTATTAATGTATTATTTGAAACCTATATTAAACCAGTCCCTGTGACAAGTTGCGCTATTTATGTCGTCCCATTTAAAACAGACTAAAATTGTTTTACGTATATACATATTTTTTTGATAAACAGATGAAAACATCAAAAACGCTTTAATATTATAAGTATATTATTATTTTAATACAATGCTGTAAATAAGCAAGAGAATAGTATACAACGGCTTATATTCTAACGCAGAAGGATGCAGTTTTATGAAGCTGCGCTAAGGATAGTTTAATATTCGGGCTTTAGAGGTCTCGGACCTATTAGCGCCCAGAAATAATGGAGCTTAAACTAAAAATTGTCTATGCTTTTATGATTAGTGATTTAGGTCTAATTATGGGGCTAGCTTGAGCTTACATTTAACTGAGGGTTCATTGGACGTTGTCATTGTTACTTCGGTAGTAGATTCTTCGTATTGTCTATGAAAATGTTTGTGTTGTCTATTTAAAAAAAAAGCAGTAATTTTTATGTGTTCTAAGACTTTAAAGATTTTCTATTCATACTTTAACGGATAGTCAACGTAATGTTTTATTATCGATAACATTTTGAGCTATTTTTGTGGTCAAAAGATAACAAAACATAAGTTTAACTTTAATGCGAGTGGAATATGTAAAATATTATATTATAACTCCAGTTTCAAAGAAACCTACTGGAAAATATGTTTTTTTTTTTTAAATAAAATTCGTTGAAATAAATCGACAAATTCGCATTCGAATTTATCAATTAGGTAATTCAAACGTTATTTGGTACTCAATTAATAATTACCCGTTTTTTCTAGTAATTAATTACTGTGAATTTTAACAAATATGTTAGAACTATAATATTGTTATCTTGAATAAAGTGCTTTATATTATCGTCTTTCGTGTATGCTTCGTTTTGTGTTCTGTGCTGATCACAATTTCCCTCTCTGTTTTGTTTTCCACTGTCTCGTATAGTTATTCTCATAATTCTAAGAAGGAACTGAATATGGAAGTATAAGCAGAAAGTGGCTTAAAAGTGACTATTTTCGCACTTGTGCGTTTTAAGTGACTGATTTAACCGGGCAACATGTAGTTCTGACGGTGATAAGAAAGTGCTCTGGTTTAAAACTTTCAGCTTTATATGCTATAAACCGCACTGATTATAAGGTAGGAAAATAATAATTATAGAATACAGAACACGGAAAATTATTTTTTAATGCTCGTCTTAATAATTATGTATGTCTCATTGATTTTTAAGCGATTCTGATAATTAGGCTATTCAAATATATATTAATAAACTGAAACAGAATCACCAAATTGGTGAATCGTCAAAAATTACCTATGACGTTAATAAAGGCGTAAAGTTAAAAAAAAAATGTAGGTGCAAACGATATCCGTGTAGTTGAAACTGGCCATGTATTCATTTTACTCGAATATCATTTTAAATTAATCAAAAGTGTGACCGATTATGTTTAAGAACAACTAAGTTTAGCTTAGCGTGTGATCGTTTTAAAGTAAATCGATATTTATGAAATCAACTGTACTTGTATTTTTATTTTACGTTATACCATAAAATTTAAAGCGTTTCGATTGCTTGTGTCGATTGGAAAAACGAACGTAATGATGCAGGATAAAATAATAATTATTCTAAGGGTTACGGTTCACATCGTACGTTACGTGTTAGATTCGATTTTTATACACTATCAGAATCGTTACTGAGCATATTGGAAGTCGAATTACGTGATAAGGGCGGTGATTGGCACAATTTGTCGTAGCGGCGAGGGTAGGCCGTGTGTGCGGGTAGTCGGTTAGTCAGTTAGTGGGCAGGGTGGGTAGGTAGAGGCAGATTGTGATCGGCGCAGCGGTAACGTGTGGCGCTCCGCTTAGGGTCCGGGTGCGGGGGGTCGCCCTCCCACCGCGGGGTGCAGCGCTCCATCTCCGCGAGCGCGCGCCCGCAGCCCTCGCGCCGCGCCTCCTCCGGCGCAGAGGTGTTGCGCACGCAAGGTAACGCGCACGCACCCTACCTACACACCAACACACATATGCACCTATGCACACGAACATACACATACTCCCACGAATAAAGTCTTATTCACACGAACACACATAAACTCACACAAACACACGCACTCACACGAACACAGATCTACTCACACGAACACACATCTACTCACACGAACATACACCTATACACACGAACACACATACTCCCACGAACACACATAAACTCACACGAACACACACCTGTGCACACGAACATACACGCGCGCGTAATAGGTGTCAGCGATGCCTGTTCCATAGATATTTAAGCAAGCCTCTTATACCATTTTTGTCCACGCGTGGTGAGCAAGGGATTAGTTTCGTATTAAATCCATGTCTTAAACCCCTCAGGTTTATGGACGAAGGCTGACAATATTTACTTTTGATTTATGTTTAAGAAGACTAATAAATGTTTTTGTCTACGCCGTAGATATTTATGACAAACTAAAGAATCATATAGGGTTCAAACTATCCCGAATGACTATTACCTACATTGTTTCCATCACACGACTACAGTTTTTACGAACTCAACTGTCTAAAAGAAACTTACCTAATTGAGATGTTTAAAAAAGGGAGAATCGTCTCTACCTGCTCTCTGTCGCGCATCGCTAAATGTACACGCCTGTATATTAAATAGAAACACATATACAAATTCACTCATAAGATAAAACACGACATAATAAATACTTATGTTTCCGTGTAATAAAGTGGAAAGCAATTAATTTATAGGCATTTTTATATATTCTTTGTGAGTATACATGAATTTATTTAAATAGAGCCAAGCTCGTTGTATATACATGATTTAATAAACTAAACAAAATGAACACAACATAAATAAACCACTGAACATGACACAATTACACCACTTCGATGTGACATAAATACATCACACGAAAACATGGCGTAAATATATGATTAATACACAAGAAAAATATATTCTCATGTAGATAAGTGATTTGTGTTATTTTGCTTCCGATACACGCTTAATATTTTAGGTGCACGAAATATGATTAACTAGAAAAAAGATATTAGGGTTCCGTAAACGGATTTATAGACATTTAAAACGTTCGTGCTCTAAACACGCCTTAAAGCGCAGGAAGCACTTTTTAAATTACACGCATAACACGCAAGCTAACTACTAACCAACAGGCGTGGATATCATGTATTCTAACCATGGCTTATGGGTCACAAAAAGAATTTAATAAATCTCGTATCATATCGTTTCTAATCTATATAATGCTTCGATCAACAATAAGTAGATAAAGGGTCGGCGCGAAAAATACGTCGCGGTAAATAAGAGCTCACTTGAAATGTGTGCCCTTATTTTGTTCAGTTTGTTTGAAACACAGCCAAATGTAAGCCCGTTTCACATGCCGCAGTGTATTCAAAAGATGCAAAAATAATACCCGAAAAAGCAATTTAACGGTCGGAGTATCTTACTTTTGCTAAACACATGTTGAATAAGTTATATTTTAAGCTTTACTAACTTTTTTTTACTAACAAATAATATCAAATTATGAACAAAATTACTGATTTTAAACCTTCGTTACAAATGTTAGGCCTCGTCACGCACAAACACGCAGAATAACGGGAAAACGTATTTTATTCATTACGTGTTTAGGTTGAATTCACACTAAATGTTGTTTATGTTGTCTTTTCATTTGTGATGGGAGTAATGTATTACTTTGCTCGTTTTATCGTAAGTATTAGATAATATTTTGAACATTTGTGACATTATTACTAGGTGTTATGGTTGTAATTAGGTTGAATTTAAAACGGTTTTAAAATTTTTTTTCTCCCTTTCTTAGTAAACAAATAGCTACACATAAATATATATTTACGCGGACAGATTTTAGCTTCAATTTTGTACGTGACCCTTTATCTAGTCATTTTAGCATAACTAATATTTTTACTTCAAGTCTTTTTATGGTACACGTGATGAGCGCATTAGTAATAGTTTAGAATAGAGACTTAATTAGGTTATTTAATTAATTAGGATGTATAACAAAAGAGAAACAAGAACGATATGTTATGAAATAACATTAAATAAGTTAATCAAGTGTAGGTTTTAAAAACATAACCTATTAAAATCAAAATTATTAAGGCGACCCTTTATTAATCGACTGAGCACGGCTAACCCGAGCCTTTTTTAAACGACTACACTTAATAATTCCAACGATAATATTTATGAATGTACGTTAACGTAATTTCAACGATAAAAAATAATTATAAAGTTCACGTTAATATTGCATAGCATACTTTCACGAGCTTACCCGTTTCTTTTTATTTTATTTCTGTTGATTGGTTTCGTCTAAAATTGATTATTTAATATTAATCTAGTCCTAACGCTTTTGGTTAATTTTTGGTGACTGGGTTTTTCTACTAATTGCCGTATTATATGTTTTTTTGTTTAAATTATTCTTACTGCAAATTGCTTTAATTTATCTAACGCAACGTCAATTCTTTATCGGGTATTGGAACGTATTATTGTGGTATATTATATTTTATGCCATTGGACAATGAACAAACACGTAAGAATAGTATTTTCCATATTGGGTTTATTAATTTAGTGTTAACATTATGCTGAAACTTTGAATTTTTTGTTCCATCGTTCTTAGTTACAGCGAATGTGCTAAGGTGATATTTTTTTATTAATTATTTATCTGTAAAAGATAATAATTATATTGTGTTCTCTACTTTTTTATGAACTATACTTATATGTGTTCGACATATAAATAGACAACATAGTTGAAATGGTACGATTTTTTTTTAATTGGTTAATTTGAAGCACGTTTCCTTGCTTATTGTGATGCTAGTCACAGTTATCTGTTCATTATATTTTACCTTTTGTGTAGCTCAAATCGTTTGATTTTTATCTTCACACAAATATTTAATAACCAATATTAACATGCTAGTTATGAATTGTATTTGTTATCAAAAGATAAATTGTTACTAATTTCATTTTGAACGGTGTATGTGTGTACAGTCCTCGCCAAACTTACTGACCGCTTTGAATTTAATTGCCGAGAACGAAAAGGAAGGTGTAAATACGTGTTAAATTATATGTGTAATATCGATACAGCTGAATAAATAAATATCATTTTATGATTTCTATCATAATATTTTAAATTGATTCTATACAAGCTTCTCCACGCGACTTCGACTGCATGGAATAGTTACTTTAGGCTAACGCTAACACGCTGCGAAAGTTCTCGAAAGGAAAAGTTCACGCGTGTTCACGGTTGCCGGACGACTGAAGGACGCGGGCGCGCGGCCAGGGACGCAGAGGAGAGGGCGCACTAGAGTTGCGTAAGATTCGATAGGCTAGGGCGGCGCGCGTTACATTAATTAACTAATTTTCGAAATCGAGCCAGGTGTTCCTGAGATTAGCGCGTTCGAGCAAGCAAACAAACTCTTTCAGCTTTATAATATTAATATAGATTATTAAACTTATGCTTATATTATCATGCATAAGCCCGAACTTAATGCCTATATTCAGAGCGACCAAAAAGATTGCCGAGGACTGTTTCTATTAAAGCTGTAACTGTGGTGTGATTATGTCTGGTATCATTACAGTGGGTACCACCACCACGGCCGCGAACAATACCACGTCCACGGCGACAACTACCACTTCGAATTTTAAAAGACAGGTACGTATTCTCCACGGCTGTGTACTTTTGTGCCAACAAAAGCCCTAAGGGTCACTAACGGTTTTTTCCAGTAGCTCATAAAGATTTTCTTAGAAATTATTCACATAATAACAGAGTATAATTACAATAATTGATAATTGGGTGAAAATAATTCTGCGATACAAATTATTTTTAATTTTTTTAAATATCATTTTTTCTCCTGTTATTCCTGTTAATGTTAAAGTGCAGTTACTTTATAAATACTCCGAGTATCATTTACATATCTTCCCGGGGTCAATTATCTTTGTTTATACTTCTAAGGACTTTTGTTTTAGATGCGCTTTTTAGTTCTATTAAGTTTGGTAACACCCTAACGACCAATTTTGTATCGCCGGTGCTCTAAAATAATGTATAACAAAAGTATATATTATTATCAAAGAGTGAGAAAAGTTCAGTCTCTTAATGATATCGAACTAACAGAGGGAAAGAAACAAGTAATAAGAGTGAATATTTAACCAGCCGAGGATTATATTACTCATATCCGATTTAGGGGTTACACCCTCTGACACCGCATCACTGTTCTCTGAAGTTCATCTATATAAAAATTTATCGCAGTTCGATTGGTTGTTATATGTGTGTTGTTAATTTCCAAAATGGGTAAAAGCCAATTTTAATTATTCATATAACATGTTCAATTTTGTTTATAGATTTTCTGTTTTTATATACTACGAACTAAGTTGAAATTTGCGGTCCATAAGGTTTTTAGTATATTTTTTTAATAACTCCATAATTTATATGTACAAAATTTAAAGTTCTTGAAAATTAACTTAAAATATTAGGAACGGATAAAATTGGATGTAAGTCATTTTGAAATGTAACGTATATAAACTTTATTGAAATAATACTCTCTTATTTATAGAACACAATCGATTCCGCGTCAATCAAGGAGAACACAGCGAGAATCGCCCAAATGCAGGTAACCTCGTGCGATTAATATAAGTTTAAAAATATTTCGTTGCCCTATATATCGTTTATCTATGCATTTTTCTATTAACTAGTGTCTAAAACTTAAGTGAAAAATATGTGGAAATATCATAACGGCAGTTTAATATTTCTCATAACAAACATTATCTATAATATGATGTTTTTATTTTAATAATTGAACAAACTGTGTCAGACAACTTTTAATGTGACATTGCATTTGAAATTTCTGTTCTTTTCTCGATTCTCTCTTGGACTACTTCGAAAACTATATAGAGTAAGGTAGGTACACGTGTTTACACATTTTTACCTATGAATCTAAGCATTACATTTAATGAGTATGTGATATCGTTGTCTCATGTGCCTTTGTCAGAAGGGATGATTACTATTAATTGCTTCGTTGTGTGTCAATATTACTTATATATAACTTGTTTATATATATAACTCTAAGCTTCAGGGCTCCATGTATTAAGGACTTTCGTTGAGTATTATATTATTACTTTGTATGTCAGGAAGAATGATTACTATTTATTATCATGTTGTGTAATCGGGAGGGATGAATTGATGGATGGTCTCTTACGACTGTTCTACACTTCAGGCTCACTGGAGTCGAGGACTTTGTTTTGAGTGAGGATTTTCGACCCCCTCAGGTACAGAGTACGAGCAGGCCGACGAGCGCGCAGCCGAAACTCGAGCCGCGGTCGCGCACCCTCACCGGCGGCGCCGCGCGCAGGCACTACGAGCCGCCCGCGCACCCCCCCAAACTCTCACCCCCACACGACCCCGCCAGGTCAGTATTAACCACATCATCCCCCATGATTTCGCATACATTTGTTTCAGGATTGCCAGAAAATTTTGCGAAGATCTTTGGAAATTTTTTCTCTATCCCCTATAATCCCACTCACACTCAGTCAGTAGTGGCAGGCATGTAGTCTCGTGACCCACTTCTAATAATTTGATATTTTAATATTTGAGATACATAGTGTTAAGGATTTTTTTTCTAAAACAATAATTTGTATGAAACATTAATTCCGATAATGACATAAAAATACTTTCAAAATTTTGTATAAAATATGTATATGGTGTATATATTCTTTTATATATTTATTTATACACATAAATGTGATGGTAACATCAGTTTCAAAGCATGAGGGTATAATAATATATGTATATATGTATGACTAACAGCATGCCCTTATAATTACACTTGCGCGGACAGTACGGTGGTACAAGCGGAGAGTAAGAACGGGACGGCGGGAGGGGCTAGCGGGGCGCCGGTACCGTCCGGCCAGACCGGAGCGCCGTCCGGTCCGGCCGGGGGGGGCCGTCCGGTCCGACCGGCGGGCAGACGCACGTGAAAAGCGCGTCGATATCGTCCGCGAGCGGAGCGCCGCCGCTGAGCGCTGAGGCGGCGCCGCACAACGCGTCCGCGCGGGACCTCGCGCAGACCAGGCAGAGGTAGAACGTTTGCCGCAACGCACTCGCTTCACGATGCACACACGACTTGTTTTTCATTTATTATACAGAACGAAATTTTCGGTATCCGATATTCCGGTCAATTATAACATTTCCGAAAGTCCGGATATTATTATTGTCGAAAGTCCGGATATTATTTTATTTCCGAAAGTCCGGATTACTCGTTGGAGACAAATTCTCGGTCCGTATTCTTGGAGTAACGTTAGTATCAGAGGGAAATTAGTTCGATGTATATTTTATATTTCTATAAAATAATAATATCGATGTAGTAATTTAGTAAGGAATTAGTTTAGTAATGTTCTGCTGAAGCTTGCGGTACGCCTTAGAAAACTGAAGAAGCTTATGGTTTTAATTGTAGCTAATAACGAATTGCCGATTGCTTGTTTTTCTTCAGATTTCGCACTTAACGATTGATAGAAGCTTGAGTTATTTTATCATTTCGTATAATTAGTTCAGATTTGGGTTGTTGTCTTTATTTACGTTTTGTGCCACCTATTTATTAATTTTATTTATATATTTTTCTGTATTGCATTAACCCTATTATTTGTTCTGTATTTATTTAATTTACTTTTATTATATGCATATCTTTTCCTTACATTCACAACTGCATATCTACGGTTGTTTTTTGAGTGATTTTTAGTTTAACGTATTAAACTGAAACATATTTTTAAATAAAGCCTGATTATCAATATTATTATCAAAATACAATTGCAAGTTTGTTTAAGTATCATACATATATTGGAGTTACACAGAAAATGGTTACTCGATAAAATAAAGACTCTCCATTCTTCAATTAAATTTGAAAAAAAAAATAGATTAAAATAAATTTTGATGCATAAAAGATGTCAATACAATTACGTAGAGATAAATATAAAAACAATGTGTTATTTTGGATTAATGAAATGAAAACAAACTTAAGTTGCTCGAAAAAAACAACATTTAAAGCTATAATTATATAACTTGACATGTTTCACAGACTTCAGTATATTCTCGTTTATTTAATAATAAACTTTTTTTAGCAGAACTCTTTTTAGGGAATAAGCGCCATCTTGTTTCGCTGTTGTACAAACTCTACAGAGATATTACTAAAGTTCATACTTGAAGACAAAGTGCGGTAAATTCGAAGTGTCGTGTTTTATGACATTTGTTTACATAATAAATTGTTTTTTTTTTTTAATATATAAAACGTGTTACTTGTAATATTTATTAAACGTCTAAATAGCAGGACTGTCGATCTCATATCTCACTCATTTAGTGTGTGAAAAAATGAGATGCAATCATCCTATACACTTTGGAGGAGAGTTGATGGGTCTAGAATTGACTGAAGGTCTTGAATATAGTAACATTTATAATAGGTCTTTAAGCAATAAATGTAAATGCTAAAGTTTTTGGAAATGTTTTAAACACAAAAACAATTGAATATTGCTATCAGCGTGACGTCACACCTTCCGAAACATTGTTTTGACGTTTTACAATTTGTTACATTAGAAACCATAGAGAATAGTGTTATTTAAAATGGCGTATCCTCGATATAAAGCCATGAGAGCCGTGAGAAGTATAGTGGCAATATTTTAAATGATAGTGAAAATTAATTTATTGGGTTTCTCTGTGTACATCTCTATAGGAGGGAAAATTTGCCACAGCCATGTAGGCCGTGGATTTTTTAAATGTTTGTGGTGTGAAGACCGTAGTTGTTTTCTTTTATCTTTTTGGCGTTTTTAGTTGACACTTAGAATATAAGTTAAACATAAAGATTATAATATTAGAACAAACTAGTTTTTACTCGCTACTCCGATCGCATGGAATTCGGCAAAAAATTATTTCAATGTAAACTTGGGCGTGGAGTGCGCGTGTTATTGGACACTGCTTGTTTAGTTTATTATACTAGCGCGAAACTCTATTTTTTCTTAAATAAAACTAAAATTGGCCTACGTTACTCTCTATGACATCAGTTATTTTCCAGTGGAAATACCGTGAATATCGTTGCAGCCGTTTCGGAGTTACACCGGAACAGACAAACATTTAAAAAAATGTTGCAAATTTCTATATTATCTAAATATATAAAAATCCATTGGCATAAAGTTTGTCACGCCGAAACTACACAACCGAACTTTATTAAAGTTGGCATTTATATGTATAATTTGGCTTAACTTGAGCGATAGGTTAATTTATATTTATATTAATGGCCTTAATATATTTAATTATAAATAAAATTATTGTTAATGATGATTATTTTTGTTAATCGTTAATTTCATCGGTTTCGAACAGATGGCGCTTTAATTTAGTTTGTTGAGAGAAAACTGTAGAACTGACTGTTATAGATATCTCATACATGGCGCTACGTTTTAATATGGATATTGTTTATCATAATTTCATTCAACATATAATAACTGAGCCAGAGCACCGCTCGGCCGTGTCATCTAGTATTTTTACACGTATTTATTGAAAACCTTGCCGTTATATTGACATTACAAATAGTCATTTCAATTTTATTCATTTGTATAGATGACCCATTTATTGGTTGTGGTCGAGGGGTTTGAGTGTGTGTAACGGGTTTCAGTGTGAACTGCCCGGTGTCGGGGGTCGGCGGGACGGGG
>MU158866.1:689158-709945 GCA_015888305.1 Antheraea pernyi
GTCGCGGGGGGCGCGGGGGGCACGCCCTCGGGGGGCTCCGCCGCGGGGGCCGCCAGGAGGGACTTCCCTAACCCTCTCGTCTTCCCGAGGAACGTGCCCTCACGTTCCACCTTTCACTCGGGTGAGTTCTACATCCCTTTTATTATTTACACCTCATTATATTGTTACACTAATGAATATGAATAATAAAAAAATAAAGAAAAATTTCTTTAAGAAAAAGAATAATTAAGTCTTTATTGTTAGAAAATACCACAAACGACAAGATAAATGAAGGAAACATACACATAGTTTATTAAAATATACAAACAATGACACTCTTCATTCAGCTACATGCTGCAGTAGATCTGGGTGGTACTGTAGCGCTAATTTTCAATGCAATGTACGGACGTGTAGTCGGTGGCTGAACAAAAATATTACAAGTTTTAGCGTGGGTTTATATTTTATTTTCACCGATCAACACGCGTTCACCACAATTACAATTAAAAACACCAGCAAGAAATTATACTGTCCGCACTATATCAAGACGACAGCTCACTGAGAGTGCAACGTCATTCCGAGTACCGCGAGTAGCCACGGACGTCGCTAATTGGCTGCTCGGGATATCACGCGATCTAGGAATCGTTCAGAAATGCATCGTGCTACAAAGTCTCATAATATACATATAAACAATAAATAATAAAATATGAATATTGAAAAAAGTTACAAATTACAAAAATACGTCCTCTTTGTCGTTTTATCGGAGCAGAATTGTTCCACAAGGGTTTCGCAGGTTAATAGGTTTTTTTGCGATACCGCGTTGCAGGTCAGACGCGATCCCGCGGTGGTGGCGCTTACGGAGACGGCGGCTCCCCGCACCAGGCCAGGCCTTCCTTCTTCTCCAAGCTCTCCTCGAGGTTCTCCAAACGGTAAGCTCCATACACATATCAAACACACCCCCACAAAAAATTGACACCAAACACTTTCTCACCAAAAACACACAGAAAAACACCCTCACAAACGACACACACCAACATGCTCTCACAAAAACACACCAAAAATACTCTCACAAAAAACACACGAAATTACACTCTCACAAAAACACACAAAATCACGTCCCCACTAACCGGTGTCATATGTCACGTTGGTTCATAATCTCTCATTTCAAACGTGTTCATAACACAAAAATAATTAATTAACATATAAATGAATTATTAAATAATATTACAATAACAGCAGTCACACGGTAAACTCATAAATGTATGGATAACGAAAGGAAAAATAAGTTTAGCGTTGTTCCATGTATCACTGGTGAGGATCATAACGATTTGATACTGTATGTAAATAATATTACAATAACAGTCACACGGTAAACTCATAAATATTATGTATGAATAGTGTAAATATTATGTAACTCATAATAGTATGGATAACGAAAGGAGACATAAGTTTAGCGTTGTTCCATGTATCACTGGTGAGGATCATTACGATTTGATACTGTATGTTTTGCTAAAGAAAAAACGACTGCTAAATCGATAGATTCTTTTGTTTTTCACCTTTTACAATATGTATATATAAAAGTCACATGAATGTTATTTTCTTGAACTGCATTTATTACGAATGATAGTTTAGTCTATACGTCAAGGCTTTAGATAGTTTTGATTTTTTTTAAAGATAACCGTCTATTTTATACATTTCATATGTAGCATTTCATAAAATGCAGATTTTAGAGTATTCTCGAGAACAATGTAAACTTGTTAAATCACATATTAAAATCATCAAAGTGAAGTTATTTATCACATTGCATTTGCACATTGTGCAGTAATTAGACCATTTTTTTTAATTATCAGTTTTCACGGAATATTGAGAATAATTGGTGATATATATAGTTTTCAATTGATATATTAATATAACTATATATAACATTTCATTCAGTGTACTATATATAAACGAATTAAAATGAAAATGTTATATTTCGATTGAATTCTAATTCCATAAAAAAAGTTTGCAAATAACTAACATATTAGTGATTTTTTTAAATCAAGTTAACGTTAAAGAACGAACAATTATAATTGATCTCAAAAACGGAATTAATTTTGAGATGATGATGAACGAATAAAAGTAAACAAAGTGACTTAAATAATGCTGAAAAGGAAATAGTATATATCACCAGTGACTTGTTTGACCAGTGACACAACTGACCAACTAATAAAGTATGAAATTATGGTGTATATGTCATTTATTTAAAAAAACATCCCTCATTTCCACAGTACACTGAACAAATATGTGACTAACTCTATATATATATAGATAATAGCTATATATAACAAAAACAAAATTATATATAAAAGAAATGGTGTTAATCATATTTTTATGTTTTTCTTTATAATTAACATCTCATACGCAACGCTTCAACGCTTGCTCGTAGATATTACATCGAACTATTAATTTTAAAGGCATTTTGTTTTTTTTTTTTAATATATATATATAACATTTAAAAAAGGTTGTATAATATATAAAAAATCTACAGGTTTTTTTATGATTGATATTTATGACAAATTGCCTTTAAATGTATGATCGCTGTATATATATATATATGATATTTAATTGCAAAGTATCAATGTTATAGACGGCACAGCTTCATTCTTTCTTATATCTCATTACATAAGTTCTCATCCACGTTATAGTCTATAGGTAGTAGATGTTAGATTCATTTAGCCAGAAGTGGTATTATAATATGTTTCTATGTGTTAGTTTGGTAATAAAAAAGGGTTGTGGAGACGACACGTGGATCGAATGATAATTTTTTTTATTAATTTTTTTGTTTTTAAACCATTCGGTAAATAATCAAGGCTCTCTTTGAAAGTGTTTGTTAATTTCATTCAATTGAATATAGTGTATTTAAGGTTATACTGATTTTTTTTTTTTTTAATTATTGGTGTAATTTTTGGGTGCAGTTCGTTAGTAGTTGAAAAAAATGTAGTGGTTAATTTTAATGTTCACCTTATAAAATTAACAAAAACTTTTTACTTTTTTTTTTGAGAAACTTAAACGAATAACTGTAATAACTGCAAAACTCCTTGACCAATTATCATAAAATTTGGCATATATATGAGTTTTTCAATGGAGACAGTTTCTTAGCTAACCATTTTACTGCAACTTCACCGCTGGGTGGCGCTAGGCTCTGTTTTTACGTTTTGTAGTTTAATATGGCGATATTAACGCGGACGAAGTCACGTGCGGTCGCTATATTTACATAAATATGAAAGTTGTAAAACGTAGTTCTCTTCGTTTTAATTTTAATCATATTAACGTAACAAACATTTTCAAAGGAGCTTCTAGAACTTTCGATATTTTTTTTAATTTCTCTCTCTCTCTCTCTCTATTTCTCTCTCTATCTTGTAAATAAACGTATTACACTTTATAAACACACTGTCTATCTCTAACTCGTCACGTGTTATTAACCCATTCGTAATGTCTCGTTATGTGGATCATAATATATTTATATGTGTGTTTATTTAATCTTATACATTTTTTTTTTAATACTATAATCGAAATTGTCTCCCTCTTTAAGATTCCGAGCTCTATGTTTTTAAGATCTCGCGTCAACACAGGGGATGCACGATGCTAATGACTCCTACCTACCTCCCTATTGTAGACGTTTCGAGAAATACGCACAATTATTATCCTTTATATGATTTTTTTTCTATCGACAACCGGTTTTTAGAACACGCGCTAAGAAATCTTTACCCTTATCACATCCCCCCTGAAATACGTCGACAATATTATTTTATATGTAAAATTCAAAGCATGATGTATTGCCCCCTCTCTATTTTCCGTTACAACGCTGATTTTTTTTGTATATAATTTTTTTTTTTTTAATATATATATATGTATATTCATTTTTTTTTCTTTGCTACTTGAAACGTGTGAGCTAAGGACAGCATACGCAATGCCGACATGCTTTGAGTGTTGTACGTAGTGCTTTATATACGATAGTGACGCGATGTAACGTGTCGATAATTCGAACTAACGTAAGTAACACTGTGCCCTCGTATCGGTATCGATAGTGTACGGAGTATGACAATATCTGATTCATGCCGGTGTAATGTTTCGTGCATCCCCGTGTTATTATTATCAGGCCTGTTGTTTTTTTTTTCAAATCTAACCGTACGCTTGTACTAACAAACGTCGACGGTCGCGACCTCTAACGATTTTTATCGATAAATCGCTTTTAGTCTATCCACAACCCTTTAACTGTTGTTGCAACGTGACGGCATCTTTAACTATACGTATATAAATATATTTCTTTCTTTTTTTTTTACAACGGAGGGAGTTCGTTTTATAGTATTGTGCATCTTGTGTTGCGGCGCGTTGAATTTTGTTTTTTCGATTAATTATATCGGTAAAATTTATTACGATTATATTATTTTGTGATGATAACGAATGTGCGTTTAAACGAGCGAGCCGGAGACAGAAGAGGGGGGCGATTCGACTTGTGATTGGTCGTTTCGCTGACCCGTTCCGTTGTACGCAGGTTGAATCAGAACCCTTGAAGTCGGGTCGAAACAATTCAGCAAGAGAGAAACGTACGACTTTCTCGTGGAGGAGATTTATGCCGCTACTATAATATAGTTATAATTGTTTACAAAAACGTAGCAGCTGTTAATTTATATTGTCTAAATTAACAGTTTGGGAACTGTTTAATTTATCGATAATTCACAGGAAAAAAGAATCGAAGAGTATACACTATTATCAAATTATTTTTATTCATCATTTTTTGAGTCGATAAATTGAACGTTTTCCATCGATTAAGTATTTACAATGTTTTTTCATCAGAATTAAAATATTTTAAGGTCCGTTTTCAAATTAAAAATCATTTCATTCGAAATCGATGATTAGATATCATTAAAGTAAAAAAAAAAATCGCGACGACTTTTTTGTCTACATGTTATTTTTTTTTATTTTATCTGAATCAATTGGACGGGGACGATCGTTTCGAGTGATATTGTTAGAGTAAGTCGATAAAAAATATCGAACTTGATTGATTAAAACTATGATGTATACTGGCAATTGTTTTCAAAGACTTTAGCTGCAAACGGTTATATGATTTAAAAAAAAAATATTATAAGCGTTATTACGTCGCAAAATTATCGACTTAACTCTAAAGCTCAGTTTTTTCTAACAAATAAAAGTTCGTCCTTATCGAAAAAGTTAAATAATAATATTAAATATAAATTTTAAGATTAGAATATAAACGAGACATGTACAAAATTCATACTATAGTGTAGTACACTCGACAGTAAATTATTTTTCTATATATTTTTTTTTAAATTATGAAATGACATGTAGCAATGACCTAGTCCCGTCGCGTGAAGCATTTGATTTTAGATTTTTAGATAAATAGAGTTTTTTTTTAAATTTCGAACGAATTTTGAACATTCCAGGGTTCCCGTTATTTATATGGAGTATATATACGGATATACGTGCATATAAATATATATATGTATTACTTTTGTTATTAATGAGTTGAGATTAAAAGCACAAATCTCTCATATATTGATTTCGGACTGTCGATGAATAATAAAACTGCTATGTTTTCCGCAATCGGTACGATTTTGAAGTGTAATTATTTTTCTACGTTTTTCCGATTATTTTCTTGAATTCTCTACGGTCTATACTCAAGAGTAATGTAAGATTATCATCTGCGATAGATTAATAAATGAAAGTTTAAATGTAAAAATTAATTTCATTACAATAGTATGTGTCCTATAATTTTTTAATGATTAAAAATGTACGACTGAAATATTTTGTATATTTGTATTACATAATTAATTAATTATACACTAAATAATAAGGCACTATCTACATAATATTCGATCATTCATCGTGGACCACGGTAAATATATGTTATATATTTATCTTTAGCACTCTAATAAAATTATATACATGTATAGTTTATTTACTCAATGGTCTTTAAAAGAGCTGCTGGAAATAATAAAAATAAATCCTAGTTGTGAAATAATTTCTGAACGTGTTAACGCCTGAATAAAAAATAATTTGTTGCAGTACAATACAAAAATATAATAGACTCCTAAGTGGTTTCTAAATTAACTCAAGGTCTGACTCGTTTAGAAAGAAGCACCCCTAATGAAGATTCTCGGAAGGTCTGCTATCTTGTCCTTCTCGGAAACTTTGGAAACGTTTATAGAAATTAATGTAGAGTCTGTTGGATAGTCTTTTGATATTTTGGATTGTATGACAACGATAGGCCTTGCAATCAAATGAAGAACAAATTGTGCTTTAAAATTGCAAATCCAATTTATTTTTAAAACGTTTGGTTTATTATCATGACTTCTATGTCGATGTCATATAGAAGGATTTTTGGTCAAAACTATGTAAGGTCACACTAGCAGTATCAATGGTAACGCAAATAAAATCATGAGATTCTCGTCTTGCCCTCTAATTAACTTTCAGAAATTCTTCTATAAGATTCAATTTTAGACCACCGAAGTCCTTCTCGGAAACTTTGGAAACGTTTATAGAAATTAATGTAGAGTCTGTTGCATAGTCTTTTGATATTTTGGATTGTATAACAACGATAGGCCTTGCAATCAAATGAAGTACAAATTGTGCTTTGAAATTGCAAATCCAATTTATTTTTAATGCGCTTGGTATATTATCATGACTTCTATGTCGATGTTATATAGAAGGATTTTTGGTCAAAACTATGTAAGGTCACACTAGCAGTATCAATGGTAACGCAAATAAAATCATGAGATTCTCGTCTTGCCCTCTAATTAACTTTCAGAAATTCTTCTATAAGATTCAATTTTAGACCACCGAAGTTACAAATCTCCGCTTCGTGCTTATCCCAAGAAAATTCTGGCCACATATTTGTTTATATGTCGGTTAGGGCCAAATTTAGAACACGGCAACTGCACCTCGCAGTTATTAAGTGCGATCATCATCATCTTTAGAAGTTTTACAGCTAAGTAATGTACCTTAGTTCAGTCCAGTATATACCTCCAGACCTTATTATATATATTCGATTCGCGCTGTCCAACCTCTTACACTAATTGTTTTTAGATCACGAATTCTATGTCCATCATATTTGCTTTCCAGAAGTTCACGTATCCATCCTTATGACGTGATCTGCCCATTATAGAAAAAAACCACGCAATGGGTCCCAAACAATATGAGTTTTTCTTCTATTTGTTCGTTGCCCCAAGGTCTCCCGACTTTTAAATCCGGTCCTGATTATTATGAAATGCAATTAGGTGTTACTAATGGACTGTGATTTGATTTCCTTGAATGCGTTTTATTATCCCTAATTTTGTAATTCTCAAAAATAAAGCGATCTTGAAAAAGTCCTAATTTTAATTAAGGTATCATCACCCATTAATGTAAAGTGACCAACTTATGCTATAAATCGACTATTTCGTTGTTTTACTAAGGCGTTTACTATTAAAGGCGTTTTTTTAATACCCGATTGTTTAAATACCATCTTCAAATCTGCCGCTTAGTATTTATAGGTGTATTACGGCAGCTCCACTTGAGAACTAGTGCTTAGACTTGGCGTTCTACCAACTCGGGTTACGTATTCCATTCATATTAGATGAGGTTGGTGTTCAAATGCTTGGACCTATAAACGGTAAAAAGGAATCGGGAGGTTTATTACAGTGAAACTTTTTTAAAACCATTATATTAACAAGGCCATATGAGTTTTATTTTAAAATCCATAGTAGTAGTTCTGTTATTGCTGTTGTTGTGTAATGTGAATACATTATGATACGGTCCACTGAGCTATTAAAATATTATAATTTAAGGCGTGAGTGAGATATCTGTTTATTGAATAAGGATAGATTAGATATGTAAGTCTCGTCCTATCCCCTTACGCTGCGCGGTAATATATAATATTATATGTTACCGAGCGAACGTTGTGTTTAAGATATACTGGCAGCTTCAGATATAATATCCATATATATGTATTATGAAAATATATAATTACATGTTATTTTTGCCAATTTTCTTAATTCGTTTTCATGTGTTTTGTGCAGTTCTATGGTAGTCTTTACTTAATAAAATTCTTAGTGTATATCAGTTGGTCTAACACAGCGGCTCGGGGGCTCCATGCGGCTCTTGCACTCCTTCGTTGCGTCTCTTCCACATAGTATTTAATATAGAAACGCAATATTATCTATTGACTTGCCTTTTAAGAGACGAGTAAACAATTTTCAAACGTAAGCCTATGGAAAAGAAGCACATTTTTTGAAAGCAACAATAGCACGATTAGTCGCTCACAATTAAGGCATATTGAGTGAGCAAATGCAAGCACGAGAGTGTACTTTTTATCGTAATTTTTCCGATAACAATGTATCATCTAAAGCAAAGTCCAAGTTAAAAAAATACTGAATAAATGTCAGTTTTGTATTGTTTATTTGGCTTTTTCGGATGATGAGTTTGCCGACCATTGAAATAGGCCACTATTCGAAACATTTGAAGATCTGTTTTACGTGAAATTGAAATAATCTAGAATATATTGCACTAATCATTTAAATTTTGAGAGAAAAGTGATTACAACGCTTACCCACAAAAGGGACGATATATAATTATTTTTCGCTAACAATTTTTTTTAATTATATTTTTTGCAACCAATCTACTAGATTGTGACTGGTATTGTCCAGTAAGTAATAATTTGACAAGTGTCTTGTGTTAATCTCAATATTCTAACAAGATGGTGGCTCCCTTGTTATAGCAGAAATCGCAGAAAACTTACGTGAAGTAACAGGGCTTGCATTGTTGCGTTTCATTCGGTCAGTGAGAGCGCCGGATAACCCACCTCCCCTTCCCTCCCTCTTTCCTCACTCCCCCTCCCCAAAACACAGGGTGGCAACGCACTTGCGACTCTTCTAGTGTTACAAGTGTCTATGGACGGTGGTGATCACTTAGCAGTAGGTGACCCGCCTGTTCGTTTGCCTCCTATAATATAGAAAAAAAACTTCCGGGGAGTTTTTGTCGTATTACAAAATTCGTACTCCGTGGTACTGTTTCCCGTCCACTTGTGCACAATAACCGAACTGTATAACGTAAAACACCACCAATATCACAATATATAGTCAAATATTATGCAAAAAATTATAAAACCCCCACTACATGACAGGCTCAGGTACCTCCAAAAACACTTTTTTTACTTTCGTGATATCTAATCATTTCTTTTACCACAGAACTGTCCAAAAAACATGAAAATAAATTATACGTATATTTTTATTAGCCTATAACATCATTAATGTGGATTTATAAGAGTTAGGTAACTGTACATATTTGTATGTACGTGAATAGTGAGGTGGCCATGTCGATAATATTATGCAAAATTGGATGTGTGATTGCTGTATCGATATATCACAACTTTTCATGTGTTTTTTTCTTCTGAAGTACCAATTCAATTATTCTTTTTGGTTTAAATATTTTTTGACGCTTCTTGTTGGTCTGTCGTTTATTGACTATCGATTTTTTTTTGCGATGTATTAATATGGCAAAATGCTATCGGAATACAATGAAAAATTGTGATCGTAATGGGTTCTTTAAATTTTATACATTTTTTTTACAATTAATTTTAAAATTAATTATTTCGAAATTATTACATGGTCCTGTCTTTCTTAACCTTGTCCAATGGTTTTTGTCCACATGAATTGGGAAAGAATCAAATTTTCGTGCATTTTGACTGGTTACGCCCGAGTGATTTACAAATTCAGTTAGGGATTCCATTTTAAAATTTCGTGGGATTTGGAAAAAAAATTTTTTTTTTTCGTTACGTAGGTGCTGCTTTGAAATCTTGTGAGCATATTGTGTATCTGTATTTTTTATCACTAAAAATCACAGAGTGTGTCTACAGTATTATTATTTTTTTGTTTTTGTGAATGGAATAAAAGAATTGTGCTAAATTTTCCCCCTTCATTTTTTATTTTATTTTAAATTTTACTAACTGAGCAGTGTCTACAATATCGTTTCGTGTTTTCTGGATTAAAATTTATCAGATAAAATATATAATAAAGACATAGCTAATATATTGACGTACATAAGAGGTATTTTTAAATTTATATATATATATGTGTGTGTGTTTGTAATCCGGCGCACAGAAATTGTGTGAGCATTATTATTATTATTCTGCGAGATTTTTTTATATATTTACAATTAAGAAGTGTATGTATTAATTAATTGATTAATTAAAACTCAATATAGAGGAAAAATGCAATACATTCTAACTTTAGTTTGTAAGATTCAGTTTAAATTCAATACATTTTATTCTCGATATTAAACAGTTTTTTTTTTGTATTAGCTTATTTTTTTTAATTAATAACATCATCATTATCATTTGCAATAATTATAAAAGGGAGAATAAATCGAGAAGAACATAAACACAAGTGTCATACTTGTAAGGATCATTTTTGAATCGTAAAGTATTACTTTTATCCAAAATTTTGTACCGAACTTTTAAAAGACTTCCTCCTTTCTCAATTTAAATATAAGGTAATTATGAATCGCATACAAAAAAACCGTATAATTTGGTGATTGAAAAAAGACAAAGTTTACTTGAATCCGTTGATAACATGGTAAATATTTTACTACCATTACTGGATAAAGAAAAATTATACAAAAAAGTCTGCTCTAGAATGTCTCTATGTCGTTTTCATCACCTCCCTACCTTTACTGGCTCTAATTGTATACGATTTATATCTATTTCTGTTGGGAAAAATACATACAAAGCGATTTAACAATAAACAAATAAATCATCGATTATTGACACAGAAGTCTTATTTTGACAAACGCAAAGAGAATGAGACATCCGAGATATTGTTTTGTTTATTGCAGCATCAGTTTCCTAACAAGAAAAGTTATTTGAAAATATTTAATTGTGAATGTTTGCAAAATAAGGTTTATTATTACTCGTATTTCTAATTCGAACTTTAAATAGTAGAAGAATTTTCGTCTTTTTTTTATTTTTTCAAAAAAGTATATCCGTCTGTCCGTAAAGTACGGTCAGTTTCCGTGTCTTTGAAACCTGATAAACTAAATCTTGTACAATGAAATGGTAAACGGTATCATAAGCTACGTATTATTTTACATTATGCGTTGAATCTATGGAGAGATTGTAATTTTTTTGCGAGCTCGTAAAAATTTTGATTGTATATCTTTCTTTTACAATTCAAGTTAAAACTGACAATTATAATACAGTTTACAATGTTTCATGTCATGTTCTTAATCAGAGTATACAATTGAATGTGTTGCCCTACTCCGAATAATCAGTACTTTTCTTTAAATATCATGTGTTTTATTTATTTCAAAATAACCTATTCGCTTCCTTCTTTTTTGATAATTACTGCCTTTATTAGGAGTACTTAATAGGTATATTGTGATACAGCGTAATACAACAATTTTAGTAGTACTTCCCAACGGCAGCCTAAACTTTGTATCCCTTTTTAACGGAATTGCGTGAAGGGATGAACGTGAAATTTGGCATAGTTAAAGTTTATATGTAGGAGAAGTGCTGAAAGCTATTTATTTTATATAAAATGCATTAGAAGTACATTAAATTAATTAAAATATGCATTACTCAAACTACTCCTCCAATTTTACACAACATATACACACATGTAAATAAAAAAGACATTTTGACATCTGTCAATAAAGGACTTCAAAAAAGGTTGTGAAGGAGGTTGCTATGCTCGACTGTATGTATTATATTACTCTTACGTTCCAATTACCCTTTTTCATTCTACATTCAACAATGATATTATAACTTACAACTATTATTATAATATTTATCCCTTTAAAAATCAATGAACTATGGTCGAATGTCGACCACTGGGCACCCATTAGTTATAAGTAAAAAGCTGTAGATACTTTGACAGCGCCTCGTTAAATCTTGGCTAACTAGTTTATTTTTCACGGCTGTACCGGTAATCCCCGCCTGTTTCTAAGCAACATATAACTATTTCTTTTTCACCACCGATATTAAAAATATGCCATCTTACTTCCACATTTTATTTGTGTGGCGTTACAACATTACTTTACCTATGTGTGCGTTATCGTGGCATTTGTTTTGTCAAAATATCATGTAGGTAACGTATCTACAGCTTATTAGTTATAATATCATTGCACATACGCATATCTGCTTGAGTTACTTCATTAACCTATTTAAGCCTTAATTAAAAAGGGTCTCCAAGTATATAAACGTACAACATCCATTTGTATTGACTTTGCCATTATATCCCTTTAGGAACAATATTTTTCTGGATGTAAGTATACTTATATAACTTAATATTATATATCTGATTGTTTTAGAGTAATTAACTATATCAAGGGGAAATTTCAACATTTTCTGTTCAGAACAACCTCCGAAGGATTTTATTCTAGCCAATGAAAAGTCACGTTGCAACATTTTGAAATATATTAGATAGTGTTAGGAAAAATACAATTTAAATTATAGATTATAGATAAAGTAATTCGTTATCTTATAATTTTTTAGAAAAAAATAACTGTTATTTTGACATTTCATGCGTTTATTTTGTATTTGCATACTGTGAAGTTCCTGTATGGCTCTTTGGTTATCTGTTTCTGCTGAACGATATATATTTTATGTTTTCTATGAGGTCGGGAAATAATTTACAATGAAACTGAAAATGTTTGACAGTTATTTTTTAAGAGAAACTTCGTATAGGAGGGCTTTGAAATTCTGATCCGCAACTTTTGTGCGTGACGAAAGGTGATGGGGGTGAACACTGTGACGGGTGTAGTGTTGAAAACACTGATTATCCTGTCACGGAAGTTAAGCAACGTCGAAGGCGGTCAGTACTTGGATGGGTGACCGCCTGGGAACGCGACGTGATGTTAGCTTTTTGTTGTATTGTGTTAATTAAAATGTTTTGCTGTAATACAAAAGATTCACTTCATCCTTTGTCTTTACGACAGACCTGACAGACAAATCTGGATACAATTGTATGTTAATTTCGCGAGAGTTGTGTGATGAGATGAGTAGGGTAATTATGTACTGTATGTATATAATAATACGGTTAGTAATATTTCATCAGCTTGTCCGTGTTGGGAGAGTCGACCGGCCGACAGAAACCACGCATTTTTTCCTCTCTGGACATACAGCGGAGGTACGAGCGTGGTCATAACGGACGCTATATCACAAATACTATGTCTGTTTTTATTTTTGAATAAAGTTTTGTTTTCTAAATTCTTGGTGGTATGAGAACGATGCGGAGACGGTTTACTTTTTATTTTATACTTCCAAAAATTAAGCAAGTCATTATTGAAACGAAGTGTAATATAATATACGGAGATTCATTTAGACGTGGTACTTACTGATCTCAATTGAAGAAAAAACCATTTTTATATTGTACTAGCTGAGGTTTGTTTGCATATATTATTATTATTAAGGATGAATTATTATGTACAGAGGAAAAGACATAAGCATCACACCGCTTGCCCCACTTATCCACGGCAAGAAAACACATCGCTGAACGTGTAGTGCTTATAAGAATTGTAGTCCCTTAACGCTTTTATATAACTTAATATTAAATGAAGCTATTTTGATAATTATTTGTTTTTTAAATAAGACCCAGTTATCTAGGACTAAAAATAATTGATCCAGTAGATTTTTAATGATACGCACACAGTGACAGATCTCTTGCATTTTGTTTTTATACGAGCTTCTGCCCACGGCTTCGTCCGCGTGGATAGTTACTTTGGGTAACACTAATAACACGCAGCGTAAGCTCTGAAAAGGATAAAAAACCATTTCGAAAGATTCTTCATTGGTCCGCCATATTGGTCTTAGCGTGATGATATATCGCCTTCCGCGATAAATGAGCTATCTAACACTGAAATAATTATTCAAATCGGACCAGTTGTTCCTGAGATTAACGCGTTCAAGCAAACGAACTCTTCAGCTTTATATTAGGATAGATAGATATAAAATAATATACATCTTATTGATTCTATTTCCTTAACGTACGAAATATCTTTGTTCAACTCGGAAAAGTAATATTACAATAATTGTATAACCTTTTTTTGGTACAATAAAACAAAAATATCAAATTTTAATTAATTTTGTCAAGTAAACCTTCGACCATCGTTCTCTGTTTTGTTTGAAATTAATGATTAATGTCTTTACGATTTTTTAATTTTTGTTTAATAATGAGGTCCAACCAATTTATGTATTTTTTCCCCCCACCCAATTTTATTAAATTTTATAACAATAAGTTTTGTAATGGTATGGTTTGCATGGTGTTGAAAATGTTCTGAAAAAAAAAACAGTAGCATGGAATAATGTGTTCTTGTAAAAAAAAAATTGATAAGTAAATTAACTTGATGTAAATTTTTGGATTTTAAATAATTACAACTAAAGCCTGTGATAAGGCAAGACATAATTAGTGAATTAATTAATCCGAAAATTTAATGTATCTATATCTGAAGTGTTTTTTTATTACCTCTTTTATTGTAGAAACATTTTAGAATGTTTTTTCTTAATATACTAAATTGGATGGATTATTTATTTTTATGTTAATAACAATATTAAAATGTTAAAATGATTAGGTTCTGGGTTGTTATTCAGATATAACATAATATTTTACCTGTTAGTTTATTTGTCACATAAATTAACTACAGCTGTTAATTGTAATTTTACTTAAATATAATATAATATTTATTATAATACAAATAATATAACAGTAAAGGTAAGTATACGTAAGTCTTTTATATGGCGTCACTATTCATGTCGCTTGCTTAAGTGTGCTTTGTTAGTAGTAATGTTGGGCGTGTTTATTAGAAAAATCAATTTTGTAACATGCTTTTTGGTCTTTTTTTTAAAAAAAGGTAAAGACAATGCTGGATAGCTCTGGTTTAAATAAGACTTTGGGGTGTAGAAATTAATTTTGTGTTTGTTGTATACATTATTGAAGCTTTCCAGCGCTGATATTTTTAAATTTACAACCGACTTCAAAAAGGAGTTTAGAACTTTGTGGGTTAATTCTATTAACAATGGGCCTTGGATTTCGAAGATAATCAGGTAAAACTCTTCAAAATTTATATAATGAACTAAGGCTTAAGACTAATTAGGTAGGTTTTGATGTATTTTTTTGGACTACATTTTTTTGAGGTCGGTTTTATTTTTTTACAAAATTTTGTTGTTTTGGATAATACAAAACATGTTACAAAATAATGTATTACGGGTGTTTGCAACGTGAATCCCAGAGCTCCGTGGTCCGTTAGTGTTTAGCGTTAGTTTTATGTTTTTCTGTTTTTAGGCCATTGGATGGTACAACACCGAAGCATGCAGTAGGCGCTAGTCCACAAACCATGCTTGGGTAATTATCGCTCGTACATTGTTTTTTTTTATCTCTTCTCTGTGATATACTCTATTCGTGTATAAGTTTCCTTGTATGTATATTAGTTTATTACTTTCTATATACATTGATGTTGTTGTCTATGGTATATGAATTCATAAAAGTTTGTTATTGTATAGTTTGTAACTAATAATATTGTTTGTGCGAATTTATTCAATTGCATTATTAATACACTTGATTTATGATTTTTATAATGGTATTTTTATGAAGTCGTTATGTGATTTTGAAATTTTTATTTTGATTTAGAATTTATATTATGCGGAAATATTTTTTTCTTTTAAAAGTCTGTTTAGAAATGTGCAACTAATAAGAGCGAAGAGCTTACTATTTTGATTTTCGATATCGATGAATACATAAAATATACGTCGGATTTTATCGTCAATTTTAATATAAGTCTACATTTATAAATAACTAGGTTTTGTTCGCGGCTTCGCTCGCGTTATGGTAGATTTGACCTATCCTTCGGAAACAATATATTTTTTATGGATAAAATTTACCCTGTGTTCTTTTCTGTAGCCTAACGACATGTACGCGAAATTTATCGTAAGAAACAAATAAACAAACTTACATTTGCCCTTATTATATTACTAACGGTATCTTTCTCGATAAAATCCGAAAATAACCTATATACTTACATAAAAACACTCATTAGGGTAATATTAATAAAATCTATGTATGAGGAACGACAATAATATATTTGTTAGAGTGTAGACAAAGTATAAGGTATAACCTATCTGTTCTAACAATGCATTTTCATTTTCAATTACTAACTAATATAATTTTGCGCATGGGGTTAAGGTGCGATTAACGATTTGATTGTCTAATGATAATTAAAAATGATAGGAAGAACATGTTACAACGTTTTTTTACACCTATTTGGAGTTTTAAAGTGCAGTGCTTATCGTTGCAGAGTTCTGCGTAGTCAGGTGACGTTGGTAACGCGTACTGGGGCAATACATTTTCCATCTCAATTCTCAACTGCACTCTCGTATGAAAATATCCATGAGGTTCCAACTGCTCTCTCGTATGAAAATAGCCATGAGGTTCAGTAATAGACAGAGAGACATGATCGTTGTCAATCGATAAAAAAAAAAAACATTTTTGTATTTAGCAATAGTGACTGGTTAAATCGAGTCAAATTGTATCGATAAAATAATCGATGTATTCAAGTCATCGTTGTATTGGTTTGAATTCTAGTTTCGAAACATGTAGAAACGAGTCAGTACTTTGACATAAATAGGCATTATTTGCATGAAGGGGTCTTGAATAATTCAATTTATATACAAGTTGGGTTAGTGCGTAAAGGCCGGCAACGAACTTGCGGCTCCCCTGGTGTTGTTAGCGTCTATGAACGGCGGTGATCACTTACCTACCTGTTCGTTTGGCTCCTATGATATAATTTTTTTTTTGTTGAACTCTGCTTATATTTGAATTTGGGGGGAATAAATCGCTTTTAGATAATTGTAACTGAGACAAAATTATAGTGTAAATAGTCGTATGCTATTGCCGACACCAGTGATGTGATGATTACACGTAATATATATTGGTATTACAATATGTTTGTATGTCGATCTGCGTTTTTAACTCTTAAGTATATATGACTATATACTGTTGTGTTGTTTTATAACAAATCGCTGTTATAAACTGTTGTTAATTATCTTGCTGTTGGATAATTTGCTGTTCTATCGTAATTTATAGAATAAATTATATATATTCATATATATATACTAGCGGGCTGGACGGACCTTGTCCTGCCTTGATAATAAAAAAATAAAATCTAAATTAAAATTAAAAACATCAATCGCAGCGCCACCTATCGGGTCCAATTGTGAATCATTCTCGGGCCAACTGGAACATACACACAAAATTTAATGAAAATACCGGTCCAGCCGTTTAGGAGGAGTTCAGTGACATACACACGAACAGAAGAAATTTATATATAAAGATATATTATTTTAATTTATTGGTCCACAAAACTGACTACAGTCTGGTTACATACAAAGGAATGGAAAGTATTGAAAGACCATAAGATGATTGCACTCTTCTAGATATGGACACAGCATGCATATAAATAAAGAAAAAATACATTAGGCGGTACAAAAACTGAATAAATATATCATAAAACTAACAACTCAGAAGTTACATTATTTAAGGGTTTTAACCGAACGAGATAATGGCCGAAATACGAAAGGTACCATTTTTTTTTATTATACTTCAATCCACTTCGTTTTTAACTCTTAAGTATATATGACTATATACTGTTGTGTTGTTTTATAACAAATCGCTGTTATAAACTGTTGTTAATTATCTTGCTGTTGGATAATTTGCTGTTCTATCGTAATTTATAGAATAAATTATATATATTCATATATATATACTAGCGGGCTGGACGGACCTTGTCCTGCCTTGATAATAAAAAAATAAAATCTAAATTAAAATTAAAAACATCAATCGCAGCGCCACCTATCGGGTCCAATTGTGAATCATTCTCGGGCCAACTGGAACATACACACAAAATTTAATGAAAATACCGGTCCAGCCGTTTAGGAGGAGTTCAGTGACATACACACGAACAGAAGAAATTTATATATAAAGATATATTATTTTAATTTATTGGTCCACAAAACTGACTACAGTCTGGTTACATACAAAGGAATGGAAAGTATTGAAAGACCATAAGATGATTGCACTCTTCTAGATATGGACACAGCATGCATATAAATAAAGAAAAAATACATTAGGCGGTACAAAAACTGAATAAATATATCATAAAACTAACAACTCAGAAGTTACATTATTTAAGGGTTTTAAAATTATTGTTAACTAGCCGACCCGTGCCCACTTCGTTGGGCGGTAATAGGCATTATCAAGCTACAACTTTTCTCTAGAACTCAATCATATATCTCTCGTCGTTAAGGCAGCGTTTGTAAGAAGAACGTTTTCGTTCGATCATTTTTTCTCCGACTCCCCAGATATTACTCCCTATAACCTCACAAACTTTACCTCTTTATTATATTAGTATAGATAATATAATTAGTTAATAGCTTCTACCCGCGACTTCGTATGCGTGGAATAGTTATTTTGGTCTATGACGCAACGGAAGCTCTGGAAAGGAAAAAAAAAACGATTTTAAAACATTTTTCATTGTTGTTCCGCTCCTATTAGTCTTAGCGTAATGATATATAGCCATATGACACTCAAAAAGAAAGTGGCTTTCTATTGGTAAAATAATTTTCAAAATCGGTTTACCACTTCCTGAGATTACCCCCTACAACGTCACAAACTCACAAACTTTACTTTTTTTTTCCACGAACTGCCTACACTATTGACCTGGCAAGGTCTTTACGGCTTCACCGGACTACTAAGGCGAGCGTTTAAGGCACTCAGTCGAATTTATTTTTAGGTAACACGATCAAGGGTGCACGGCACACCTTGGCTTGGGCTGTTACCTGAGAAACAAACTTTACCTCTTTATAATATTAGTTTATTATAAATGTATGGTTCAGTTGATAGTCTTTGGACATCAGGTCTTTCGACGTAGCTTCCAATCACCTAAGTCGCAGTTTTCTGTGAAGGAAAACATCATAGTAGGGTTTTATGTAAATCTGTCTAAATAGCCACCATCCATATATCACCAAGCATATGTTGGTGTGCTCCTGCAGCTTTTAGGTTCAGCGTGTCTACCACCTTACCGCATCATCATTTAACAGTGGATAAGACTGTGGTCCAACGATAAAATCGATACATAAGGATTGTGTGGTTTTATGAAACCACGGTGGAAGGGAAACTTTTTTTCACACTATAGATATTTAAGTAATAATAGTCTATACACTACACGGTCAGCTGCTGCGAACTATAGGCGCCGTCATATTGGCCCTGGCTGCTCTGACGAGCGCCTTTCATTTTATCCCTACTCTGCGGCCGACCATCACGCGACATGCAACACACAGACGAAAAAGTTTGAGACGATGTAATAAAAGTTTCACTTTAAAAAGCGGAAGCTCTCAAAAGGAAAAAAAAACGATTTTAAAACATTTTTCATTGTTGTTCCACTCCTATTGGTCTTAGCGTGATAATATATAGCCTATAACACTCAAAAGAAAGTGGCTTTCTTTTGGTTAAAGAATTTCGGTTTAGTAGTTCCTGAGATTAACCCCAACAACGTCACAAACTCACAAACTTTACCTCTTTATAATACTAGTTTATTATAAATCTATGTGGTTCAGTTGATAGTTTTTGGACATCAGGTCTTTCGACGTAGCTTCCAATCGCCTAAGTCGCAGTTTTCTGTGAAGGAAAACACCATGATGATATCATAACTTTCTGGTAAGGTTTTATGTAAATCTGACTTTGGTCCAACGATAAAATCTATAAAAAAAAAGGATTGTGTGGTTTTATGAAACCACGGTAAAAGGAAAACTTTTTTTCACACTATAGACATTTAACTAATAATAATATATACACTACACGGTCAGCTGCTGCGAACTATAGGCGCCGCCATATAGGCCCTGGCTGCTCTAACGAGCGCCTTTCACTTTATCCCTACTCTGCGGCCGACCATCACGCGACATGCAACACACAGACGAAAAAGTTTGAGACGATGTAATAAAAGTTTCACTTAAAAAAAAATGTTTCCAGGTATTGGATGCGAACAATTGCGACTACGAGCAGCGCGAGCGATTCCTGTTATTGTGCGTGCACGGAGACCCCAACGCGGACTCGCTCGTGCAGTGGGAGATCGAGGTCTGCAAGCTGCCGCGACTCTCTCTCAACGGCGTGCGCTTCAAGCGGATATCTGGTCAGATATCATATTGCATTCTCTTGTCTCTTTCTATATTTTTACATTAGTGTAGAATCTGGTAATTTAGCATTTGTATGTTGATATTTAATTATTTCCATTATTATTTTGTTTCTGCGAAATATGTATAGATAAATAAGTTTGTGCGCGACCGTTTTGGGTCGGGACGGACGTGAGCGGAGTGACGTAGTACGTCGTTTCCCTTCCCCCATTATAATTCACAGTACCTCGACGCCGCCAACGTCTGGTGTCCCGTAGGACTGTCGGACACGTACTTGTTCGATTATAGATGACGTGTTAAGTGTAGATTTATTTTCATTGTGTGATTATTGCTGTTTGGTCCCATAATATTTCGCAAAAGAAAGATGTAATTTTTTACTATATGATGATAGAAGTTAGAATGAGGGAGACTATAACTAGATGACATTCGCAGGAACGAGCATCGGCTTCAAGAACATTGCATCGAAGATCGCGAACGAACTCAAACTGTGACTGCCCGGGAGCGCCCCGCGCCGCCGCCGCCGCCGCCGCCCCGCGCCCCCTCCGCCCCACCTCGCCCCCTCCTCGCCGCACACCTCGTCCTCCTCGCGCGACACCCCG
>MU158866.1:710292-744165 GCA_015888305.1 Antheraea pernyi
CGCTCCTCGCTCTCGCTGCGCGCGGACTCGCTCGCCCCGGACGCGCTCGCCCCGCACGCGCACGCGCTCTACGCGCTGCACTCCCCGGTCCCGGTGCACGCGTACTCGAGCGTGCGCGCGCTCCGCCGGCACGCGCCCTCGCCCCCCGCCTCGCCCCCCGCCTCGCCCCCGACGTGCGACTGCCTCCCGGTCGAGCCGATACCGCCGCCGGAGCTATTCGATTTTTGAATTATAATGTCGGCGTAACGATTCCCCCTTTTCTAATTTCATACTCTTTTGTATTAGGGATGACCGATATTATATCAAAGAACATTTTTACTTTATACTAGCTTCTGCCCGTGACTTCTTCCGCGTGGAATAGTTACTTTGGGGAAACGCTAACACGCAGCGAAAGCTCCAAAATAAAAACGATTTTTAAACATTTTTCATTGGTGCAACGCTCTTATTGGTCTTAGCGTGATGATATATAGCCTTGCTCGATAAATGAGCTATCTGACAATGAATTTTTCAAATCGGACAAGTAGTTTCTGTGATTAGCACGTTCAACCAAACAAAGAAATCCTCCAAATTTATAATATTTGTATAAATTATGATCTTTATTTTGCAATAACAAATATAAAATTATAGAAGATTGATGGGCTCAGCGGACTTTGGTCCTGCCTTGATAATAAAAAAAATCCGAAAAGTCAACCGCAGCGCCACCTACCGCGCCCAACTGTGAAACTAAACCGTTTAGAAGTTCTGTCATATAAACACGGACAGGAGAATTCTGTATATAAAGATTAAATACATTAAAATTAAACATTTGTTTCTTCTAACATAATACTATAAGACACTATAAAACAAATTCTTGGAATATTTCACATTTCCGTAGAATAAATGAATGGTACATTGATTTTTTACTACAAATAAAAATAGAAATATCAATGTGGTGTGTAAAAAAAATTATGTCATCGTATTCAAATTCAACATATCGATAACATCGATAGATATCGATCATCCCTATATGGTATAATTTAAAAATGGGACATGTCAGTAAAACATTCGTAGAAAATTTGTTGACACAGCTATTTCCGCGTCCCAAAGGGGAAAGGGATATATTAACTATGAAATTACTGCTTTTAATCGTCTCAAGTACACTCTCAATATAAAATGTATAGTTTCGAATTGAAATATTATCGATTTGTATAACGTTTAAGTGTTTTATTGAATATAATTAATGCATCTCTTGTATATAGTTATTATAAGTTAAATGATTCTTGTAGTTAATTTTAAATGAGGCGTGACTTTAATTCGGCTTGACGATACCGTTATTGTGAGACATTAAAAAAATACAGTTAATAAAAAAAAAACGAATTTATGTACGTAAGCATCCAATTTTTTTACTCCACAGTTAAGTAATTTATTTATATAACAATGTAAACAGTTTTAAATCTAAATTGAAATAGCAAGAAATGTCACGCGAAAACGTATGTTTCAAACGTCGATGAATAGTGTTGGGACATGAATTATGGAAGGATATAAATGTGCCAAGTGAGTTTTGAATTATTATCGACAACGGTGACGTCATTGACTTTGATATAAAAAAATATTTTGTTATTATTATTTTTTTTTAATAGATCGCTCTCAATTTTAAAGCGCATTGATTGTGTATAATAATAATAATAATAATAAATGTAACGTGTCATTATTAATATTTTCAATTACGTAAGTGTTTCGTGTGTGCGTCTGTCTGTGCGGCACGATCTATTTGTGTTTACGATGTGTGTGTGGCTTGAATATGAGCGGAATGAGTTCTCGAAGATTCCTTTATAGTTACTGAAAACTCAAGTTAAATCTTTAACCTTTAAAATCTTAAATTAATATCCATTCATTTGTATAGAAAATTGCATTTTTGTTAGAATATTTTTAATTTTACAAAATGGTATATATATATATATAACTAGAATAAATAATTTGTAAAAAAGGTGGAATTCAAATCACATTAATTGCATTAAAATTCGATACAGAGCATGGTTACACAATCAAGTTGGCTTGTCAAGCAATCACATCAAGCCTCGAGCAGGTGTAATTGAAAGTTCGCGCGGTTTTAATAGATTATCAATTGCAATTTCGCTCAATCTATTTCCTTGTAATCGTTTATTAAAAAGACATTTGCTTTTTTTCTTCTTACTAGAACGTTCCGTACAGACGCGCGTGGTATGTTTGTGCTAATTGCTTATTTTTTTTAAATACATACTACAATGTGTATTGGTTTTATTATATTATTGTACAAAGTGAGTTTTGGCTCAACAACTTACAACTTAGCTTTTAAAATAAATATTGTAATAATCTTTTAATTTAATTCTGTTGTACTGTTTTTCTTCTTTTCCTTCATTTTTTTTTATTATGACATGTTAAGTAATTTATTTATATAACAATGTAAACAGTTTTAAATCTAAATTGAAATAGCAAGAAATGTCACGCGAAAACGTATGTTTTAAACGTCGATGAATAGTGTTGGGACATGAATTATGGAAGGATATAAATGTGCCAAGTGAGTTTTGAATTATTATCGACAACGGTGACGTCATTGACTTTGATATAAAAAAATATTTTGTTATTATTATTTTTTTTTAATAGATCGCTCTCAATTTTAAAGCGCATTGATTGTGTATAATAATAATAATAATAAATGTAACGTGTCATTATTAATATTTTCAATTAGGTAAGTGTTTCGTGTGTGCGTCTGTCTGTGCGGCACGATCTATTTGTGTTTACGATGTGTGTGTGGCTTGAATATGAGCGGAATGAGTTCTCGAAGATTCCTTTATAGTTACTGAAAACTCAAGTTAAATCTTTAACCTTTAAAATCTTAAATTAATATCCATTCATTTGTATAGAAAATTGCATTTTTGTTAGAATATTTTTAATTTTACAAAATGGTATATATATATATATAACTAGAATAAATAATTTGTAAAAAAGGTGGAATTCAAATCACATTAATTGCATTAAAATTCGATACAGAGCATGGTTACACAATCAAGTTGGCTTGTCAAGCAATCACATCAAGCCTCGAGCAGGTGTAATTGAAAGTTCGCGCGGTTTTAATAGATTATCAATTGCAATTTCGCTCAATCTATTTCCTTGTAATCGTTTATTAAAAAGACATTTGCTTTGTTTTCTTCTTACTAGAACGTTCCGTACAGACGCGCGTGGTATGTTTGTGCTAATTGCTTATTTTTTTTAAATACATACTACAATGTGTATTGGTTTTATTATATTATTGTACAAAGTGAGTTTTGGCTCAACAACTTACAACTTAGCTTTTAAAATAAATATTGTAATAATCTTTTAATTTAATTCTGTTGTACTGTTTTTCTTCTTTTCCTTCATTTTTTTTTATTATGACATATCGTGAACAAATTTTTTGAGAAAAATAATTATGCAATTTAACTAATTTTTTTTTTCATTTAATCTACTACATTTATAATAATGTGTATTTATAATTATAGTTATCAATGTGTTTTTGAAGCGGGTTCGGAGACTTTTTACGTATGAAATAATTATATTATAGGGAGTTAAAAAAAAGTTGTATTATAGTTTTTGCATTAAAAAAAATTAAATACTTATTATATACACAGAAATATAGCGAATCGGTGAATAGCGATGTGATTTTTCAATAATATTGTAATAATATCAGTGCCATCGCACTCCATCAGTCCGGACTGACGTCACACGTCAGTCTGTACTGACGGCTTGTACGCGGTCGCCCACTGTTATTGTCTCTTTCTAATTATAAGGCTGAATTAGAAAGTGTTTTCGATCAGGTCGTTTATTGAATGATGGCGAAAATGATTTTTTATTAATTTATGTCACTTTCACACACATAGTAAGGGAAATAGCAAATATCATTATTTTAAATATATTTGTCGCATATTTTATAATACAATTATTTTAATTTATGTTTTTCAAATGACGTCATCATTCAATTGACATACCGTAACGCACGTCAGGTTAGCGAGCGTCTTTATTAGAACTCAATTTTTAAAATATATGTTATATATATATATACATATAGTTAGTAATGTAATTGTGATCAAAGTGTTATTGACTTGTAGTGTGTATAGCAATAAATATTGATCGTGTAAAGTTGTTTTTATCGTTCGTAATGGCCTCGGGTTGACAACGGTTAAGGATTGGTCCGCATTTTTTTGAAGTAAATCTTGTTTACACACGCTTGACTTGCTTGACTATGCGGGTGAATGCGTGACAAGAGCGTTACGAAAAGTGTGATCGGGAGAGGCGAACGGAAGTTGAGAGTGAGATGTAAGTTAGTAAATATAGAAAGTGTTAGGTTTCGTATTATCAATGGAACCCCATGATAAAATTAAATATTTGCAGAAAATCAATATATATACATACATACATAAAGAAGTTTTACTTCAATCGTGTGGTCTAAAGTACACTTGATGTTTTATTTTAAATGAAACTTCTTGTGGGAGGCGTTTCACATGTTGATCTGCAATTTTCTTGCAACGAAAAGTGGTATGAGTAAACACTGTGTTGAGGAGAGTGGGAGCCGTGTCTCGCTTGCATTCGGGTATCGGAGAACAGTGAGATATACGCTTCTCTCGCTTTCTTTCTCGTTGTCCGTGGTTGCGAGTCCTATGTTTAGACGATGTGGCGATCACTGAACGCAATCTATGCTATTCAAATTGATAGATGAAATTAAAAGGCCGGCAACGCACTTGTGACTCCCCTGGTGTTGCTAGTGTCTATGGACGGCGGTGATCACTTACCATCGGGTGACCCGTCTGTTCGTTTGCCTCCTATAATATATAAAAAAAAAAAATTAGAATGTTTCCCTGTAAAAGTTTCACTTTTATCGTATGTCTTTAAGACACTGATTTATTATTCATGGTAGAGCTTACATTTATATTATCTGATAATGAATTCATATATATATATAATAAAAATGTAACTGACCGCTGTCTGTACATGAAATATATATGAGAAATGAGAAAAAACTATTATTAGGGGTCTTTATAAACGCAATAGAACCCAAAACAAGGATATTTAGAATTTTTGTCTGTTTGTCTATTTGTCTGTGCGTTTGTGCACGCTAATCTCAGAAACGGCTTATCCGATATAGATCTGGTTTTCACTCATATATTGTAGTAAGCTTCACTTAACATTTAATGGTTGTTTCATATCAATCGGTTCATAAATAAAAAAGTTATGACAAATTAAAGATTCACGTCGAACATTTCTTAAACTATCTATCTATCTACTATTCTTTCTCTGTTCAGTAGCATTGACTGAAACTTTACTAAATTTCATAATAATAATAATAATGGTCTAATAATAATAATAAATAAGAGTTTAAAATGATCAATTTCGGAAATTTAAATTAACCAATGTAAGTTGACCTCAGATCTATATCATGAATCATATGAAATTGGGTTCAGCGTAGGCTGGTGGTGTAGGTTATACACATCTGCGCAGGTATATAAAGCTTCGTAGTCCGATGAAGCTGTAAAGACCTTAACAGGTCAATAGCATAGTCAGTTCAAGAAAAAAAAAACGCGCCACTGCTTACAGCATTCAATTATTCGCAACAAACGCACGTATTCCGGAGGCGCATGGCGTAACAGTTGCATTCGATAACACTGACTGTTTGCATAGTTCACCTATTCTATCTTCTTCTTCTATACATATAATAAAAATGAAGTGTCTGTATGTAATATCAAAATAATTTTTTTTCACTGATTGGATATGAAAGTATACACGCTTCTGATAACAAAAATGCAATTTTTAAAATTTTTGTCGGTCTGTCTGTCTGTTTGATCCGGGTAATCTTCGAAACGGCTGAACCGATTTTGACAGGAGTTTCACTGGCAGATAGAACAAAATAAAGCGCGTTACTTAGGCTACTTTAAATTAGACTATCTGTTAACCGCGGCTTCGTCTGCCATGCTATCTTCAAAACGATTCGATCGATCTTCAGATCACTTTCACTAGCAGAAAAGTAATTTAAGCAACTTTAGTTTATACTAGCTGTTAACCGTGGCTTCGCCCGCTGTGCTATCACCAAAACGGTTACATCGATTTTCACGGGACTTTCAATGGTAGATAACGAACCTAATAAAAAGTAATTGTGGTTATTCTATTTTAGATTATTAATAACATTAATGATATAGAGCTCTTCCTAATAAGAGTATTACGTAAAGAGGTCCATAATACAATTTGTTGCGGAACAGACAAGCGTTTATTTTTTGTATAGTCACTAAATCTTAATTATAATAAGGGCAATGTATATTAAATGTAATGTAAATATAAATCTTTATAATAATATTTTTAGTTATTGATTCAATAGTTCCTTATACAGTGTAAGTGAGCACTGAGGTAGTTATATGGTTGGTTATGGTTCCAAATATTATGCTGATGACAAACCTCATTTAGCACGCTCTTTGTATTTATATATCTAATGTACACGTTACATGTTACTTTTAGTGGCGTGCGCGTCGTACTTACAATTGTCTTTAAAGAGCGTTTGGTTAACATCGGCTGGCGTCTTGCAGTCAGTTGTATGTCCGGTACATAATAATTATGATTTTACAGAATTAAGTATGCGATTAATGTAGACAAACTATGTCAAAGGAGGAGCTTCTATCAGTTAAATTTTACTAAAATATTATTTTATTAAATATATTAAGAACTAGCTGTACCCGCAGCTCGGCACGCGTTTTTTAAAATCGTATTAAATAATTATAGTTAATAAAATAATATTTTAGTAAAATTTAACTGATAGAAGCTCCTCCTTTGACATAGTTTGTCTACATTAATCGCATACTTAATTCTGTAAAATCATAATTATTATGTACCGGACATACAACTGACTGCAAGACGCCAGCCGATGTTAACCGTTCGAGAGATAAGTTTGAGGCTACAAATTTCAAGTGGTGTTGATGTAAGTCCTCAAACTGTGCGAAATCGACTGCATGAGTACGGCCTACGAGCTCGACGCCCAATCAGGTGCCCACCGATACGTCACGGGAATCGCGCTCGTCGATATGAATGGTGTAGAGAACGCATAACATGGACCCAGGAACAATGGGATAAAATTATGTTTTCCGATGAGTCGCGATTCGGGTTTAAGCCTGATACAAGAAGGGTGCGAGTGTATCGTCGGCCCGGAAATACTGAAAGGCTCAGGTGCGTTCAGGAAGTTCATCCATACAGCGGCTCAACAGTTATGTTATGGGCGGGTATTATGAAGAACAGGCGAACTGAGCTCGTTTTTGTAAATGGAAACATGAATGCTGAAAATTACATTGAGGATATTCTCAGACCTTATGTCTACCCATTTGCACAAACCTTTGGCTCCGATTTTAGGTTAATGCATGACAATGCGTTTTAACATACAGCTCGGCGAACCAGTGAATACTTTGCAACGGAGAACATCCGGGTATTGCCCTGGCCTGCACAATCGCCAGATCTCAACCCCATCGAGCACGCATGGGACATGCTCCAGAGACGTGTTTTGAAGGACTTGGACGGAGCGACAACAACCCAACAGCTGAAGGATTTGCTACAATTCCATTGGGAGCGAATACCGCAAGATGACATAAACAGTCTCATTAATTCAATGAATAATCGTTGCCGACAAGTTCTGAATAGCAGAGGAGACCATACTTTGTATTAAATTGTTCTATTCTTTCACAATAAATACATTTTCTTTAGAAATTTCATTTTGTAAGAAAAAAGTTTAGTTTCTTATGTATCTTAGTTTCTACAGTATATTCTAATATTGTTCATTTCTGTTATTAAAAGAACTTATAAAGACATCAGCTGTTATTTTTACATCATAGAACCCTAAAGATTTTATTTTAAAAATAAAATACAACGTTATAATGTGAAGAACCATCCAAAAATTTAAATTAGTACATGTTGCTTTTTTGATGAGTGTAATATAAAAATACCGACGGGAATTAAAAGAAATTTTTTTTTTTGTTATTACATATCCAAAAATATCGCCAAAAAGTTGTTATTTTATTTTCACATACACACATTTTATTTTTATAATACGTAATAGTAGATTACAAATAAAAAAAATGGAAACAAAACAAACGTAGAATAACCATTAACAACATAATAGAAACACAAAATAAACTTTAAAAATGTTTGCGATTGAAGGTTATACCATGTTACCGTGGCAACGTATATAATACAAACGTTAACAGGCAGCTAAAAGAAAAAACAACCCGATTTTGAAATATTCTTCATTGGTGCTGCGCTCTTATTGGCCTTAGCGTGATGATATATAGCCTATAGCCTTCCTCGATAAATGAGCTACCTAACACCGAAATAATTTTTCAAATCAGACTTGTAGTTCCTAAGATTAGCGCGTTCAACCAAACAAACTCTTCAACCGATGAAATTGCCGTTTTGTATGAAAAAATTTAAACGAATTTTTTTCATGTATTTTTTATTTGTACCAATCGAAGTAATCACCCATGCAATCAATGCATCTTTGCCAACGCAGTGGCAGTTTATTGATGCCCTTCTTAAAGAAATCAGCTGGATGGGAGGCAACAAATTCTTCAAAGGCATTTTGTACTGCCTCTCGAGTATTGAATTTTTTTTCCGCCAAGGAGTTATCCAAATTCTGGAAAAAGTAGTAGTCTGTAGGCGCAAGGTCTGGTGAGTAGGGCGGATGACGGAGAACTTCCAACCCCAGCTCTTGCAACTTGGAGACCGTCTGCTGTGCAGTATGAGGCCGCACGTTGTCGTGCAGGAGCAGCGGAGACGAGCGATTGACCAATGCTGGTTGGAGATGTGCCAGATTCTCCATCATTGTGTTCAGTTCGTCACATTACACATCTGCAGTAATGCTCACCCCGTTTTACATTAAAAAGTATATACATTAAAGAGTATTTACATTATTAAACATCAATAAATACATAGTTTTATATTTTTATATATTACTTATGAGACCGGCATACGTTCTGCCCTTATTATAAAAGAATTCTTGACAAAATATATAGCAAAACGTTTCTCACGAATCACTTTATCCACTGGTGAAAACCGCCAGAAAATCCGTTCAGTAGTGTTTGAATTTATTGCGAACAGACAGACAGATTTTTGGTAGGTGTAGCTATTATTGGTTTTACCATGAATGGGTCGGATCGCCCGAGGTAGTGCCACCCTCTTATAGAAAACCGACGTGAAGTAACAGCTTGCTTGCATTGTTGCGCTTCGGTCGGCCACTGAGAGTGCCGGAGGCCCACCTTCCCTCCCCTGGTGTTATTACTGTCTAAGGTCGGTGGTGATCACTTAACATCAGGTGACCCACCTGCTCGTTTGCCTGCTATGACATAATTAACATGGTCAAATAGCAATTATATATTATTTGCAAAGCAACATTGTAACAATAGTCACATTATTTCGAGAAACTAATAATATACAAAATGATTGATTAAATAGGTGCAATACTCTCACAGATTTCTCATTATTTGCTTCTCTCTCTCTAAATCAATTAAAAACATAGGTGCTTAATATTTGACCGAACTGGGTGTAATAAATGAATACTGTCGCGTACTCTGGGCCACGTCCCGCACTTGAGCGTTCCCATGATAAGCAGTTACGTAATGATTAACCTTGAAAGCGCCCCTTGAATTTTGTTCATTGAAGCTAAGTGTGATTTTTTTAAGTTTAAAAGTATTGTTCCTATACTTTTAAAAGTTTTGGATTAAACTTTAACTAAGATTCTCGTTGTTTCTTAGTATTTGTTTTGAGACTATTATTTTGTATGTTAAATGTGACCATAAACATACCATACGATAGAAGGGTGTCGTCACCCTTTAACACTTCGGATAATTTTACAAAAATCCTTTTACACATTTTATAAGTTTCTATACTTAATTTAGATTTAGTTTGTTTGAAAAAAATATATTTCATTTATTTTTTCGTTTGTTTTCATTACTTGCTTTTTTATAATCATATAGTATTTTTGACTAAATCTTTAATTATACAAAAGGTATTTTTAAACACAGGCCAATGGTGATACATTTTTACAAGTTGTATTATCTTTGTCGGTAAATCGTTACGAGCATCTCCTCGCAATCTTAAAATGTAGTTATATAACTTTATATATATGAGCTTTGTTTTTTTATTCAATAACTATAGGTGTGTAATGTGATCCGATGTCTGCGATATTGCGTGAACGTTGAGTTTTGACTGGAAATAAAATTTATTTTCAATTCTATCCCGTGTTTCATTTTATATCCTTTTGTTCGTTGTTATTACATTTAAAAGAACATGAAATAAAACAAAGTATTATATAAAATCAATCATTTATATTAAACTTTGAATATAACCTAATATGTACAAAGAAAAACTATATCTAATATTTAAATGGCTTCTTAAACCATGTCTAATCATAATTCAATTGATTATTTAGATATAGATAAAGAAATGGTGGTATAGTGTTTTTACTTATCCCGTTAAGAATATAACGTAATGAGAGGTAAATAGTATTAGGTGGTATGAAATAAGATAAAATCTAAATAGATCTTAAATAAATTATATAAAACTATTATCGTAAAACGTTGTATTTTGTGAATGCGTACCCGAATTACTTAAGTACATTAAAAATTATTAATACTGTACTAAAATATATCTTAAAATATAAATAAATTAATTGATATGTTTCAATTTTGAATCAGTATACATTACTATTTGAAAAATCTTAAAACGCCTTAAAGATCTCTCCTGATAAAATAAACATTCACACAATAAGTTTGATTTCAAAGCCGACATCAATTTTCGCACACAAGATGAACTGAAAATTAATTCAATGGGAATTTATTTTGCAAACTAAGCAATTTTCTTCACCTTCTCTATTGAGACACGGAAATCTAACTCAACTTTCAAGCTTGTACACACTACTATTAGATAATTTTACAATTAAGTGTGTGTTAAAATCTGTACTCGTTCCATCTTAAAGCTTCCAACAACTCAAAATGTTGTGTACCCAAAGAGATAAACTTCATTCTTTGTTAACCGGTAAACCATCCAAATCGACCTCCGTACTTGGAACTAAAGGTGGTTTGAATCCATTCCATCTTAAAGCTTCCCTACTAAACTACTACTTTAACAACTCAAAATGCTGTACCCAAAGAAATAAAGCTCATTCTTTTTTAACCGGTAAACCATCCAAATCTACCTCCGTACTTGGAACTAAAGGTGGTTTGAATCCTCCGTACTCGATTCTCAAATTAGTCACTCTCGGAACTCTATCGGTCCTGCGTAACTTAAGTTCGAGTAAATAATTCTTGCTTTTACCCAAATTATTTTCTTGTAGCGGTACAGGAACATACTGATAAGGACTGTTTTGTGAGTTTACGAGATAGTTCAAGTAGCTCTTTAAAGATTGATTTGTCTTGAAATCCCTCTTGTCCTGTGTGTTGTTGTATCTAAATCGTGAAGTATTCTGATTACCCCACACCGTCGATTGTATATTGGGATTAAAATTTACTGTACCGTAATTGGAATAGTTATTATTTCCTTGGTCATTGTTTCCTGGATTTTGGTAACGATAATTCGTTCTAGATTCTTCTCCTTTCTCCAGATACCTGTATACGGGAATCGGTACATGTTTTTCTATTATTTTCTCGACCGGGTATGGCACTTTTACCTCAACCGGTACTTGAACCGGGTAAGGTACATTTCGTTCAACTATCTTTTCTACCGGGTAAGGAACTCTTCTTTCGACCGGGTACGGTTTGTCGACGTATTTTGTTACCAATACTGGTTTTTGAACGATTCTTTCGACTACCTTCTCGACTGGGTAAGGTACAGGAATTTTTTTCTCGATTATCCTGTCGACTGGAAACGGTTGGGGCACATGTACGGGTATCGCTACAGGATGTGGTACAGGTATTTGTATATGAACCGGTTTTTCAACTATTTTTGTAACTGGTACTGGTTTTTCGACGATTTTCTCAACTGGCACGGGTATTCTTCTCTCAACCGGATAAGGTACAGCTACTTTCGTCTCATACGGAACCGGATATGGTACCCTTTTTTCTACTGGGTAAGGTACTCGAACCTCCTTGTGTACAATTCTTTCAAATGGTACAGGTTTCTCAATTTCCACAGCCACTGGGACAGGTTTTTCAATGGCTATAGGGTATAAAACCTGATGTTCGACTGGTACTTGTACTTCGAAAGGAATGCCCACGGGAGTTGGTATTGGAACCTGCTGTATAATTTGTTTCTCAACAACTTTCTCCACTGGATACGGTACGTGGACTGGTCTATCGACGTATATTTTTTGTTCGACCGGATAAGGTACTTTAACCTCAACCGGATAAGGACGTGGTACTTCTACCGGGTAAGGTTTGTCAATATACCGGGTTACTTCGACCGGTTTTTCGACAATCTTCTCTATGGGCACTGCAACTGGTACCGGTCTATCCACAGGGACAGGAACTTCCACTCTTTCTTTATGTGGTACTTGTTTTTCGATAAACCTATCAACGTATTTTGTTACTGGTACTTCTTTCTCTATAACAATAGGTTGAATTATTTTTTTACTTTGATCACCATAGTTATTTACGTAACTCACTACTTCTCTTCTTCTACCGTTACTTTCAGGTTTAACTTCGAATTCTGTACGTATATTCTCACTGGGTTCAAGGTTTTCTTTAGATTCAATGTAACCCTGTTCGTAGTCATGATTAGCAAGGTTTTCGTAGTCATTCATTGTGCCATACTTGTAAAGCATCTTATTCATGTTATCTTGAATCTTTTTTGATGATCTTAATGCATCAACATATTTATTGTATAAAGTGCTAGCGGATCCCGATGGTTCTTTATCATTACTTCTCCCATCTTCCAAGTATTCATGAACTTCCACATCATTTATATGAGTTATTTCAATAGGAAGAGATTCTGCAATTTCTACAAGAGTTTTCTCAGTTTTTGGATTAGCAACTGTGTTTGCTACCAATTCGCTGTCAGATGTCTCAAAGTCTTCAAATGAGTTTAAAGTTCCGTTGGCATTAAGCAATCTTAGACCAACTGTTATTGGTACTAAATAATTCTGCCCTAAAGGTCTAGGAGTAACATTTATAATTTGGTCCATTGAATTATTATCCCTACATGTGGTGTTACTGCTTTCAGGGGAACTTTTAACGCTTACAATTTCGTATCCACTTTCGATATATGGAATCATAGTGGAAACTATGTTATCAACGATTTGGTCTTTGCTATCATAAAGCGTATCGGTTACTACAATAGGTGAGGTAAATTTATAATGATTAGAATTTGCTTCTAAAATTTCTTTATGTGAATTATCATTTTCAACTGGTTTGATATCACTTCTGAATATCTCTTTTATTTTATCTTTTACACTTTGATTTTTACGCCAAGTTTCTTTTAAATAATTACCTCTGGACTGTTGTGCTCTATAGTTGAATCTTGGTTTTGGTTTAATTATATCATCGCTTTGATCATTCAATTGTTTTTCTATAGCATGATTTATTTTTATTAAATCTTCGTTTGAAATAAGATCCTGTGTAGATTCTACAAGTCTGTTTATACCCTCTTGAGAAACATTTATTGTATTTCTTGGAGATATCGGAGTGACGACGGTGGTGAAATAGAATCTTTCATTTCTTGCATGTGGTCTGGGTGTCTCTACTTGAAAATGTACAGCGCCTCTATATGATAAAGGTCTCTTAGTTGTCCCTCTCATTCCGAAATCACCATCTAGATTTTGTATTTCGTAGGAAGGTACCTCAGCAAATAATTCTTTAGATTTATGCATATCACTATATATCTCTTTAGAGGTTGTTTCTAACCCGGCGCTGTCGTCTGTGCAGTTATTTTTGAATACTTGGTTAATAGGTAAATAATTTTCTCCCTTAGCATCAGTTACAGACTCTCTTTGATGAAATTTTGATCCTTGTTTGTTATAGATAATGCTATCGTCGTTGACTGTTCGATCATCGTCGTTTTTAGTTTCACTTTGTAGATGGTGTTGAGTTTGTATATTGTAAAGTTGTGCGATATAAGGATACTGTACCGTCGACGTGTTAGGTAATTGAAATATTTCATGTTGTTGATTAGGCAGACTCTGTAATTGAAATTGTAGCGGTTGATCAGATGTAAGTGTTAATTGATTTTGAAGAAGATATATATCCATCAAGGGATGAGCGTTGACGTAAGGCAAGTTAGAAATGTCTTGAGTCCCATTTGAAACAGCTTGCTGAACTTGTGGAAACTGTAAGAATAAAAGAATTATTAAATTGCTACAAAATGTCACGTTGAACACAGAACATTTATTTTTATATTCTAACCATTACTATAAAGAGATTTGATTACTTTTACAGCTATTTCTCTAACGTCTGACTTATGATTTTTTTTATGATCTACGTGTTTTGTCTGTCAGCTTAATTTTTGGGGCATAAACAGCTATCTCAGTTCCTTAAATTTTATCATATTACAAGAAAATTTATTTTGTATTTTCTTGATAAATAATTGTAGAGTTCTTTAGAGCTAATAGCAAAAACTTATTACAGTGAAACATGATGGCTCTTCTGGTTTTCCTAATCAAATAATTTCAGGGTGGTATATGAAGAACAACATGAGAGTGGTCGGTGTTTATCAATGGGTTTTAGTCTATCGAAGATTGATGCTGTTTAGAACTCTCCTACTTATGATGAGGTAAAATATATAAGTCTAGTGGTTAGACCAGTGGAATATTAACTCGATGTCCGCAAGTTTGAACACCGGCATGTACCAACGAAATTTTCGGAAATCGTGTGTATTATATAATCGTGTGTATACTCATTTTAACTGATGACGGTGAAGGAAAACATCGTGCGGAATCCTAAACCTGAGAAATCTACTTTTAGTACCACCCTGAGTGGGAAAATATGAACTGTGGATATCTCGGAGCTTGAAATCGCCAATACATCGTGGGCTAGCGGGGTGATTGTGCCCATATCCTTTTGCGGGAGGAGACCTATGTCCTTGCAGTGGGTCTCTTACAAGCTGATCATGATATTCACTGGCACTTCTCTAAAACAGTAATCTCTTGGCACTTCTCTAAAACAGTACATACCCTCTGGTATGAAATATAGACGAACCTGTTTAGACATCAGTTGCGAAGTTTTGTCTTCAAGCACGAAGCTCCCGGGATGCGTGTGGTATCCATCATTTGTGTCGAGTGTGATAGTATCGTGGTTGCCTGTCTCCTCTGCCACATTGACGTGTTGCTTAGACTGGAATGTTATTTTATGATGTTTTTACTAATTTATTTCATTAAATGTCGGTCTTGGTGAGATTTTGTGACTAATTATTAATAAACTTTCTAATGAGTTATATACTAGAAAATTTAAACAGCTAAGAATCGGATGATGATGTAAAAAATGAATGAGATAATGAAAATTATTATATATCGCTTACTGTTTTTTTAATGAGGTATAAAAAAACAGGTTATGGTCATGTTGTCGTGCAGGCTATAAAATTGATTAACGCATAAAGGTCCCTCGGAACTCACCAAGACCGTGACTCAGTTTTTTTGGAACTACGTTATTGGCCTGATGGATTCAAAAATATTATTGCGGATATCCGTAAAGTAACGCCTTATTCAATAAAAAAAAAGAGTCTGGTTATTCATGTACACACGTTAGAAGTTATACTTCTTTAGCGTAACAAGATAAAAATCTTTTCAAAAAATCTATCTTTCGCCTTATTTTTTTTCAAACTGATTACGCGATTGACCTAGCAAGGTCTTAACAGCTTCACCGGACTAGGGGGTTTTATTCTACGTTTGTAGAAAAAACGAAACTAACAATAGAAAAAAGGTATTTAATACATTAAAAGTTTTAATACAAAGAAACAGAATGTTGACTATAGCTAACTTCAGGGTGTTGGTTTTTCGTGATGGTGAGCGCGCGCATCGTAAAAATTTACTCTCATAATTTTTCCCTAACGCGCCAAAAGAAGTATAACTTCAAAAACATCAGAGCTTCACCGGACTACTAAGTCGAAGGGTCGCGGCGCTCAGCGGCTTGGCAACAAACTCAAGGGTACCAAAGTAGTCGAATCTCGGCGCGAGCTGTTGCCTTGCGTGCAACAACGCGAATCTTGCTAAGTTAAACTAGCTCAGCTAATTATACATATACTCACGTATTTTATTTATATATGATCTGATTGTCTCAGTACAACACAGATACTTTTGATTATACAGACTGCGTATAACAAAATAGCAAATGCATGGATGGAATTAATGGTTTTAGGTCTGTCTGCGTGTCGATTAGGTAACCGCAGACCTGCTTTCTATATCTCGTTGTTGGTAGTTTACATGCGATTATCTGTATATTGCTCGTTGACCTTTCCATAGCATAATTGTTTTTGATTAATGACGCGTATCGAAATGGTGATATGGTCATTTTGATAACTGGTTTTTAAGTATAGCAGACAGAAAGATGCTTTCCAAAAAATATTTATTTTCACTTGTAATTAATTCTCCTTACCCAGTTTAAAATAGTATTCCATTCGTTAATCCCTTTAGTCAAAATACATCCGTTGTTGGAAATAGGCCTTCCCCAAGATCACAACGATCGGTTTCTTGCTGCATGGATCCAGCTGGTCTAATCTAATCTTTATGTTTTCGTCGGTGTAGTTTGATCCCATGGGTCAAGCGTTCTACGAGCAATGTGCTCTACTCTGTGTTAAGTCTAACAATTCTGATGGCTAAGTATCAGTAATACTTTCTGTTTTGTTTGTTCACGCAGACAAACTCCAAATATAACCCTCTTCATAACGAAGTCGTGATTTTTTTTATTTAATCATATGGCTAAACAGAGTTCCATCTTTTATTATTGTCAATAGAGTACTATTTTTCGCAAGTTCAATTTATATGAAACAGTGCAGCGGCCAAAAATTTCTTACCCTCTATTAGCACCCGGGGAACATGAGCAGGGGACTGAGAGGTACCCTTCCTGGGTACACGAGTAACATCAGCCCACCAACGTTGTGATAGTCGAAGAGTTTCACCGGTGGAGTGTTATTTCAATATCCGCAGGTTCAAACACCGGCATTTACTAACGAATTTTCCGAAATACGAACACGTTTAATAATTTAAATTGGTAACACATCGACTGACGGTGAAGGAAAGCATAGTCAGGAAATTTAAACTTCAGGAATGTTGTTGTAGTGCCACCTTTTATGTGGGAAAATATATAACTGTGGATATCTCGGAGTTTGAATAGATTCCTTCGCGAAGAGGTCTATAACCCTGCAGTAGGCCTGTTCTCTGAGTGACCTTGATGTTTATTATTAAGAAAGCGTTTCTTTAAAAAAAACTCTAACTATTTCATTTCATCACTGCTATTTCATTAATTTGTTTGATTTCTTAGCCAGTACAAATATAAAAAGTATTACCTATTACAACGATTTCCTATAATTTATCTCAGCAACGTAATAATATACTTACAACAAATCTATGAATTCTGCGTAACTTATAACTTACAGGTACTTTGGATTCATAGTATGTACATAAATATATATATGAACAATAGCAGCATTGCACAAAATGTTTCATGTCTATCTCCCAAAGTAATTATGATTGTACGAGGTAAGTTATTTTAGATCGCTTTTACCTTAAAAATACAGTCGTGGTATTAAGTACCGACGTAAAAGATTTAAATACCTGTGGCAATCTGACATAGTACTGTCCCACAGTATCCGAATCAGGTCCAGGTGTTAACTGCCAACCCCAGCTGAAGCTCTCGCCATCTCGCGTCTGCAAATAAAAATAAACAAATAAATGGGCGGATGGTACTAATAGGACGAATGGAGAGAATGGATTGCGATCTTACTAAAGCAGTCATAGTGCCTCAGTTTTAAAAAGTTTTTTGTTAATATATATTTGACAGCTAAAATATGACATTTGTAATAATAATTTATATGATAATTTTGTAGTTCTTTTGACGTTCTATAGAAAAGTCCTTAACGAATTTTCCGTATAATTAACAACACGTTATAATCTTTATATCATTTAATGAAACCTATTTAGAGGGAATTGGTTTGACCTTGTAAATAAATTTGTTAACAAATTACTTAAGTAATTACTTGCGGTACTAATCTGTCTTCATACTTGGCTTATATAAGAAAGTTTTTGCTCCCCTTTTTCTTAGTTTTTGGCGGGATGTTGGAATGCCATGTAGGTATTTATATTTTATCCATAATCTTGTGTTATTTAGCTTTATATTGTATAATGTTGGTGGTGACTTACGTAATATAGTTTGGTTATTGTGCACAAGTGGACGGGAAATGATACAAAGGACCATGGATTCTGACTTGCCACAAAAACTCCATGGAGAGTTCTAACAAGACGGCCACCATTTTGTTAGTTCATTGAAATTATCGCAAGGAACTTGTACCTACTCAACAATAGCGTTAATAATCTATTAGAAGATTGGTTGCCTAAAACAAAATACAAACACAGACGAAGTCACAGGCGACTGTTAGTGACTAATAAAGTGTCATGGCGTAACTCGCCTGACTCATAAGAGTAGGTACTTTTAGGGCGTGATGTAACACTAGAGAGAGTATGATAAATACGAATATTAATGTGTAAGCTATCAATTACTATTATTACCATTATAACGAGAACGCGCGCTCCATCTCAGGGTTGCCATATCAAAAATGATTTCTCTATTTTTTGTGGTTTAGATTGAAAAATAATTTATAATAGCAATACCTTATGGTGACCGTTTCGACGTTAGCCGATTGGTGTTCCTTATTTTCAATAGTGGCTAAAATTTATCGAATCTTAAATATCGATTTTTTAATGAAATATCGAATATCGGAATTATATATCTATATATATATAACTATATATAATATATCTATTTAATATTCATACGTGAAGCCCAAACTTTGTATCCCTTTTTGAGAGAAATGCGCGAACGGGTGAACGTGAAACTTGGCATAGTTTAAGTTTATATGGAGGAGAAGTGCAGAAAGCTATTTATTTTATATAAAATGCATTAGAAGTACATTAAATTAATTAAAATATGCATTACTCACACTACTGCTTCAATTTTACACAACATATACACACATGTAAATAAAAAAGACATTTTGACATCTGTCAATAAAGGACTTCAAAAAAGGTTGTGAAGGAGGTTGCTATGCTCGACTGTATGTATTATTTTACTCTTACGTTCCAATTACCCTTTTTCATTCTACATTCAACAATGATATTATAACATACAACTATTATTATAATATTTATCCCTTTAAAAAATCAATGAACTATGGTCGAATGTCGACCACTGGACGCCCACTAGTATATATTAATACGTGAAGCCTAAACTTTGTATCCCTTTTTAACGGAATTGGGCGAACGGATGAACGTGAAATTTGGCATAGTTAAAGTTTATATGGAGGAGAAGTGCAGAAAGCTATTTATTTTATATAAAATGCATTAGAAGTACATTAAATTAATTAAAATATGCATTACTCACACTACTGCTTCAATTTTACACAACATATACACACATGTAAATAAAAAAGACATTTTGACATCTGTCAATAAAGGACTTCAAAAAAGGTTGTGAAGGAGGTTGCTATGCTCGACTGTATGTATTATTTTACTCTTACGTTCCAATTACCCTTTTTCATTCTACATTCAACAATGATATTATAACATACAACTATTATTATAATATTTATCCCTTTAAAAAATCAATGAACTATGGTCGAATGTCGACCACTGGGCGCCCACTAGTCTATTTAACTACTACTATACCTAATTATATAATAGAGTTTCGTGAACAAATCTTTTCACATTTTTACTAACAGACAGCGCCAGTTGATAGAATCCTTAATGGGTTATAATTATTAATATATACAAATACAACATACCATGGCATTTATATTTTTTTAAATTCTAAATTATCATCACTACATATTATAAAACAAAGTCCTCTAACACGTCTGTCTGTCTGATTGTTCGCGATAAACTCAACAACAACTAAACATATTTTTATTCGGTTTTCATAAAGTAAATTAAGTGATTCATAAGGAAGGTTTAGATATATAATTTGTCAAGTTTCTTTATTATGAGGACAGGACAGCGTCCACCGGGCCCCCTAGTATATTTATATTCTATATATGATTATATGTAGATATAGGATCGCTGGACAGTACACAAACTCCGGTAAACTCGCGTCAATTCTTAATCTAACACAAAGCAGTATTGATTATATTCTTATTGAAAATAAATCGAGATTTCACATCAAATGCATATCATAATGAAAAAAAACTATATCAAATGATATCACAGTTTTAAAATTACGTCCAACAAAAATAAAACTCTTTTATATGAAGATTCTTACATATCTTCTATCAATTTTATAAAATGTAAAAAGAAATGCATTCAAATCGTAGCCACTAACGAAGATACACTCATGCAAATCCTGGCTCATCAGTATCATCAGTATATTTTTATTTGAAAACGTTACAAACTGATGCTTTGACGACGGGAGATTTCTTATGTTAGTTTTATTATACCTCATAGGTATAGGTTTTAGTGTTTGTCGAAAATCTCATCTGATTTTAAATGACGGTGACGCTAAATCTAGGGGGGACTGGCTCCCGTTGGGGTGGCTCCCGCAAGACGATCCCTTGCCGCGCCAAAAATTACGGTCTGCCGGTACACCGTGGGGTTTTAGTCCGTGCGAGTCGGACATAACCCACCCTCCCCCCGGGTATCCATAAGACACTTCCCCATGTTAATAAAAACAGGGAGGGGGGACTGGCTCTCAAATTCAGCTGCCGGCACACCCCAACATGTGCGTGGCGATAGAATTTCAACTTGAAAGTGGTAATTAACCAGGCGGCCTTAAAAACCCTACTGCCTATTAATATTGTAACTAAATAACTGTACATACGTTACCTACATGATATTTTAACAAAACAAATGGCACGTCAACGCACACATATGTATAGTAATATTGTAACCTCACACTGTCTTAGTTAAATTGTGGAAGTAAGATGGCGTATTCTCAATATCGGTGGTGGAAAAGAAATAGTTATATGTATGTCGCTTAGATACGGGCGGATTGACGGGGCAGCGTCAAAAATAGGTTAACTAGCCAAGTTTTAACAAGACGCTGTCGAAGCGCTTATGACGTTTCTAAAGATTTTTAGTTATAATATAATTACTACCACCATGTTATCGTTTCTGCACAATGTTTTCCTTCAACGAAAACCCTGACTCAGTTGCAAGGATGCATTGACGTGGTGTCAGATACGCTATTAATCATATATATTAATACGTGAAGCCCAAACTTTGTATCCCTTTTTGAGAGAAATGCGCGAACGGATGAACGTGAAACTTGGCATAGTTAAAGTTTATATGGAGGAGAAGTGCAGAAAGCTATTTATTTTATATAAAATGCATTAGAAGTACATTAAATTAATTAAAATATGCATTACTCACACTACTGCTTCAATTTTACACAACATATACACACATGTAAATAAAAAAGACATTTTGACATCTGTCAATAAAGGACTTCAAAAAAGGTTGTGAAGGAGGTTGCTATGCTCGACTGTATGTATTATTTTACTCTTACGTTCCAATTACCCTTTTTCATTCTACATTCTACAATGATATTATAACATAACAATACCCTTTGATAAAAGAACCCTAATAAAATTCAATATTTAAAAAATCAATAAACTATGATCGAATGTAGACCTCTGGGCGCCCACTGGTATTAATTAATTTATGAGCTTGTGTTTTTAAAACACCAATATACAACATCTCAGAGATTACGGAAGCTGAGAACTTGATCGTAAAGTACATAACCATTTAAGCTAGCAGAACTCGCATTGAAGTAAAAGTGAACCGACGAGAACAACCAGATTGTATGAAAGTGTCCCTAGGAATAAACACGGGTGTTAGGTTTTATAGCGCATTTGTCGTACAAACACTGCACCGCGCTATAGTAATGTTGACAACTGGTTGTTTTTTTTTTTTCGAACTGACTACGCTATTGACCAATGACCAAGCAAGGTCTTAACAGCTTCGCCGGATTACTAAGGCGAGCGCTTAAGGCACTCAGCCGATTTTACTTTGACAACTAGCTCAAGGGTGCGCGGCACACCTCGGCTTTGGCTGTTGCCTGATACATGCAATTCGCGACCTATCTGAGCTAACCTAAGTTAAGCTAAACTATTCATACATATATGAGTTGTTGAAACATATATGTGTACCAAGCATACATACCTCAACAACTCCTATATATATTTCGTATCGGATAATGGCAACTGGTTGATACTGATACTGTGTTGCTCATTATCCAAACAGTTATTGTAGTTTCATAAAACTCGAATTACGTTACATTATTCTGTCAATTTCCCGCGGATTCGTACGCGTTTTCTATGCGTCACCACCGTATGGGTTGGATTTATTACAAAAAAACACAATTTTTACTATTATAACATTATCTATAACTATTATTACATTGCATTTTGAAGTATCAATATTAAATAACTTTATATGACGTCATACTTTAATAGAAGAACATGTTTTAGACTGATTACATTTTCTAACATTTTTACACAATTTTTTGCTCGAAAAAAAACATCTGCTATTTGCCGAAACCCTTTCTTCCTGCCGCATAAGATTTAGTGAAATTCGGCATTATATATTACTAGCCGACCCGTGCCCACTTCGTTGGGCGGTAATACGTAAGCGTGGAATGGTTATCTTGCGCTAAGACGCAGCGGAAGCTCTGAAAAGGAAAAAATACCCCGGTTTTGCAACATTCTTCATTGTTGCTCCGCTCCTATGTATCTTAGCGTGATGATATATAGCCTATAACCTTCCCTGATAAATGAGCTATATAACACGGAAATAATTTTCCAAATCGGACCAGTAGTTTCTGAGATTACCCCTTACAACGTCACAAACTCACAAATTTCTTTGTATTAAAACTTTCTATGTATTAAATATCTTTTTTTATTGTTAGTGTCGTTTTGTCTACAAACATAGAATAAATCGAAAGATATAATTTTTGAATATCTTGTTACGCCAAAGAAGTATAACTTCTAACGCGTGTACATAAGTACACACACATGTTTTTTTGAAATTATGAATATATATTTGATAAGTATGAGAATAGGTCATAAAGTATATTTCAGGAGATTTGGGTGTTCCTATCCGGATTTTTTTGCTTGTTCTTTTTTTTGATATTTTTTTTGTTTTATTTGCCATCCTTACCTACTTATAACCCCAAATTTTCACATTCCTTTATGTCTCGGGGGAATCCTCTTGGAGATCTGCACCTACAGGTGAGAATGCTAGATTTCTACTGACTAAACCCCCTCGGTGTTCTTCTTGCACCATTTAGCCGGTTGGGCAGAAACTGCCCCTGCAGTGCTTCTACCCGACCCGGCAGGTGTTCACTCCTCATCAGGGCTTCGACTCGTAGTCTGAAGAGGGAAGACCTTGGACTTCTCTGACGAACTGATGGGAGGCCCTCACTATGATGGCCGGAGGTCTTCACCGACCCGTCGTCGCCGTGTGGTTCGCCGACAGCGGGAGGGAAACGGAGTGATCTGTTCCCTCTCTCTCTCCGCCGCCTGCTGCCTCCTTAACGAGCATTACTGTCTCACAGTATGAGGCGACGGAGTTCCACCCGGTCTCGCTTTCAATCATCTTGTGAAATTTTCACCTTCCTAACCCCACCCTCCCATTATTTATTCGCGATATTAGTATTTTTGTATGAGTTTGATTCATCAGTCGTTCATATTTCAAACTAAGTTTTTGCGCTACGTCGACCTCGTCGAAATTTCTTCCACACATGCGTAACTTATTTACTACACCAACTAGGTACGTGTTTTAGTAAAAAAAAAAAACTTTATATAGTTTAGGCCCTAATAAGGCACTTATGAACGTCAAATAATACCACCGGTTCGGAAAACAACCCAGTCATCGAGAAGAACCGGCAAGAAACTCGATCGAGTACATTTTTAACATACATTTCCAATACATCATACAATAGCTTTTGGTGGCTGCACAGAGAGGAGTCAATTCCAGACATCAATATCGTTCACATACTGATCCACTCTATAATATCCTTTTGACACTAAACCCGTTTGACGTGGCGCTTAAATTTACAGTCCGGAAAATCCTTAACATGCTTTGGGACTTTGTTGTAAAACCTACCACTATTACCTAAAAAACTATTACTGGTTTTGCTAAGTCTGAAACATTGGACGACCAGTTTATTACAGCTTCTAGTATTTAGATTATGCCGGTCTTTTACTAAATAAAGTTTTTACGGACATACATTAAATTATCAAGAATGTATTGGGAGGGCAGAGTTAAGATACCGAATTCCTGGAACTTCGTTTTTAATGATTCGCAAGGTGAGTGAGTCCCTAAATTGTTTGCTATCACAATTGGAAACGGTGGGTGTCGCTATAATCGGGTTCTGGTTAGATTTTGGGAGTTTGGAAATACAATTGGAACCGATAGGTAACTAATTTCACGCACGAACTGATGTCACCTAGTATCAAAATAATATACATGTGAATAAAAACCATTGTACTAATAATTGTAGTTGACTTTCGCTCACTGGACGACGTTTAGTACTTAGTACTAAATGTTTAGTTCCTAAATAGTACTAAATTGTTTGTACATAGTAATCTATTGGGTAATAAGCATTGTTCGTGTTCTTGTTGTGTTAACTTGATATTCAGAGCTGACAACACCAGAAATTCATTTTAGCTTATGTGGTACTACTGGAGGCGATTATTAACGTGTATGGGAAGTAGTGATCACTTAACATTAAATGGATTGCTAGCCTGTTACTTATCGTAAATAGAATATATGATTTGCCCGTTCCATACGAAATGGCTTTAACAACTTTCACAAACATTATCGTTATGTAAGATACGTTGAGTTTTTATTATATATTACGCAATAATAAGGTTATGTAAAAGCATTTTGTTATTGTACGCATTCCGTATCCCACGATTGGGCGTGGGCGAGAACTTGTTAATACCCATTACTTTGATTACAATGATTGAAAGCATACTTACAGAATAATTTTATACACATCGATATCTGTTTACTTCACTCTCTTATGAATTCGTAACACACCGTTTGCCCCACTTCTTCACGGAAACAAAATAAACATCGTTAAACGATTGGACGCGCACGAGAACGCGTTACTAATGCCATTCAAAACTTCAATTCTGTGAGTATCTTTATTTAATAAGTTCACATACCGGAAAATCACACCTCACATTAGCGAAAATAGAACAAAGTCCTATGGCACGTCTGTTTGTCTATTTGCGATAAACTCAAAAACTACTCAACGGATTGTCATGCGGTTTTCGCCAGTAGATAAAGTGATTCCTGAGGAAGGTTTAGGTATAATTTTTTAAGGTTTTTTTTATTATCAGGCCGGGATAACGTCCGCCGGTACCGCTTGTAACGATAAATATGGGTAAGTCTTAAAAAGTGAGCACAACTTGCTTATCAATACAACTAAACATCACAAATTCTAGCGAATTATGTTTAGAGACAGGTATCTAATTGTAATTTAAACTAACGCAGGGGACAACTACATGTATCAACAAATTTCTCCTATACAAGTTCTTCGGAAAACGTAATATAGAGAGACTTTTTTAAAATTAATTTTAGCAACCGATCTTCTATTAGGTGCTGCTATTTATATGCTATTATTGCTATTATCAAGTAGGTAAAGATGTTACAAATTTATCAATGAATAAACAAGATGGTGGCCGTCTTGTTAACACATGACATTGCCTCACTGAGCGTGTTCTACCGTCTGTATCATGGCGAGTGTTCTGTAGAGTTATTCAACTTGATCCCTTCCTCTCCTTTTCATAACCGCACCACACGTGCTGGTCTTCGGAGCCACAGTTTTACGGTAAATCCTATTTGGGCACGAACTAAAAAATTCGGAACATCTTTTCTTTGCCGTACCATGAAGCTGTGGAACAATCTCCCGGCCAGTGTGTTCCCTCTTTCCTATGACATGGGGTCCTTCAAGCGCAACTTGAAGAGATACTTACGCAGGCCGGCATGACAGCGGCGACCGGCGATGGATAGTATGTCTCTCGATGGTCGCCATTGTTTTTGGATTGTACTGTGCTTACCATCAGGTATAGTGCATATACATTGCCGTGCTACAATAAAAAAAAACATAAAGTTTCATATAAATTAATAACTACCTACTTTTGAAAGAGCAAATTACTGTTCTATATTGTCGTATCGTACTATAAGTACTTCTACTGTGTATAATGGTATACAATAGATATTAAAAAAAAACTTTGTAATATCAAGTAGACAAAAAAACGTAAACAAGAAGTGGATGAAAATAAAATAAACGGTATTTTACCCCCTCGGGGGTTGAATATTTGCTTCAAATATAAAAATAACCATCCCTGACTATAACCAATCTTTAACCTTGACCAATTCAAATAAAAAACAAAGGTTCTTAATATTTGACTTAAATATCTGGAAATTATCTGAATTATGTTAAAGCGCAGTGTCAATGACCGTCGGGTGATATCACTTTCACTTGGAAGTGAACGTGGGAACATCGGAAACAAAAGGGTTTATTGTCCCTTTATTATCGAAAGTTATTAACTCCGGGTCGCCCATTTTAGCTTTTAGCACCCTTAATATCACCTAGATTTATTACGATTACTATGAATACTTTTGAAAGTCTTAGAACAGACTTTAAATGTGACCATGAAGTGTCATATCCAAGAATACTGCGAGTGTTTAACCTTTCATCTGGTATACAGCCGAACATAGTAACCTCCCTCTTTTTCGAAGTCAGTTAAATAAATAAATTTTGTAATATCGGCTCGTAATCGTGAATCAGTCAAGAGAAGTACGATTGTTGATTCAGTCATGAGTAAATAATTATATGACTTACGTTTGTTTTATCATCTGATAACACGCACGATGAAAGACAGATCGCCATCCATACCGCAATCCACTGAAAAATGTCACAAAAGAATTGTTATTTATCTGATTACTTTCTTACGGTTTTCTATTATTTACATGTACATATTCACCAGAAAAATCTACTTTTTTTTCTTCAAGAAACTTTACAATCTTTTAACTCGGCCTCGGATTATTGTTCTGAAAAAAAAAACAACATCAATTCTTATAAAAAACTGAATGCCCTACAAGAAGAAGGTAACGTGAAGTGCGAGCAACCTTCATCCAAGCCCGGAAGTATTCAGTGTTAATCGCCGACTCACTGTAATACGTGCAAGAATTGCACTGACCCGGCGAACGGACCGAACCCCCCCCCTCCCCCCCCGGAATAGGTCGCCGGGACCCCAGATTCGGTCAACAACCGGCACCACGAACCTACCCAAGATTATGCGTGGCATGGCGGAACAACCGTTTCTACAGGTCTCCCTGTCCGCCGGGTCAATGCAGCACTCTTAGGCGGTGTGCCATTGGAGAGACACACTGGTACCCGTACCAAGACGAAAGTCGCCCGGTAGCTGAATATGCACAGGCTGATCCCGAAACGCGACCCGCAGAAGCGAATCACTATGACGGGCTTTTTCGCTATATACATGGTGGTTGCGACCCAGTGAGGTTGTAAAACCCTACCACCCCACACCCCTACTACAAGAAAGATGTTTTATGATTTTAAGATATAATATATTTATTTTTGTTGCTTGATTGTTTTCTTCTGTCTTGGCTACATTATCTGCGGTAAAAGATTTGCAAACAAGAAATTTAAACCTATTTAACCTTGAACTTTTACAGGAGTGGACTTATCAAAAAATCATAAGTTACCTTTTTTGTAGGGCATTCAGTTTCCTATAGGAATGTATATTGGTTTTTTGCAGAACGATAATTTGAGACCGAATTAAAAAAATCAAAATTAATAAACCCTGTATCAATTAAATGAGACATGAACAAAATCGACATTACTACTCTAAGCATTGGTATTAAGGTTTGGTTTTAGTATCTTCTGTCAAAATTGCACGATCATTTGAAAAAAAAACAACATTGATTTTTTGGTATACCCTAATATTTATTTATACTTAATATATTATCTAACATGATGAAGAAAGAACAATATAATTTCACGATGGGAACAAATTCTTCGAACGCGTAATACCAGAACATATCTGTAAGTGCTTCACAGCATGATGAACAAGCACCAGAATATGGACATGGTATGGTTTGTCCGGTGGAATATCAATCCGATGTCCGCAGGTTCGAATCCTTGCATGTACTAACGAATTTTTTGGAACTCGCGTACATTAACAAATTTAAATTGGTACCACTATCGGCTCACGGTGAAGGAAAACACGGTGAGGAAACCTGAACCTGAAGAAATGTTTCTGTTGTAATATGTGGGATAACATAAAACTGTTGATTTCTCAGAGTTTGAAATCGCCAATACGTGGGCGTGGTGATTATGTCCATTCCCTCCTTCGGGAAGAGTCCTATGGCTCTGCAGTTGGTCTCTTACAGGCTGATGATGATGACTTCATCACGATGTCAAATTCTATATGGCAGCCTTAGAGAATAGTAACCAAGGCAATCACACGGCACACCATATAACAGATCAAGTTTTTTTTTCAATATATAAAACTTTTGAAATAACACTCCTTATGGGAGGGCTTTTAAATCTTGATCTACAAACTTGTGTACGATGCTGTGATGGGGGTAAACACTGTGTCGGGTAAAGTGTGAGTAGTGTCTCGCTTGCCTTCGGGTATTGAAGAACACTGAGACATACGCTCCTTTTTTTGTTTTAAGTGTCACTTCTATCTTGTGTTAATTACACACTATTTTTTTAAATTTTATCCTTATATTATCTTCGCAGATTCTACCCGCGATTTCATCTGTGTCGTATATTACTTTATCTATATGTTTCATGTACGGAGACATAAACACTACGGTGTCCGTTATATACCAAGTTAGCTTTTTTTTTACTTGGTTATCATTCGAATCGTTAGTTTATAGTCTAAAAACATCTAAGTAAAAAAATCCGATGCCATTTAACCGTGCTTAAATGACGATACTTTTCGCATTCATTAAGCATGGGGTTTTTTCACTTTTTTTTTTAATTATTTTTTATTTTGTTTATTTATTTTTCGTCCGCGTGGAACTTTATGTAAAAAAAACAGTGATTAATAAAGTCATCTAAATGTATTAAGTCCATTTACTTATCTACTCTTTTCTCATACTAAAGTCGCGTCCTCATTAAAAAACAATAGTGCATGGAGTCCCGCCGCGCGGAAGAAGTGAAACTTCATAATGTGGAAATGAAAATAGGAAGGGGTAGAAATTGATTTTTAGTGAAATCATGTTGTTTCTTTAAGACGATCTTTATTAACATTGCTTACAATTCACAATTGATCGCATCTTTTAATTATCATTTTCGAGTGGATATATCAAAATCTATAACATTTACAATGGGATTATGATAACTAAAGTGAGATACGAAATGTTTGATTATTTTTCTCGCTCTGTCTCTATCTATTCCCCCTCCCCAGGAGCGTTGAACGTTTAACGCGACAGTGCTTTCATACCCCCACCATGGTAGCGTTAAACGTTTAACGCAACCTTGTTGGAAGTCGCATTACAAGTTTCACTTCAATAATATACACTAACATTGAATATTTAGTTTGTAGTTGTGTAACCAAAAATTTTTATTTTTCTAATAGTTACTTACCATTTTTTGTCGAAATAATATCAACTGGAGTTTTATATTCGGTTGCTTCGCCTGTCCTAAAGCAATTTATCTGAAACAATAAATACAGGATACGTTATTATGTTGGTATGAAATGAGTCAAAACATTTGATAAATAATTCACCATCCACAGATCTTGTCTGCTGTTTTTGCAATAATGAGTTTTTTTAATTCAGAATCGGGCAAAAAAATGCAGATAACAATAGTTTTCGTTCATGTACGAGCTTCTGTTCACAAATTATGGTTATCTCAATGGCAAGCATTTGAACCTACGATTGAAATGGCGTCCGAGCGCTGTAACCACAGAGCTATAAGCATTCGATACCAAATTTGATGGTAGAATGTATGCAAGAACAGAGAGTGAGATTGTATTTTTTCTTTTTCACAGACTTAGATATGTTTGATAGAATATATAATTTAAAAAAATAATTCATCAAATCAATCATCGAACTCAATACAATAGAATAATTGTGTTCTGTTTTGATTTTTTAAACTAATTATAGTGATATACTATTATTTGGTCTGGTTTTTACGTCTATTGGCACTCCAAACAATAATTATATACATTTTTATACTGTTTTTTTTTTATATATATCATAGGATGCAAACGAACAGGTGAGTAGTCGCAAGTGCGTTGCCATCCTGTGTGTGGGAGGGAGAAGGAGGAAGGAAAGGGGGCAGGGTAGAGGAGGTGGTCCTCCGGCGCTCTCACTGACCGAACGAAACGCATCAATGCAAGCACTGTTACTTCACGTCGGTTTTCTGTGAGAACTACCCCGGACGAGTCTACCCATTCGTGTTGCAAAGTTTATAATTAATATATGGTAGGTTGTATAATCTCAAAACAAAATATCAATATTGGATGTACACAGGCCTCTATACTACGCGTCCCTAGTGTAACGCAAGTCGCGTAAGCGCAATACGATCTGTCATGCTTACTAGCATGCTATGACGTGAAATTATAAAATTGTCTCCTGCCAAAAATACCGTTCAACGGACCTGAAGAAGTTTTCACATCGAAAAATATTCCAGTTACTCCAGAAAAGTAAAAAAAAATGAAGTGATTATGCAAAATAAATTTAGTCTAGTCACAGCCAAAACAAAGGTGTGTAAAAACAAATGATTTCCGTTTTCTCGGAAGCTCAAAACAATGAAATGTTTTGTTTGATAAAACATCTGTAAAACATTGTTCGTATCTAGGTATAAGTTCTCTTTAAGTCCACTCTCGCCGCTTTCGATTCTGTGGTCCATATTACAAGCGAATTAGTTAATAGGTTCTGTTAATACGTGGTTTCTAAGAGTTTGCTAGAAAAACCCGATTAAAATAGCCTATAATGTGTTTGAAGTTACACTTATTTTGGCGCGTTAGGGAAAAATGATGAGAGTATATTTTTACGATGCGCGCGCATACCGACACGGAAAACCGACACCTTGAAGTTACTACGATGCGCGCGCACACCGTCACCAACCCTGAAGTTAGGTATAGTCACCATTATGTTTCTTTGTATTTGTTGTTTGTGTTTCTTTGTATTGAAATTTTCAATGTATTAAATACTTTTTTTCTATTGTTAGTGTCGTTTTTTCGACAAACGTAGAATAAGGCGAAAGAAAAAATTTTTATCTTGTTACGCCAAAGAAGTATAACTTCTAACGCGTGGACATAAGTACACACACACTTATTTTTTTTATGAGTTCGTATAATTAAACGTACACAAGTTTTAAAATGTGCAATTATAACACAGGCCAACAAAAAAAAATCTGATTCTAGACATTGAAAAACGCTTAAATATTCATAATTAGCTCATAAAGTTTGCTTTGGTCTGATTTATGACGATAAGTATGATTTAATTTATTTCATAAACAAAAGATTACTACTACTCTGAAGAACTAGGAGAACGTTTTCACCAAGATTTGATGGACTTTGAACGGCGATATCAAGGGCAGTACAACGAGAACATAATGGGAGATTACATTTGGAGTTTAATACGAGAGAGCTCATACGAAAATAAATGAAATACGAAAAATATTCACTTTTAGACATTAGTTTCTTGTTATAAAACATCTATATGTTATTGTTTACCACAAATCTTGGATAAAAAAGACTCTTGTATCTAAAAAAATGTTTTCTAATTATAATTTACAGTGGAAGTATAGAAAGAAATATAAAAATCAACAATTTTTGCCGAAAAAATTGTTCTAGTTTCTACAAAAGCAAACTTTGATAGGAAAAAATTTTTTTTTCCGTATTTTTGTCATAGGAGAAACCAAAATTTAACATGTAGAAGTTAGAGCCAAAAATCTTATTGACCGGTATAATGAGTTAATATTCCTTTATACATACTAGCTTTGGTAGCGGCGTTACTCGCGTTATTCTAATACTTTACCGTATTTTTTTTTGTATCAAAGATACCCTTCTATACTTATATGTAAATGAATAATCTATACATATAATAAAAATTAACTGTCTGTCTGTAATATCAAAATAAAAATTGTTTACTGATTGGTTATGAAAGCGTACACGTTACTTGCAATTTTTAAAATGTTTGGTCGTTCTGTCTGTTTGTTCTGGGTATTCTCCGAAACGGCTGGACCAATTTTGACGGGAATGTCACTGGCAGATAGCTGAAATAGAGCGGCTTACTTGGGCTTCTCTTAATTAGACTAGCTGTTAACCGCGGCTTCTTCCGTAATTCTATTTCCAAAAAGGTTAGGTCGATTTCCACGGGACTTTCACTGGCAGATAGCGGATATTTTAACTTTAGTAACTTAATTTACTTTAATTTAGACTAGCAGTTAACCGTGGCTTCGCCCGCAGCGCTATCTCCAAAATCTCCAGAAGTGAGTGGGATAGAAGATGGTAGGGAAGTCTTTAAAAATATTTACAAATTTACACTCACTTACATTTGCTATTTTATTTTATTACACGGTCGTGTTATAAATGGAATATTAGATGTAATTTTTTTCGTTAGTACAACAGTGCTATGATTGGGTGTGTGGCTAGTTTATTGTACCTATCTATACATATAATGAGAATTTAAATGTAACGTGTCTAATTATTTATTTTTTTCGTGAAAAAAATTGTTAAGTGTCTAGGAATAAGAAATAGGATACATTTCAATCATCTATATATTAATTAATACGTGAAGCCCCAAATTTGTATCCCTTTTTGAGAGAAATGCGCGAACGGATGAACGTGAAACTTGGCATAGTTAAAGTTTATATGGAGGAGAAGTGCAGAAAGCTATTTATTTAATATAAAATGCATTAGAAGTACATTAAATTAATTAAAATATGCATTACTCACACTACTGCTTCAATTTTACACAACGTATATACACACATGTAAATAAAAAAGACATTTTGACATCTGTCAATAAAGGATTTCAAAAAAGGTTGTGAAGGAGGTTGCTATGCTCGACTGTATGTATTATTTTACTCTTACGTTTTTCTACATTCAACTTTAAAAAATCAATGAACTATGGTCGAATGTCGTCCACTGGGCGTACACTACTTTTTGGAAATGTCTATCTGTCTGTTTGTATGAACACGCATCACTGCTAAAGTATATGGTTAACAACAAGCATATCTTTGGGAGTAACTTAGTCATTGTTTTATTAAAATCGGTTCTGTCAATCATAAGTTATTGTCATTTTATTGACGACGCGACTTAAGTACGAAAGAAAAGTAGATAACAATTAGACTTCATACATTCAGGTAACTTTATTGGTCACTGTTTTGTATATCCGGTTCTACGCGGACGAAGTCACGGGCACAGTTAGTTCAACAATATAAGCCCACGATAAACGCGTTCGCTTGTGCCTTAAACTAGCCGTTTTAGTAAGCTTGCTTATCGCCTCTACGTGTTACGAGAAAAACAGGTAAGATATCATAAAATAGAAGCGTTTTACCTTACAATAAAACGCATATTAATTTACTTACCTTATTCGAAGCTTAATATTTTAAATTCTGCCTGGTATTATTATTCGACTCAATGAAGTTAAAAGATGGCGTCTCTCTATAAATACGCCTCTCTGCCATGGTGGGGCGAGACAAGAAGGGTATATGACCGGAAGTC
>MU158866.1:745003-758219 GCA_015888305.1 Antheraea pernyi
TCATATTCCATAATTACTCGAATTTTTAACGTATTCATGATGACAAAAAAGATTGAAATACGATGAAAATGTAACACTAATCAATAAACAAATGACTACTTTTGGAAAAAGAATTCCATGTTTTTAAAATTAATTTGAAATTAGAATTCTTAGCCAAACAAAAATTATTTTGATTTGGAATGGCCAGTACTGCATAATGGCGATTTCATAGTTACCTATTATATAGCCTGTAACCTTCCTTGATAAAAGAACTATATAACACTGAAATATTTTTTTAAATCGGACCAGTAGTTCCTGAGGTTACCCCCTACAACGTCACAAACTCACAAACTTTACCTCTTTATAACATTAGTATATCCGGATCAGCATTAGGATCAACCTGTGCATATCCAGCTTTTCGCAAGCCAGCATGACAGCGGCGACCGGCGATAGATAGATTCTCTCTCGGTGGTCGCCATTGTTGTTAGATTGTACTGTGCTTACCACCAGTCACAGTACAGTTATTTTGCCGTGCTACTATAAGTAATAAAAAAATAATCTTAGAGGGTTTTGGAATTAATTGAAGGGGCTATATATTTTTAACATTTGGTAACTGTGACATCATTGCTGGATATCGTCTCGTCCGTTACAATTTCACGTTATAATTTCATTCTATATATAGGAGTTATTAAAGTTTGTGGGTCAACAACATCTGGCTACCGGGTCCGATAGTAATAAATAAGTGTACGGTTTTATAACATGGAAGAGATCGTATATTATGTCACAAAGCAATAAAATATTCGTGTATCTGTTTCCTTACCGTATACATCGCGTGTTAACAACGCAAACGGTCAGTGGTTCATATAAAAACGCCGGTCTTTTACATACAAATATATTAAAACGCAATGTTTATTATGCTTACGTCTTCTATTCTCATACTAACGATCTTCCTCGGCTTTCCACTGATACAGTTGGTCTTCGTAAGTGTCTAAAATGTTATCTTATAATTCATCAAATTCAAAGAAACATTGCGAATATCAAATATTATAGATTATGCTACTTTTGCACTTCCGTCTGGAATTGATTAACCGCTGCCATGTCTCAACTGTCACCCATACGTGTACGTCGGGTTCAACCATAGAGTAACAAACCTGCGAGTATTGTTGATCGAAGGGTTCAACCGTCAACCAAGGACGCGTTTAAATTATATTTTGTTGTTTCAGTTACTAGTATTACCCTATGTATTACCTACAACTTTCAGATTTTACTTTTTAAGGGTCACATCGCGCGAATAAAATCTAACGTTTTTTGTTCCAGTGTGACGTGATAATGGCCGATTAATTCTATGCTTAAGTGAAAAGTAACGTCCATTATAATAATTAATTATAGATTTGTGCAAAGTAAAGCCTCATCAGTCAAAAACAAAGAAACGTTGGAAGTCAAACGATTTCTTTTCGTTGCGCGTTATTTAAAATGTACGATATTTACTAAAATATGCATTGAAATTATATGCTCTAAAAAGCACCCTTAATCTACAATATTAAATCCCCAGAGTAACTAACATATTTTACTATGTATTATTAGATTCAGAATTAACACACTTTTTATTTTATTTTTAACTAGCAGACATGGCTGACTTTGTAATAATAAAAAATTGCCCTAATAATAAAAAAAATCTTGACGAATGATATATCTAAACCTTCCTCATGAATTACTTTATCTACTGGGGAAAACCGCATGAAAATCCGTTCAGTAGTTATTGAATTCATCGCATTTTAGTTTAACAAACAGAGGACAGTTTAATATGTAAAGGAAAATCTCCTTACTATGGGTTACCATTAGAAGATAGACAGCACGCTCATGGAAATCTCTGTAGACTTCTTTAATATACACAATTCTAGTTACTATAAGACACAGTGGAGTAATTTTGTAACACTTCGGTTAAAAAAATCAAGCAAATATCAGTCATAATACCGGCAACCCCAGCATTTCGCATGAGTCACATTGATAAGATCAATAATTAATTTGGATTCACACGAAATCACTTAGCCTGTACGCCTACTTACTGCGTAAAACGGAAAAGAAAAATAATAAAACTGTCATTCTTTTACAATTAAAACCATTAAAGCGCAAGCAAAGTGCCACTGGAAGTGTGCAATTCGCAAAGTAACCAATTAACTCTCTAATTAGTCCACAAACATGACAGCGGCAGTATTTAATTTCGTAGCATTTACCGTTTAAAATAGTTATAATATCAGTAAAAAAATCTAACAGTGTTTGTCGCTTGCCGGCAGATTTCCTTGTTAAGGTACGTTCATATTAATTTACGAAGGCGTAGCTATGCGAATGGGTGGTTAATGAAGCATTTCACAACCTTATTATTTGTTGTAAGGTTCTGTAATTCGTTCATATTCTAATTGCATTCAAAGTAAGTATGAATGAGAACATACATTCTTTTTAATGATTTTTACTTCTCAATTTATCGGTTTGTAAAGAATACCATAGTCGTATTTTTAATTCAGATATTTCAGAAGTTTTTCAAATTCAACCTATCTACAATAGAATATTTAACGTATTGATTTATACAGAAAGTCCCATGTACTTTTAAAAAATATAACCAAAAATAAAGTAAATATGTTTTTACAAAAACGGACGCAAATATTTCTAAATTAAATTTTAATAATTACAACCATCTTTTTAACTTACGTAATCTTAAATCTAAAATGAATAACATTAATGCACACTTATAAGACGTTTTAAAAAGAAATTTTAAAATTAGATCTCTATTCGTTAAAGAGGTAGGTTGTTTAATGTATATACCTGTCGTACTAAGTAAGTGTTGTCTGACGCTTGGCTAGATCGGTTTGGTTGCCAGATATCGCATTAAAACACCACGATGTTAATATGAAGTGATGATGGCTGAGCTGATAGGATGCGATAATAACTCAATTAGAGTTCTATTCATTCATCATATTAGAGATAAGCTTCAACAATGGTATAAGGTAGGTATCTAAGTAATACGCAATTAGTATCATATCATAATATTCATAAAAGTATAGTTTACAACAGGGAATAAATATGGCATAATCAAACACAAATATTAAGATTTCTTAAAAGAAAAGATGCCTGAAAAAAAATTGAGCCGTCACGGGACAGCCTGGCAGGTGTCGAAATTGTGATGTAGAAGTTATATGCATAAAAGCACGAATTATTACGACAGGAGTCAGCTACGGCATAATGCAAAGATAAAACATTACAAATTTGTTACATAATATAAATACTGTTTATTTATTTTATTACATAAATATTCATTTTTATTAAATACAAAATTTATAAAAATCAAAGAAATAACCGCTAGGCGCAGACGCGGTGTATTTAGCGGCATTTATCAAAGGGCGCTAAGTCGTCGCCGCCTGCCGCGTTACACTAGTAGAACGACCGGCCCACAAAACAATTTGAATCTTATGTTTATACAGATAGAGTTGCAAATGTTTTTGAGTATTTCGTTAATAGTGCAAAGTTCGTGTTTTGCGTCGCCACGTCTCACCACACCAAAAATTAGGTTTACCCCGCCTATAGATGTCTCTCATAAAAAAAAAACATAAACTCAAAGTCATATAGTGTGGCGACGTATGCCGTGGCGACGCGTGGCAAAACCAACAGTCGGTCTGACCCGTCGCTATATATGCAGTTGGAATGCACAGTTGGAAAAGATATTCAGTGTCGCTAAACTAACGAGATCCCTTCTCGAACTGACTACACTATTGACCTAACAAAGTGCTAACAGTTTCACCGGACTACTAACTACTAACGACAGAACAAATAACACGTGTTCGCCAGTTAATCTGAATACGCATAATAAGTTGCATGCTAACATTGTAATTATTAAGCGATCGGTAAACACCGATTTATCTTGTTGGATTATGTACAGAAAGTGAAATTTAATGATAAACGGTACGATTCGAATGATTTATCTTAGTTATCACGATATGTTTCTGATATAGCGATTGCCCGTATCTTCGTTCATGCTAAGTTGAATGTAAAATATTCTAATAATGAAATATAGACTAAATATGAAAGATTTATCAGATTTAGATCAATAGTTCAAAAGGCTGTTGTTGAATTATCCTTTATGAACGGTGTTGGCTTGGTTTTTAATAAATATGTTTGGGGATACTTAGGTATATAATAATTTACTTTGGCAAATAGAGATACGTAGAAAGTGCAGGCACAGAGCCTTTACCACAGACATTATTATACTTCTTTATACCATAGACATTGTTTTTGTTTCTATTCATTTCATTCTATGGAAGAGATAAAGATATCTAGACCACGCAGCCAAGTCAAACGTAATGTAATAATTGCCAGTTCTGAAGTATTTTGTGATAATTTCAACAGCTTCCTTGTTAGGGGTGTAAGGGGTGTCGAATAACATCATAAGACTTGAGATACCCAAGCCAACCTCACCTGCACGTGGTGCACTCTGCTGAATAACGAACGAGGCAATGGCGAAAGCGGGGTGGTAGGGTTTCACAGACTGACTGGGTCGCAACCACTATGTATATGGCGAAAAAGCCCGTCATAGTGATTCGCTTCTGCGGGTCGCGTTTCGGAATCAGCCTGTGCCAATCCAGCTTTTTGCAGGCCGGCATGATAGTGACGACCAGCGATGTATAGTGTGTCATTCGGTGGTCGCCATTGTTTTTGGACTGTACTGTGCGTACCATCAGGTATGGTTTTTTTTTTTTCGAACTGACTACGCTATTGACCATGCAAGGTCTTAACAGCTTCACCGGACTAATCAGGAATGGGGCAGTCATTTTGCCGTGCTACTATAAAAAAAATATATATATATATACGTTCGCTACGTTACGTTAGTTTACATTGATTACATATTTTTCATTGTGATTATTTCCTTTATGGCGCCTTCATTATTATCATTTATTGCGATTTTTAAATTGTAAGCCACAATGTCCCACGCTGGAGCGACCACGGCCTGATGAATGAACCTATTATACTTATTTGATTGTTTCTAGTATTAAAATTATACCGGTACTCATCTTACTTCCATAGCTTAATGTCTTATGGTATTTTGTTGTTGGGGACAGTAGTTGAGGTGGACACCATATTCCTATTACAAAAACGGTCAGTTCGAACAATTTATAATATAGGGCCTCGTGAATCATTAAAGACTAAATTTTAGGAATTCGGTTTTTAACTCTGCCCTCCCAATATATTCTTGAGAATTTGATGTATGTCCTCAAAAATTTAGATAATCTGGATTTAGTAAAAGACTGACATAATGTAAATACTAGATACAATAACAAACTGGTCACTCCATGTTTCAGGCTCACTATGACCAGGAACAGTTTTTTAGGTAATAGTGTAAGATTTTATAACAAAGCCCTATAGCACATTAGCGATTTGCCAGATAGTAAGTTCAAGTGTTATGTCAAGCGAGTCTTTATACATACAAATTATATACCAAAACGTTCCCCATGAATCACTCTACCCACTGGTGAAATCCGTATGAAAATCCGTTCAGTAGTTTTTGAGTTTATCGCGAACAGACAGACAGACAGACGCGGTAGGGGACTTTGTTTAAACTATGTAATGAAGAAGTGACGTCTGGAAGTGACGCCTCTCTCTGTGCATCCACCAAAAACGAATGTAACTGTGTACGTCTATTATGTTGTGATAATTAAAAAGTATGTTATGTATTATGAAAAGATAAACCAGATCGAGTTTCTTGCCGGTTCTTCTCGATGACTGGCTTGTTTGTCCGAACCGGTGGTAGTTTTGACGTTCATAAGTGCCTTCTCAGAGCCTAAATTGAATAATTAGTAATGTGATTATATAATAATATGATATTGTATACCTCTGAAGTGCAGAGACAAATATACTTCCGTACATTCTTATCTATACTAATATTATAAAGAGGTAAATTTTGTGACGTTGTAAGGGGTAATCTCAGGAACTACTGGTCCGATTTGGAAAATGAAAAATTTCAGTGTTATATAGCTCATTTATCAGGGAAGGTTATAGGCTATATATCATCACGCTAAAATCCATAGGAGCGGAGCAGCAATGAAGAATGTTGCAAAATCGGGGTATTTTATCCTTTTCAGAGTTTCCGCTGCGTTTTAGCCCAAAATAACCATTCCAAGCGTACGAAGTCGCGGGCAGAAGCTATTAACTAATGATATTATCTATACTAATATCATAAAGAGTTAAAGTTTATGAGGTTGTAGGGGGTAATATCTGGGGAGTCGGAGAAAAAATGGTAAAACGTTTCTTACGAACGCTGCCTATTTTGTTGTTTCAGTTACTAGTATTACCCTATGTATTACCTACAACTTTCAGATTTAACTTTTTAAGGGTCACATCGCGCGAATAAAATCTAACGTTTTTTGTTCCAGTGTGACGTGATAATGGCCGATTAATTCCATGCTTAAGTGAAAAGTAACGTCCATTATAATAATTAATTATAGATTTGTGCAAAGTAAAGCCTCATCAGTCAAAAACAAAGAAACGTTGGAAGTCAAACGATTTCTTTTCGTTGCGCGTTATTTAAAATGTACGATATTTACTAAAATATGCATTGAAATTATATGCTCTAAAAAGCACCCTTAATCTATATTAAAACCCAGAGTAACTGACATATTTTACTATGTATTATTAGATTCAGAATTAACTCACTTATTATTTTATTTTTAACCAGGGGGTCCGGCGGACGTTATCCCGCTCTAGTAATAAAAAAATCTTGACGAATGATATACCTAAACCTTCCTCATGAATTACTTTATCTACTGGGGAAAACCGCATGAAAATCCGTTCAGTAGTTATTGAATTCATCGCATTTTAGTTTAACAAACAGAGGACAGTTTAATATGTAAAGGAAAATCTCCTTACTATGGGTTACCATTAGAAGATAGACAGCACGCTCATGGAAATCTCTGTAGACTTCTTTAATATACACAATTCTAGTTACTATAAGACACAGTGGAGTAATTTTGTAACACTTCGGTTAAAAAAATCAAGCAAATATCAGTCATAATACCGGCAACCCCAGCATTTCGCATGAGTCACATTGATAAGATCAATAATTAATTTGGATTCACACGAAATCACTTAGCCTGTACGCCTACTTACTGCGTAAAACGGAAAAGAAAAATAATAAAACTGTCATTCTTTTACAATTAAAACCATTAAAGCGCAAGCAAAGTGCCACTGGAAGTGTGCAATTCGCAAAGTAACCAATTAACTCTCTAATTAGTCCACAAACATGACAGCGGCAGTATTTAATTTCGTAGCATTTACCGTTTAAAATAGTTATAATATCAGTAAAAAATCTAACAGTGTTTGTCGCTTGCCGGCAGATTTCCTTGTTAAGGTACGTTCATATTAATTTACGAAGGCGTAGCTATGCGAATGGGTGGTAAATGAAGCATTTCACAACCTTATTATTTGTTGTAAGGTTCTGTAATTCGTTCATATTCTAATTGCATTCAAAGTAAGTATGAATGAGAACATACATCCATCCTTTTAATGAATTTTACTTCTCAAGTTATCGGTTTGTAAATAATACCATAGTCGCATTTTTAATTCATATATTTCAGAAATTTTTCAAATTCAACCTATCTACAATGGAATATTTAACGTATTGATTTATATAGTAAATCCGATGTACTTTTAAAAAATATAACCAAAAATAAAGTAAATATGTTTTTACAAAAACGGACGCAAATATTTCTAAATTAAATTTTAATAATTACAACCATCTTTTTAACTTACGTAATCTTAAATTTAAAATGAATAACATTAAAGCACACTTATAAGACATCTTAAAAAGAAATTTTAAAATTAGATCTCTATTCGTTAAAGAGGTAGGTTGTTTAATGTATATACCTGTCGCACTATGTATGTTGTCTGACGCTTGGCTAGATCGGTTTGGTTGCCAGATATCGCATTAAAACACCACGATGTTAATATGAAGTGATGATGGCTGAGCTGATAGGATGCGATAATAACTCAATTAGAGTTCTATTCATTCATCATATTAGAGATACGCTTCAAAAATGGTATAAGGTAGGTATCTAAGTAATACGCAGTTAGTATCATATCATAATATTCATAAAAGTATAGTTTACAACAGGGAATAAATATGGCATAATCAAACACAAATATTAAGATTTCTTAAAAGAAAAGATGCCTGAAAAAAAATTGAGCCGTCACGGGACAGCCTGGCAGGTGTCGAAATTGTGATGTAGAAGTTATATGCATAAAAGCACGAATTATTACGACAGGAGTCAGCTACGGCATAATGCAAAGATAAAACATTACAAATTTGTTACATAATATAAATACTGTTTATTTATTTTATTACATAAATATTCATTTTTATTAAATACAAAATTTATAAAAATCAAAGAAATAACCGCTAGGCGCAGACGCGGTGTATTTAGCGGCATTTATCAAAGGGCGCTAAGTCGTCGCCGCCTGCCGCGTTACACTAGTAGAACGACCGGCCCACAAAACAATTTGAATCTTATGTTTATACAGATAGAGTTGCAAATGTTTTTGAGTATTTCGTTAATAGTGCAAAGTTCGTGTTTTGCGTCGCCACGTCTCACCACACCAAAAATTAGGTTTACCCCGCCTATAGATGTCTCTCATAAAAAAAAAACATAAACTCAAAGTCATATAGTGTGGCGACGTATGCCGTGGCGACGCGTGGCAAAACCAACAGTCGGTCTGACCCGTCGCTATATATGCAGTTGGAATGCACAGTTGGAAAAGATATTCAGTGTCGCTAAACTAACGAGATCCCTTCTCGAACTGACTACACTATTGACCTAACAAAGTGCTAACAGTTTCACCGGACTACTAACTACTAACGACAGAACAAATAACACGTGTTCGCCAGTTAATCTGAATACGCATAATAAGTTGCATGCTAACATTGTAATTATTAAGCGATCGGTAAAATTAGGTTTACCCCGCCTATAGATGTCTCTCATAAAAAAAAAACATAAACTCAAAGTCATATAGTGTGGCGACGTATGCCGTGGCGACGCGTGGCAAAACCAACAGTCGGTCTGACCCGTCGCTATATATGCAGTTGGAATGCACAGTTGGAAAAGATATTCAGTGTCGCTAAACTAACGAGATCCCTTCTCGAACTGACTACACTATTGACCTAACAAAGTGCTAACAGTTTCACCGGACTACTAACTACTAACGACAGAACAAATAACACGTGTTCGCCAGTTAATCTGAATACGCATAATAAGTTGCATGCTAACATTGTAATTATTAAGCGATCGGTAAACACCGATTTATCTTGTTGGATTATGTACAGAAAGTGAAATTTAATGATAAACGGTACGATTCGAATGATTTATCTTAGTTATCACGATATGTTTCTGATATAGCGATTGCCCGTATCTTCGTTCATGCTAAGTTGAATGTAAAATACTCTAATAATGAAATATAGACTAAATATGAAAGATTTATCAGATTTAGATCAATAGTTCAAAAGGCTGTTGTTGAATTATCCTTTATGAACGGTGTTGGTTTGGTTTTTTAATAAATATGTTTGGGGATACTTAGGTATATAATAATTTACTTTGGCAAATAGAGATACGTAGAAAGTGCAGGCACAGAGCCTTTACCACAGACATTATTATACTTCTTTATACCATAGACATTGTTTTTGTTTCTATTCATTTCATTCTATGGAAGAGACAAAGATATCTAGACCACACAGCCAAGTCAAACGTAATGTAATAATTGCCAGTTCTGAAGTATTTTGTGATAATTTCAACAGCTTCCTTGTTAGGGGTGTAAGGGGTGTCGAATAACATCATAAGACTTGAGATACCCAAGCCAACCTCACCTGCACGTGGTGCACTCTGCTGAATAACGAACGAGGCAATGGCGAAAGCGGGGTGGTAGGGTTTCACAGACTGACTGGGTCGCAACCACTATGTATATGGCGAAAAAGCCCGTCATAGTGATTCGCTTCTGCGGGTCGCGTTTCGGAATCAGCCTGTGCCAATCCAGCTTTTTGCAGGCCGGCATGATAGTGACGACCAGCGATGTATAGTGTGTCATTCGGTGGTCGCCATTGTTTTTGGACTGTACTGTGCGTACCATCAGGTATGGTTTTTTTTTTTTCGAACTGACTACGCTATTGACCATGCAAGGTCTTAACAGCTTCACCGGACTAATCAGGAATGGGGCAGTCATTTTGCCGTGCTACTATAAAAAAAATATATATATATATACGTTCGCTACGTTACGTTAGTTTACATTGATTACATATTTTTCATTGTGATTATTTCCTTTATGGCGCCTTCATTATTATCATTTATTGCGATTTTTAAATTGTAAGCCACAATGTCCCACGCTGGAGCGACCACGGCCTGATGAATGAACCTATTATACTTATTTGATTGTTTCTAGTATTAAAATTATACCGGTACTCATCTTACTTCCATAGCTTAATGTCTTATGGTATTTTGTTGTTGGGGACAGTAGTTGAGGTGGACACCATATTCCTATTACAAAAACGGTCAGTTCGAACAATTTATAATATAGGGCCTCGTGAATCATTAAAGACTAAATTTTAGGAATTCGGTTTTTAACTCTGCCCTCCCAATATATTCTTGAGAATTTGATGTATGTCCTCAAAAATTTAGATAATCTGGATTTAGTAAAAGACTGACATAATGTAAATACTAGATACAATAACAAACTGGTCACTCCATGTTTCAGGCTCACTATGACCAGGAACAGTTTTTTAGGTAATAGTGTAAGATTTTATAACAAAGCCCTATAGCACATTAGCGATTTGCCAGATAGTAAGTTCAAGTGTTATGTCAAGCGAGTCTTTATACATACAAATTATATACCAAAACGTTCCCCATGAATCACTCTACCCACTGGTGAAATCCGTATGAAAATCCGTTCAGTAGTTTTTGAGTTTATCGCGAACAGACAGACAGACAGACGCGGTAGGGGACTTTGTTTAAACTATGTAATGAAGAAGTGACGTCTGGAAGTGACGCCTCTCTCTGTGCATCCACCAAAAACGAATGTAACTGTGTACGTCTATTATGTTGTGATAATTAAAAAGTATGTTATGTATTATGAAAAGATAAACCAGATCGAGTTTCTTGCCGGTTCTTCTCGATGACTGGCTTGTTTGTCCGAACCGGTGGTAGTTTTGACGTTCATAAGTGCCTTCTCAGAGCCTAAATTGAATAATTAGTAATGTGATTATATAATAATATGATATTGTATACCTCTGAAGTGCAGAGACAAATATACTTCCGTACATTCTTATCTATACTAATATTATAAAGAGGTAAATTTTGTGACGTTGTAAGGGGTAATCTCAGGAACTACTGGTCCGATTTGGAAAATGAAAAATTTCAGTGTTATATAGCTCATTTATCAGGGAAGGTTATAGGCTATATATCATCACGCTAAAATCCATAGGAGCGGAGCAGCAATGAAGAATGTTGCAAAATCGGGGTATTTTATCCTTTTCAGAGTTTCCGCTGCGTTTTAGCCCAAAATAACCATTCCAAGCGTACGAAGTCGCGGGCAGAAGCTATTAACTAATGATATTATCTATACTAATATCATAAAGAGTTAAAGTTTATGAGGTTGTAGGGGGTAATATCTGGGGAGTCGGAGAAAAAATGGTAAAACGTTTCTTACGAACGCTGCCTTAACGATGAGAGATATATGATTGAGTTCTAGAAAAGTTGTAGCTTGATAATGCCTATTACTGCCCAACGAAGTGGGCACGGGTCAGCTAGTTAATATTATAAATACGAAAGCCAGTTTGTTGGTTTGTTACGCTTTCGCGCTTTAACTATTCAGCCGACTGTAATTAAATTTTGCATACATGTCACTAGGAGTACAGTAGAACACAAAGGGTGTCCGGGAAAAAGTAATGTATGTGTAGCAAAAGTAATTAGGGAACTTAAAGGATTATACTATATATTGATATTATATTATATACTTATTAACGGGCTCGGCAGGCGTTGTCCCGCCCTGATTATAAAAAATCCTTGACCAATTATACACTAAACCTTCCTCATGAAGCACTTTGTCTACTGGTGAAAATCGCATGAAAATCCGTTCAGTAGTTTTTGAGTTTACCGCGGACAGACAGACAGGCAGACGTGGCAGAGAATTTTGTTTTAATATATGTAGTTATGTTTTCCGAACAAGTTGTAATTATAATAAACTTATTAAAGAATCTATTATAGATCCTTTTAATACACCAATTAATACATCAAATCATTCTTTGACACGGGTGGCTAATATGTAGTTTACGACTGCTTTTTTTTATTATTCTTTATGCAGCACGTAATATCTTCTTGTTATTTCATTGTCTACTAGTGGATATCTTTAATTGGCTCTAAGTTGTTTATTGTAATTAGGGATGATCGTTATCCATCGATGTTGAATAACCATCGATGTTTAGCTAGAAACATCGATGTTTTGCCTTCGATAACATCGACACGTCAATATTATGAGAATAAACTATCGAAATGTCAATATATTCTTTAGGGTCATCTAGCGTTGGATATACTAGGTAGGGACTACTAGATAGCCAAAAGGTGCAGGCTCGAGATATGGAAGCCGTACCTTCTACATCCGCAGAGATGGGTTACGAGGATGTTATAAACGACATACATTAATTATGTCATACGAATTCCTCCAAATCAACGTCAACCATTCGACCGCGGCACAGGACTTGTTGTTCCAGACCATGGCCGAGTGGAAGATAGAGGTTGCTTTAGTGTCGGAGCCCTATTTTATCCCTAGCAGAGATAATTGTGCTGCTGACCTGTCCAACACAGCTGCAGTAATAACTGCAAATACGACCACGTCACCACCTATATCGATTTTAACGAAAGGCGTTGGCTTTGTCGCTGTGCAGTGGGCAGAAATCATCATTATCAGCGTCTATTTCTCCCCCAACAAGCCTTTCTCAGATTTCGAGGCATTTCTAGATCGCCTGGGTGTATTCATCCGGGGAATTCTGCCCCGCCCCGTTCTTGTGGCAGGAGATTTTAATTCGAAATCCGTAGCGTGGGGATCCCGTGTCACGGACTTGCGTGGCAGGACTCTACATGAGTGGACTCTGGAACTGGGGCTCTCCATTGTCAACCAGGGGACGGCACCCACATGTGTTCGGTTTCAAGGTAGCTCC
>MU158866.1:772745-801378 GCA_015888305.1 Antheraea pernyi
AAAAGATGCAAAAATAATACTCGAAAAAGCAATTTAACGGCCGGAGTATCTTACTTTATATTTTAAGCTTAAAACTAACAAATAATATCAAATTTTGAACAAAATTACCGATTTTAAACCTGTGATACAAATGTTTGGCCTCCCCAGACACAAACACGCACAATAACGGGAAAACGTACTTTATTCATTACGTGTTAAGGTTGAATTCACACTAAATGTTGTTTATGTTATCTTTTCATTTGAGGGGAGTAATTTATTACTTTGCTCGTTTTATCGTAAGTATTAGATAATATTTTGAACATTTGTGACTTTATTACTAGGTGCTATGGTTGTAATTAGGTTGAACTTAAAACTGTTTTAAAACTTTTTTTCTCCCTTTCTTAGTAAACAAATAGCTACATATAAGTATATATTTACGCGGACAGATTTTAGCATCAATTTTGTACGTGACCCTTTATCTAGTTATTGTTGATCGAAGGCATCAAACAAATTGCCGGTTGTTTACAAGTTAGAAAATTTACTAAAAGTAATACTTATTGTGGGAAACTGCTTTTAAATAAACACTATACCCATAGTATAAATAGAAAATATTTGATTTCTTGTTTTGTAATGGATACAATAAAAAAATAATTTACCGATTTAAAAAAAATGTCAGGGAGTAAGTAACAATAGCTGTATTTTATGTTCAAAATCTATATTAACGCGAGCGAATCCGAAAGCAAATGCAGTAAATTAATAAATTGATATAATCGCTGAACAACAAAAAAACAAAGTACTGTAATTTGGAAATTGAAAAAAAACTGAGTAGATATAAATCATAGATAGTATTGTGAATATTTTGCTGTCGTCTTTAGATGAATTTAAATCAGTCAAATTTGATAAAATTAGTTTAAACAATTAAGTGGATTATAATTTTTTTTGTCCCATTTTTACTACCTTCATATTTACAACATTACGAAAAATAAGAGGATTAAAATGACTGTGTACAGATTTTCTTGTTTTTTTTTATAACAATAAAATTGTCTTATTCTATTATGCAGAATGGGATGAAAGATTGGCCACAATGGAAGATCGGTCATAAAGGAAGATCAGCGCTGGCGTCATTTGTAAAGGTTACAGCCAGCACATGCTGAATTGTGCGTCTTTGCAGTTAAGCCGTGGTGTAATTTTAATATATTTTAAGTAGTCCGGTGAAGCTGTTAAGACCTTGCTTGGTCAATAGCGTAGTCAGTTCGAAAAAAAAAATTTAATATATTTTAATGTACATTCTTTATTCCTTTTCTATATTATATACATCTTTCTATATAATTAATATAATATAATTAGTTTTTGCTATGTATATATATGTATTATCTTTGTTATTGTTATATATTTGTATGTACGCTTGTGTATATGTTTAATCGTGTATGTACTAATATGTATGTATTTATTTATGTATATATATGACCTCTGTATATGCACTACCTACAAAACTATTTGATTGACAACAATACCGCTGGTTAGCTGGAAGAAAATGCTTTATAGCATTAAGCTCGCCAGTGTACAAACAAAAAGAAAGTGCAATAAAGTATTCATTCTTTCATTCATCTTTGGAACTCTATTTTTTTACTATTGTGTTATCCATGTGTTTGCTGCAATAAACATATTTTCTTCTTTCTTCAGATTAATAAAAACATTATTATATAAATTCCACCTTTGTGAGCTTTAATTATAATGTTTTTAGAAGACGAATATAAGAAAATATTAACTAAAAATAAAACGGACTTAATAAAATATACTATAAAAAACGCACCAGAACGGATCATAGTTAAGCACCTACATAATTTTGGATTGTCATATATTTACCAATATCTCAAACACTTTAACATACCCTATTCCATTTTGAAGAGTTCTCCGATGTATCTCCGAAATACAAGGTCCGATACTAATAAAATGAAAATGGGACTCCATAGAAAATATCCGCTTTCCAATATATATTTTTTCCAAATTAGTTCATAAGTGACGAAGTTCTGAGTTAACTAACATTTTAAAAAATAAATACGATTTGAAAACCTCCTTTCTTTTGAAGTCCATTAAAAATTAAATCAATACCAGCGATTTTTCTTATAATTGTATTTTTCCAATAAACTATTTTAAATAAAGCTTGGTTTTGTAAATAGTAGAAAAATCTAAAAATTTTGTTTTTATTTCTCGTGTACAAATACATAATTATAAATTATACAATAAATTACACTTAATTTATTTATGAAAATGTATGATTATACTTACTATGATACTCTTTTAAACTCAAACTGTCACAAAAAAATAATTACGCACAATTAAAAAATTAAAACGCGCAAAGATAACAAAATCATTCAGCCTAATGAATCGACTCCGTACGAGCCGTTCACCCGTGATGTAGTTAGTGACTGGCTGTTGGATAAGAACGTACGAACTCCTTTCTCACTATTACCTATTCACAGTGGAGGGAATATTTTTGGCCATTGTCTTACTTCTCGAAGAAAGGTGTTCATGTAACGCTAATGTAATTATATGAATTCCTTATTCAAGTACAATTTCTTGCATAATAACTGTAATTTGTTAATTTTTTTATGGTAAGCGAATGTTATTTTTTCAATCGTCCAATGGTCAAACTTTGACCATAACAAACGCTACAAGTCTTTTTCTTCACGTGTTATAATATAGATTATTAGTATATTTATCGAATATTGTAGATTATATTACGTCTACAATCTAAAATATGACATACGAAGCATAAAATATGATTTGTATATTATATAGTCTTTGACAGGTCGATAGTATTGACAACAAAATAATGTTTCCAATTATCTGTACATACTATAAAATAAAGTCGCTTCCGCTGTCTGTTTACTTAGATCTTTTTAGCTATTCAACGGATTTGTGGTAATTGGTAATTTGGTATTATTCAAGTTTTTTGTAATTCTGACATTTTTTTGTAATAAATACGGCATTTTCTAAGCCTACGCTACAATGAAGGTCTACATTCGTTTGTATGGAGTTTAAGCCCTTATGATTTTGGATAGTGCAGTAATTGCTAACGTTGCTTAGACCTTATGAGGTACACCAAAAAAATGTACCACAGAAATGTAAATACATCTTAAGTGCCTACACAAAAATATTTTATGGTATACGTTCTGGTATATTGGTATATCTCCTGAGGATAATTCGCAGTAACCATTTATATATTTTATATATTATTTACTAGCTGGCCCGGCAGACGTTGTCCCGCCCAGATTATAAAAAAAATCTTGACAAATTATATACCAAAACCTTGCTCGTGAATCACATTATCCTCTGGTGAAACCCGCATGAAAATCGGTTCGATCGTTTTTGAATGTATCGCAAACAGACAGGCAGACGCAGTAGGGGACTTTGTTTTATATTATGTAATGATATATGATAGCTCATTTGCGACGCTGCTTAGAGTAAAATAGTATTAATTTTTATGTAATAAATATTTTAATTACGTTGGGCATTTTATTTCGATAAAAATTACACCTTACATAGTACTGTTTCATTGAATATTTCAGAAGATATGAACGATAAACATTATGTGAAACATAAGGTATAGTCCGCGTCAAACTTTTAACCGCTCTGAAGTAGATGCGCAGAATACAAATTTAAGTATCAAAGGGACGCAGATGTCACAGAAAGGGGAGCAGGTTCACCCGCGCACGTATAGTCCGCGTCAAACATTTTAACTGCTCTGAAGTAGATGCGCAGAACACAAATTTTGGCATTAGAGGGACGCAGTGCGGTAAAAGGGGAGTAAGATCGCCCGCGCGCGCACCTCGCCCCCCATTTCACCCACGTTGACACATATGTTCTGTTGCAGTACAGTTGCATTTAGAAGTCAATTTAGTTTTGTTGTTGGTAATTACATGTTATTGCTATTTTCGTTGTTTTATTTTTCTTGTATATTTGTCTTTATTAGAAGATATATCCACTTCGAAAAATGATTTTTCTATGGAAGGCGTTGTTTATTACAAATTATTTATTTATTATGAATATATTTTATTTACAATAAGTATTATAACACGCATTATACCTGCACAAGATACCCCATAGATATAAGAAACAAATACTGCATAAGGCGGATCATTCAATTAAAGTACCCGATCACCCAAAACTCCCCAACCAGGTTATTAAACGTTATTTGGATTTTTCTATAACTGACAAATACATGATGTGGCGAACTGCGAACATTTCTAGTTTTTACTGTTGTTTTATTACCTCAGTAATGATTCAATTTTTATTATCCTCTTCATTTTGTATATCTAATATTTTGCAAATATTCTATATTTATGTAAAATCAAAAGGTTTACGTAAATTAGCTGTCAAAGCGTTTACAAAATGATACAATCGAAGTCGTATCTTTATTTTACAAAATCTTTTGCCTGTTGTAATGTGGTCGTTGTACTGCCACATTCTTATTATTTAATAAGCAAATATCTCCTTGAATCATAATTGATTAAAAACGTACTATACTTTACGTATAATATCGTAACGAAGATGAATAAATGTCAATGTTAAAATTCTTATGGTAATATTTTGAATTTGTTTTGTATTAAATTCTTGACTGTACTATGCGCAAAGCCGAATTTGAACTACATTCAGAGCGGCCATAACATTTGACGCGGACTATACTTCGTCCCTATTGCATCCACGTTGACACATGTCTCCTGTCATTATTAATTGCAGTACAGTCGCAATCAGAATAGTTTTGTTGTTGTTAATTACGTGTTATTGTTATTTTCATTATTTACTTTTTCTAGTTTATATTTGTAATTATTAGATGACCCATCCACTTCAAAAAATGATGTTTCTATGAAGGGCGTAGTTTATGACAAATTATTTATTAATTATGTACGTATGTTATTTACAATAACCTATATATGCTAGATACAAGATATATGCCACAGATAGAAACAAATATTGCATAAGAGGATCATTTAATTAAAGTAGGCGATCGCCCAAAACTCACCAATAAATGTTATTTGGATTTAATTATAACTGACAATTACATGATGTGGCGTACTGTTAATATTCTAACTGCGTCTATTATTCTATTGTTCGGCTACTATTGTCCGTTTTACAGTTGTTTTATTACCTTAGTAATGATTCAATTTTTATTATCTGTTCATTTTTATCTCTAATCTTTTGTTATTATTCTAAATGTATAATATCGAAACAAAGATTAATAAATGTCAATGTTCAATTCTTATATTATTATTTATAATATATTAATATTTTGAATTTGTTTTGAATTCACTTCTTGACTATATTCAGAGCGGCCATAACATTTTACTCGGACTTATAATTGCTTGTTTGGCTTTCTCAAACTATAAAGTTTAATGTCAAAACGCCAGAAAATAAATAACTGAGAAACTTGTGATAATGGTTTTTGATGGGATCTTAATTTATCTTGTAGTGGCTTTTATATTTAATTTATAATCTTGTTATTCGACTCTAAATTTTGCAATATTGATGGCTTTTTTTTCGAACTGTCTACGCTATTGGCCTATTAAGGCCTTAACAACTTCACCGGACTACTAAGGAGCGCTTAAGGCACTCAGCCGATTTAATTTTGACAACTAGCTCAAGGGTGCACGGCACACTTCGCCTTGGGCTGTTGCCTTTTTTTACATTAGGAAATCCGTCCGGATTCCCACCCTAGCCGGGCAGCTGAGGATGGGGATGTCCGACTTGCACGGACTAAAACCGCATGGTGCCTTCAATCACCTGGAACTGGCATTGCGTCTACTCCCCGGCAGGTGTCGGCCCCTCATGGGGGGCCTCGTCGCGGTTGAGGGGTCAAAACCTTAGACCCCCTCGGGGGATGGTGAGAGTTACCCTCCCCGACGATCGTAGGAGGCGCATCGGCACAATGCGCCTCAGACACACGGGCCTGTGCAGAAATTGGGCTGTTGCCTAGTTTATGCAATTCGCGACCTAGCTGAGTTGACCTAAGCTAAGCTACATAGTCATACGTATATAAGTTAGTGAGATATATATGTATACCAAGCATATATGACTCAGTAGCTCTTATATGTATTTCGTGTCGGATAATTTCTGATATTGGTGGCATTTTACGTAATATAGTTCGGTTATTGTGGATAAGTGAAGTGGGTGGAAAATATACGACGGAGCATAAATTCTGAGATGCCACAAAAAGTCCCTAAAAAGTTCTAACAAGTACACCATCTTGTTAGAATCTTGAAATTATAATAAGATACTTGCTATACTATCAACTCGACAATGTCAGCGATAATCTAGAAGAGAGGTCGACAAAATTATAAAATAACATAACGAATAAAAAATAATGAGGTAGTCAGAAGGATTGCCGACATAAGTGATAACTCAATACAATAGACTAACTGTATACTGCTTTGAATTTTTTAATTAATTATATTTTGAATTATTTAAATTTCACAATTTTGTAAATTGAAATGATTATCATTTGTCTGGTTTTCACATCTATTGGCACTCCTAACATTTAAAAAAAATATCAATGGAGGCAAACACCAAGGGAGTCGCAAGTGCGTTGCCAGTCTGTTTGGGGGGAGAGGGAGTGGGGTATGTGGAGGGGATGGAGAGAGGAGGGAGGGGCTCACTGACCGAACGAAACGCAACAATGGAAACACTGTTACTTCACGTCGGTTTTCTGTGAGAGGGTGGTACCAATAATAGCTTCAGCGTGGCTCTACCACCTACAAAAACAATAATTATATACATTTTTACACAGTTTATTTAATTCATCAAACATATGATGGGACTGCACAATTTCAATACAAAATATCAATATTACATGTACATGGGCTCTTATACTACGCGTCGCTAGTCTGACGCAAGCCGCGCCAGCGCAATACGGCCGGTCACGCTTACTAGCATGTCATGACACGAAATTATAAATTTATCTTCTGCCAAAATACCGCTCAACGTGCCAAAGAATTTTTCACTTCAAAAAACTTGTGATTATATCTAACTTGTGTATATTATTAGTATTATGCACACATGCAAAGCCGGGTGACAGCTAGTATAAAACAAATGAAATCCTTTACTTAATTTTACTACTATGGATTTTTTATTCGTATATCGAACAATTTTAGCCTTAACTAATATAAAGAATGTAAAACTTTATTCCGGATCTCTCTTGTAAAACTGGGACGAAATTCGATCTTGAAAACTAGACGTTGAGAAGTTTTCTTCTTAGAGAGTGTGTAATTGAATTACCGAGTTATTGTACACATTCAAACACTTTAGTTAGTATTTTCATCGTCTAAAATAAGTAACATCTGAGATGTGAATCATATATACTGAAAAATAATATTTAATAAAAGAGAAAGACGTGCTATAAAATTGTAAGTAAACCAATCTATTAGACTGCCATTGTCGAGTAGTTAATAATATTACAAGTTCTTCTTCTATTTTATATTTGACAACCAGTCTTCTAGTAGACTATTACTGCCATTGTCAAGTGAGTATCAATATTACAAGTTTTTTGATATAATTACAATGAACTAACAAAATATAGTTTATGGTCCATGGTCCATGGTATTTATTATTTTCCATTCATTTATGCACCATAAACAAACTATATTTCATAAAACACCACCAATTTTCACAATATAGAGTCAAGTAACACAAGATTATGAATAAAATATAAAATCCACTAAATGACAGACCAAAATCCCGCCAAAAACTCATGGAAAAAGTCACCGTAGACTTTGTGCAGAACCAAAAATAGTCAAGTTTATGAAAATGTAGTGTGAGACGTTCTCCGGTAGATGGAGCTATAATCAAAAACATTTTATGACGTGGCAATATTGTAGGACACCAATTTTAGTTTGTTTTCCGTTACTCGATTTTAAAATGAAGCACATAATTAAGGAGTACAATGTTAGCTACTATTAAGTTTGAATTATTGTACAGTACATCTATACTAATGTAGGAGCTTCGGGCTCACTGCTATAAGATCCTAGACTGATACGAACAACGTAATAATAATACTCGGAATGCGTGAAATACAATGTTTATTAATATGACCATATAAGGTATTTATAGAGACACGTGACATTTCATTTATATGTTCGGTACTCGGTACTCGGTAGCTACACTAATACTATTAGTGAAAATGTGACTTCTTTTTTACGCCTTAACTATTCAACCAATCATGAAGAATTTTTTTGCATAAAGTCGTTAAAGATATAGAAATGGAGGTGTACTCTACCTCCTTTCTCCTTTTCTAAAGATGTAGAAAAGGAGGTAGGGTACATAGAAGTACTATTTTCGAGGAATGGCTGAAATATACATTAATGCGAACAAAGTCGCGAGCAAATGCCAGTATAATTTAATTTAAAATTATAAATTTGTATACTAGTAGGTAGGTATACTAAGGTATTAGGAAGCAAACATAATTTATTTGAATGTCCTCTTAACGACTTTTGGCTCATAAAATTAGACTCGCTCCTGAAAATTTTGTGCCTCCCTAGATTGAGTTGTTTTTTATAGAGAAGAAGATCCTGCATCGGAAACCCTTACACTGCTTGTGGATAGCGTGAGGTTTATGTCAGACACCTACTGACTAAAAATACCTCTGCGGCTTAGCGCGTATGTACACCAGGATTGAGGGTTCACGGCGAGCACGCACTTGGGTTAACTTGAAGATATTTGTCAAAAATTGATTGCCAAAAATAAAACCTAAAAAAAGGTACTCAACTGTTTTACCTTCTATAATCTATCTGTTGTAATGTAGTTACTTATTGTTATGTAAGTGGTCGCTGCTGCAGAATTAGTGTGCTAATCTAGTCTGCGACACCGTCAGCTACAACCAGATGAGATAGTGGTCAAAGGTTTAAAAAAAAACACGACTGATTTAAAAATAAATCGGAAAATCTTAATTTTTTGTCTTACGGCTGATCACGTAACATTATGTAAGGTCGTATGGAATTTGTTATGGCTTGGTAACAACCACATCTGTATGGTATGTTGCAGTCTAACATAAATTACTGACTTTTAGAAGTAAATCTTATTTCTCAAGTTACCATAGACAAATATACCAGGCTTACATGAATTATAAACTTTGTCGCGGAGTTTTTGGCGAGATCTTGGAATGTCATGTAGTTGACTTTATATTTTATTCATAATCTTGTGTTATTTGGCCCTATATTTTGTAATATTGGTGGTGTTTTACGTAATATAGTTTGGTTATTGTGCACAAGTGGATCGAAAATAATATCACGGAGCATGTATTCTGATTTGCCATAAAAACTCCTTGGAAGGTTTTAACAAGATGGCCACCATCTTGTTAGTTCATTGAAATGATCTCAAGAAACTTATAATATCATTAGCTACTTAACAATGGCAGTAATAATCTACTAGAAGATTGAGTGCCTAGAATGAAAATAAAAAAGAACTGTATCGCATTATCAATTTATGATTTATGGTAAAACCGACTGCCACGGGATTTCACGAAATTGACCTAGGAAGCCATTTTGTTTTAATGACATTAAAAATGGTAATTTTAGTAAATAGTAATAATCAAGAAGTTAAAAAAAATATTGTTTTTGGAAGAAAACCAGGTTACGAGTTATCTCGGAATTAAATTTAAAACTTAGTAATTATATTTGATGCTGCAACACAGAAGTTTATGTAAGCCAGACCTGATTTTTCTCTGTCTTGAAGCCACCGATTTATTTATTTATTTCAAAGAAATCTACAGCTATACATTTAGGACTAAAAATATAATGTTAGTTTCGCCAACAATGATTTCTGTATATAAATACTTATTTTTACTATTACATGGCTAACCCAAACTTTTGTATATTTAGTAAAATATCAATAATCGAATGAGTTACATAACTCTTAAGTGAAAAGAGAAACAATTGAATCTAATTTTAAAATAAAATAAAAACTACCGACAAACACAACTACTTATAATATACAAAGTATGTAAAAAAGAAAAGAGAAAAAAAATGCTATTATCCCACTAAAAACAAATACTACTTATGTAATGTGTGTAAATGTGAGAATGAATATGCAAAAATTTATATCTACATTTATATATTACGACTTTGCTCGTAGCTGTACAAGTATGGTAACTAAAGAAAGGACGAGCTAGCTCGCAATGGACCCCCTGAAAATTCACAAACTACGTGATATCTCGTTGTTGGCAGTCAATGTCTTAAATATATAAAGCGATTGTAGTGGCACAAAACTTCATCTCCATAAATACTTTGATAAAACTCAGGTAACGTAAAAAAACGGTAAAGTAATCATTATCATATCGGCCTCTAAGTAACTCAGTAAGGGTCATTACACCTCTTTCTGAAGGTATGAAGATATCACCACGCCAGCCGACAACGTACTGCTAATTTTCAGCTCCTAGATATCCGTAATCATATATTTTCCCATATAGGTACTACAAGAACATTTTTCAAGTTCAAGTTGTCATTAAGTTGTTTCCTTTCACCGTCGCCGATAGCGTTACCTATTTAAATCAGTAAATGTACGCGAAATAAAAAAAAATGGTTTTGACGGGGTTCGAACATGCAGGCATCTAATTGACATTCCATTGGTCCAACCAGTTTTTGAAGTGAAACTTCTTTAAGTGCACGAAGGTAAAATTTTTACAGATGTAACGTCACGCAGGTTTGCAACGGAAGTGACGTCATTTGCAGTAAACGCAGATTTTTCATCTATTTTTCAAGTCTCGGTGATCTAAAGTTTTAGATTTGTATAAATATAAACAATTAAGACTTATAAATTAGTTCGCCAAAGAAGTTTCACTTCTGACTTGTGTACTTTGTACGCATGCACTTTTTTTAACTGGGAAACTTTTAATTACCCGCAATTGTAATTTCAAGTAATACCCTCTAGATATTAGTAATAACTTTTGTGCATTTTATAGAACTAACTAGGTAGTTCATAGATACAGCTATTTATTTTTTTATAAGACTGCTGCGTATTTATGCGACTCTTGCCGATCGTCATTTTAAAAGTGAACGGAATCACGCAATACGCAACTTATGTTAACTGGACGACACTTACGTTGTTGCATAAAATTAAGTTTATTTAGAATGAGTATTTATGCAATAATTATTTCTTGAATTACGTACGTGTTTTAATAATCTTATCTTGTCACGTCACAATGGTATCTCGAATAGTATACTAAAATTATTCGGTGATATCACAAAATAAAAGTCTTATATTACATTAATTAACTACTAGGATCGAATTATATAAGTTATTACACGTGAGTCGCATGTAATCAAAAGAGGCTATCTATACTTCAACGCATTTTTGGTAAAGTGGAAAAAATATTTCTTTTCTAAAGTATAGCAGTGATAGACGTATAAACTGTATTTAATCTTATAGACTATAATATAATAAATAAATAAAAGGTTTATAGGTCGTTCTTTATTCAAAATTTACTCTCTCGCCACATACAAAACTAATTTTTCCCAAAAAATGTAGATGATAGCCGCCTATGATTCTATACAACTCGGTATTAAAATAAATATCCAAAAACAATTGTGACATTGCGAAAATCTTTCGTAAATTACAGTTAACTACTAGACGGAAGTAGCAGAGAAATATTCAATTGTTATCAAATACACATATTATAAACAGATATTAAACTATGATTCGTGCATCACGCAAAATATCGCTCAACGTGCCTATGTCATTATTGCGCGATAGCATAAAACATTATTTGAAATGTTTGTTTTTGTTGGTTAGGTTAGAAATGTTTTTGGTTTTGTACCTAAAAGTTACCAATCACGTAAAAACCAACAATTATACTAGTATGCATGATTTGCAACATGTCTCATGGATTCCTTTCATTGAGTGTGGTGATATGTTCAAATGTTAATTCTCATATTACCTAGTAACTATGAAAAAAATACGTGCGTGTATCAGTGTACACACGTAGGAAGTGAAACTTCTTTATGACATCATTTTTCATCAAAATCAAAATGATCTACTATATTTACAACTTTACAGAAATTGGTTAAATAAAGCTAAAATAGATAAAGTTTAAGCAAAAGGCTTTTATAAACATGGATACAAATAATTCAATTATTTTACCATATTGTTACTAAGATTGTAATAGCATTTCATCAATTATATTTAATTAATTATAATAGAATTATTACTATTATGGTTATCGTTATTATATATTTTTGAAATTAATGGCGTATGATAACTGAACTATGAAATATATGGTTTACATTCCACGGAAACTGATAATTGTGAGCGCACCTTTAGAAATAAACTAAAATTCCTACCTACGTCGAGAAAGAAGTTTCACTTCAAAAATTTAATAGGGACGAACAATCTAACCTAAACCTGTTTTCTGCGGTGACGAATGATTTTTATATCTTACATCTATAAAATTTAAAATGTAAATTAATTAAAGTAAAGATGAATACAACATAAGTAATTTTACATTATGTCTATATATATATATATTTATTTACATATATATTTTGTACCAGAGACGAGTAATGATTCTTTGAATACATTAAATTATTTTGTATTGTTCATTGCACAAACAAAACGTTTTGACAACCATGAACGCTATCAGATGACACTAGGGGATCCAAAACCGATACATAAATACCGATGCGTTATTATTAGGTTACGACATCGATGCTTAATTTTGATATGTAGGTGTTTTTTATCTCTTTAAAAAAATGTGAAACTTAGACAAAAATTATGAAAATGTATGTAAAAAATATATAACTATAGTTTTATCAATATCTAGTAAGAAGTTTCTTTCTCGGTTAACAGTAAGCCATAGCTTCTAAAATCAACCGAAATTTGTTACAAAATAATGGAAAGTCGATCCGGTCAGGGATGCCAATTGACACTCTGTAGGTACACTGTGACTATTTATCTGGGCATAGCTTCGCCTTACAACATCTTCCACATAGAAGTGCGTATAGATCAACGAAATCTTGCCCTTTTATGTGACAAACTGTGGAAGTCAAAGAATTACTATTTACTCAAATTTCCCCAAAAGAATTCATTAACACGAAAATAATAATTACAATCAAATTATTGTTATTTAAGTAATACATCAATTCTATATAGTCATTCTTATTTATGTAAAGAATTGTTGTATCTAATATAGTGGCGCTAGTGTCAATGTTCTGGTGGAGTTGTAGTTTCGCCTCTCGGGCGTGTCGTAGCGGTACCGGACGTAGTCAATAACACGTTACTATGATGAAACGCCATATAAAAAAATCGTTTATAAATATATATATATCGTCGATGTCGATGTTGGGTTTCAACGTATATATTAAAACATCAAAGTGTAGGAACAATATATTGATATTATAAAATATCCATGTATCCTTTACATCCTTACGTGTGATTGAGGGAGCTAGTGGATAGCCAATTCATTAGATGGTGCTACACATGATAAAATATCGTTCTTTTTATTTTATTTTTTTTACTTTATTTTTGGCAAACAATTTTTTAGATTATTACTGCCATTGTCAAGTAATTAATAGTATTTCAAGTTCTTCTTCCATTCAATTTTGGCAACCAGTCTTCTAGTACTACCACTAGTACACCACCATTGTCAAGTGAGTATCGATATTACAAGTTTCTTGATATAATTTCAATGAACTAACAAGATGGTAGTCAACTTGTTAGAACTTTCTATGGAATTTTTGTGGCATCTCAGAATTCATGGTCCGCGTTCGCTTCACTTATGCAAAATAAACAAACTATATTACATAAAACACCACCAATTTTACACAATATAGAGTCAAGTAATACAAGATTATGAATAAAAAATAAAATCCACTACATGACAGACCAAGATACTGCCAAAAACTGAACATCGTTCTTATAAAGTGATGTTTCGTTGGTATTTACAATTTTTAATCGATATTAAAATATTTAAAAATCGATATATTTTAGCATCCCTAGTTGACAATGTAAATTGAATATAATTGTATGTCAAAAAAACTGATGTGAGAAATTTTTCATATACTAAATAAATTATTTATAAAACTTATAATAATAATATGTATAATTAAATTAAATAAAAAATATTAATCATGGACGTGAGAGATACAAACGAAAACTCACGTAAAATTGCGCCGAATATAGCACTTGACGCAGTCTTACAACCTAGCCAAGATTTACCTGCAGAAACACCAATAGTATCAGGTTATGATTGGGAAAATGGAATGGACTATAACAAGATATTGGAGTCTTACGCATTGTCCGGTTTCCAAGCCACAAATTTCGGTAAGGCTGTCAATGAGATCAATAATATGCTAAAAAGTCGTTCTGTTCCATTGACTGAAGAAACTAGTGACCCTTACGAAGAAGATGTGTTTATTAAAAAGAAAACAAACTGCACGATATTTTTAGGATACACCTCGAACATGATCTCGTCAGGCCTGAGAGACACAATAAGGTTTTTGGTTAAAAACAAGCTCGTTGATTGTATTGTTACCACTGCTGGTGGTGTAGAAGAAGATTTGATAAAATGTCTCGCTCCAACATACATAGGAGACTTCAATTTAAGCGGGAAAATGTTAAGGACTCGTGGAATCAACAGGATCGGAAACCTATTGGTACCAAATGATAATTATTGTCTTTTTGAAGAGTGGGTAACTCCTATACTCAATCAGATGCTTGAGGAGCAGATGTTAGAAAATGCTATCTGGAGTCCGTCGAAAATTATCACAAGACTTGGTGAAAAAATCAATAATGAGAGCTCTGTTTGTTACTGGGCGTGGAGGAATAACATTCCGATTTTTAGTCCAGCTCTGACCGATGGATCTTTAGGCGATATGATGTACTTCCATTCCTACAAAAGGCCGGGATTAATTGTTGACATTTTAAGTGATTTACGTAGATTAAACACAATGGCAGTGAAGGCCAACAACACTGGAATGATTATTTTAGGAGGCGGTGTTGTTAAACACCACATATGTAATGCTAATTTGATGAGAAATGGTGCAGATTATACAGTTTATGTAAATACAGCTAGTGAATTTGATGGAAGTGATGCTGGAGCGAGGCCTGATGAAGCTGTATCTTGGGGAAAGATTAAACCAAACGCAACACCAGTAAAGCTATATGCTGATGCTACGTTAGTGTTCCCGCTGATCGTGGCTCAGACATTTGCGAAGCATCATTTTAGTAATAAAAAAAATGTTTAAAAAGGTTTTTTTTTTAATTATACTAACAAAATAATTATTTGTGTACACAAGAAGAAATATAATATAAATTACAGGGAAATATGTACTTTGCTTATAAAAATCCTTTTTTTTTTCGAACTATTGACCGAGCAAAGTCTTAACAGCTTCACCGGACTACTCCAATAAAAATCCATTCTAACCAATGTTATCTGTTTATTTCCCCTGTCCTGCACACATTGCTGATGCACAATGCTTAAAGAAAAAATAGTTTCTTAAAAATGTAATAACTCTATAGTAAATGAAAATATCATGATATTTTAATAAGAACCAAGGTCTATGTAGGAAAACTAAAGAAGAAAACAACATCTATCCAATACTGTTGGCTTGATGTGCGCACAACATAATTTCTATAATTTTATTTACATAGATTGTGTGTGTTTTATAATAGAATACACCAATTTTATATGATAATCATAATATATACCTAGTTCAGTATAGTGTCAAAATTTACCAGAGTAACACTAGGCTGTACTAATATTCTCAAAGCAAAATAACAGTTTCAAATTCCCTTACAATTATTTTTATTGAAAAGCCATTTGGGAATCCTAGATTATTATTGTTAATATCTAACATTATTCATAATTTATTCATTTATTATTAAACAGTATGTAGAATGTATTTGATAATATTTATTTTATGTTAAAATATACCAATACAAGCTCTGAAGTAATGAGAAACCTCTAAAGAATTGTTAAATAAATTATGTATGCATAAATGTATAAATAACGACTAAATATTAAAAGAAATATTTCAAAACAATAATTATTGCATACACTTCTCCAGTATACTATTCTTATCTATGGCATACACTATCACAGTTATCTGTTGTTGTTGTTTATCGTGAACATAACATTATGGTGTCCATACATAATGTAGCTAAAAGCGCCATCTTCAGTGTACAGATTCAAACATTTAATATGATTGCCACAAAAAAAAAATGTGTATGGCTATGTAAAATTAAAAAATATATATTTGAAAATCCTATTAATAGAAATCCTTTTACATGATGTGTGATCACAAAAAAAAATGTGTATGGCTATGTAAAATTAAAAAATATATATTTGAAAATCCTATTAATAGAAATCCTTTTACATGATGTGTGATTAATTTAGGATTTATAGTTCAATTGATTTTTAAATAATAGAAATGGGAATGACCTGTCAAGTATGTATGATTTCAACTGTTGTCTGGTTGGTTCTATGAAGCTTACGTTTGTGTGCTATGATGCAACTACTAGGGATGCGATGCATATTGTCGGCGTGTTATATAGCAACACCGTTTACAAACTTAAATAACTATAATTTTTAATAAGCCCGATCAGGTAACTCACTGGCAATGTTGGAACATTACAACGATCGCAGTAGGTTCAATGTTTACTATGAAATTGAGCTTTTATTGAAGATACCTTGACTTTTTTGATTTGATTAATTTGTCGTCAAATAGCCATTTGTGTTTCGGAAGAAATATTTGCGAGCAATTACTGTTCTTTTTTTTTTTTTAACGTGGGAAAATCCCTTATGGATACGATACCCGAGTAGCACGGACTAAAACCCCACGGTGTACCGACAGACCGTTTTGTGGGGGCGGCAAGGGATAATTCAAGCTACTCAACCTTGTAGAGCTGTGGTAGGTGACCGCCAGGCTCCTGCCTATAGAGGGACAGACCGGGTACACACCGGCTGCCCCCCCTCGTCCGACGGACCTGTGCAATGAGGAGATGGGCCCCCACTTAGCGCGTTTAACCTCTTGAATCTCTACTTCACTTTATATCACATTAGATCGTGATCAAACACTAAACCTATTATTAACAACTGCCCGTCACTCCACGCGATTTTTTATTCAGTAATTGCTTTCAATTCATCATTTTATTATCTTACCATATGGTGTATTTTATGATTTTCTGATGAAACTATCATTTTTATTTATATTCAGTGTATTATTAGTAACATTTTGTATGTTATCGAAATAGAAGTCAAGATTGAATACAATGTTAATGTTTTCCAAATTATTGTTTTCCAGTTTCTAAAAGTATTGTTGAGAGTACTGATACTTTAACGATTTCGAAATTCCCAAAACATTAAGGCACTTATATCCAATTTTTCATGCAAAAAAATTGTTAACTGTAAAGTCGGTTTACGTACGATAATTTTACGTGATAACGACTCATACACATGGACCGATGGAGAGGAAGAGAGATAGATGCGTCACTAGGCACACGCTTAAGCCGATCGCGTCTATCTATCGAATGTTCCGCGCTCTCGTTTGTACGCTTGGCTCAGGCAAAATGTGAAAATGAGTTATGCTTATTTTACGTGCAGCCGGCGTTCATCGATTTATAAGACGCTATCACTTCAAAAATGTTGTTTATTTTTATAGTCTATCAATTCAGGAAAATGAGGAATTAAATGATAACATATCTATGGATATACAGACAGGCGATTAAAAAAATAAGGTCATGTTCTAATAGACATCTATCAAGATATCGATGAAATGTATAGGTAATACTGCAAATTTATATGGATTAAAGAAACTATTAGTTATATTAAAATGATTTGTAGGAGTAGTTAATAATAAAGATGAAATTGGAAATGAACTAAAATATTTGTTATAATTTCTGAACATGTTTGTTTATCCAAACTCTTTTTTACTAAACAGTTTAAAGTTGCTCTTAAGAAACCTATATATTTTAAGAAACTATGTAAAAAAAGATAAAATATGGACGTTATATTTCTGTTATAAATTAGAAATATAGCGTAATAATATTTTTTTCGTAACTACAGCAGAACCAAATATACAAAAATTATATTTTTTATTCGATAAGCATTTTCTATATACTATTTAATATGTTGTTAATTTACAAATGAGATCGCGTTTCGTTAAGTGCAGCATAAATATATCACGCTATTTGAAAATCACCGTTATTTTACTACATATACATCCCTTAGTTACTTATGCATTCAGTATCTGTGTGCGTGTTTTGAGCCAGGAGCCGCGAGTGAGTGACTCCCAGTACGAGCTTGCCCGGTTCTCGACTTGTTTACTGATCGACCGTCATTTGCAGAGGCGCCGCGCGGTCGGTCGCCTCGCTGCGTTTTATTTTACGTGTGTTCCATCCAAATAACCGAACATGTTTCTTCATTTAGTTCGTTAACATATAATATTGACAATATTTACCAACTTTCATTCATACAAGTGCAAGTTTCACACAAGAATAAAATGACAGTGTTCCGATCGGTTTTACTCCTTGTGATCCTGTCCGGTAAGTCGCATCCCTTTTGCCCTTTGATTCGTACGGCTATTTATAGGTTCCCCGCTGCAGACATTTAATGGGAATTGTTAGAATGTATAATATGTTGCATGTTTTGACTTACGGCGGCCGCTTTGATGTGATATAGTGTGTCTGAAGACGACAATTATGTTTTGTTTGATGTCTATTGTAAACTCCGGATGTTTGATGATTGATGCTACTATTGTGAAGGGAATGCAACTTTGTTTACCTTTAGTGGTAACGGAGTTGATATGTTTTTATTCATAAAATTTTCGTATGTATATTATTCTATTTCACACGTCGACTTCATCTTTATGAAGAAAAGCTTTTCGTGTTTATTGAGAACTACGTGTTTCTTGTGTTTTAATCTTTTTATTCTATTTTTGCCCATACCAATTAAGTGCCCCTTATCTTTTTCCGATTTTAATTGACTCCTGTTAAAGTTAAACTATACTAAGTGGACTAATTGTATGAAACTTAAGTACTATTACTGCTCATTCAGTCATAATATGTCGCCTAGAATATATTCTTAAAAGTACTGATAGTAAAAGTCCTATAAAGGCGGTTTAACGTCTCCAAAATAATTAGCCTTTACCAACTATAGACAATTTAATTTAATCTTTATAACAACAGATCTTACATATTTTAAAAATATTTACACATTTTAATGTTTCATACTCATCATTACATAGTATAAAACAAAGTCCCCTACCGCGTCTGTCTGTCTGTCTGTTCGCGATAAGCTCAAAAACTACTGAACTGAACTGAATTTCATGCAGTTAAATGCAGTGGATAAAGTGATTCACGAGGAAAGTTTTGGTATATAATTTGTCAAGGTTTTTTTTTTATAATCAAGGCGGGACAGCGTCTGCCGGGCCGTATAGTAGTAGTAGTATAGCCATACATATAATAAGAATATAAATCTAACATGTCTGTACTTTTTCGAATTCCGTGATAAAAAATGTTGCAGGTAAAGTACATTTCAATCATTCATAGAAATGTCTGTCTGTCTGTCTGTTTAAATGAACACGCATCACTGCTAAAGTACTTGGTTCACAATAAAACCCAAAGAAAATCATAAAGCATATCTTCGAGAATAACTTAGTCTTTACTTCATTAAAATCGGTCCACTATATAAAAAGTTATTGTAATTTTAATGACGACGCGGCGTAAGTACCAGAGAAAAGTAGATATAGTAAATGGACTTAATACATTCAGATGACTTTATTAATCACTGTTTTTTTACTTAATGTTCCACGCGGACGGTGTCGCGGCCACAGCTAGTATTAAAATATGTAATAATAAATCACAGTTGCAAATATTTTGGTTTGTCCTTAATGATATTCGCGAGTATATTTTACTTTCGATTTTTGTGTAATGTGTATTTGAATAAATTATATTGAACTAGCTGACACGTGCCCACTTCGTTGGGCGGTAATAGGCATTATCCAGCTACAACTTTTTTTTAGAACTTAATCATATATCTCTCATCGTTAAGGCAGCGTTCGTAAGAAACGTTTTCGTTCGACTATTTTTTCTCCGACTCACCAGATATTAGCCCCTACAACCTCACACACTTTACCTCTTTATAATATTATAATAATAATATAATAGCTTCTGCCCACGACTTCGTACTCGTGGAATAGTTATTTTGGGCTAACACGCAGCGGAAACTCTCAAAAGGAATAAAACCAGATTTTTAAACATTGTTCATTGTTGCTCCGCTCCTATTGGTCTTAGCGTGATGATATATGACATTCACAAATAACGTGGATTTCTATTGGTAATTTTTATTTCTAAATTGGTTTAGTATTTCCTGAGATTACCCCCTACAACGTCACCACGTTACAAACTGTACCTCTTTATAATATTAGTATAGATAAAGAGAATAAAAAACTATTTCCGAAACAGAATTCTTTATTATTGTATAGATTAATTTACGTGTATTATTGTTATCTACACTATATTATATAATAATAATAATATTATAAAGAGGGGGGTAATCTCAGGAACTACTGGTCCGATTTGAAAAATTCTTTCAGTGTTATATAGCTCATTTATCGGGGAAGGTTATAGGCTATATATCATCACGCTAAAACACATAGGAGCGGAGCAGCAATGAAAAATGTTGCAAAATCGGGGTATTTTTCTCTCTTGAGAGCTTCCGCTGTGTGTTAGCGTTAACTCAAAGTAACTATTCCACGCGAACGAAGTCGCGGGCAGAGTCTATAGTTATATATTTACGTGTATTATTATTATAGTTATTATATATAATATATTTTCTTATATATGTATTACAGTCTAGGTATCTATTGTTGTGTATTGATTCTGGTTGCTATTATTTATTTTATTTTGTTTATATATACGTGCACTATATTGTGTCTAATTCATAATAGAACACGTCGCTATAGTAACTTTATCTTCATTGCCAATCTTTTTCGAAGGATTCCTAGTATTCCTACGAAACTTGTCAGTAATGGTAATATTCGCCTACATTTTTTTTCTTTTTATTGTAACACGGCAAAATGACTGTACTATGCCTGATGGTAAGCACAGTACAATCCAAGAACAATGGCGACCACCGAGTGACACACTATCCATCGCCGGTCGCCGCTGTCGTGACAACCTGCGAAAAGCTGAATATGCACAGGTTGATGACGAAACGCGACTCGCAGAAGCGAATCACTATTACGGGCTTTTTCGCCATATACACGGTGGTTGCGACCCAGTCAGGCTGTAAAACCCTACCACCCCGTTTTCGCAATTGCCTCTTTCTTTATTCAGCAGGGTGCACCACGTGCAGGTGAGGTTGGCTCGGGTGTCTCAAGTCTTATGATGTTATTCGACACCCCTTACACCAACTTAAATAACAATCAATGGCTATTTTTTCGTTTTCTATGCGCTGCCGTAATGTTCATCCGATTGCAATGATACTTTGGACACCAGTTCTCAAGTGTACAGAAATGGACATAGTTACCTTACACCCAGAAAAAAACAGTACTGTTCCTATTGATATAATATGTCAATGACTGTTCCTGAGCAATAGGTTAAGACCCACATTAACGCGTGCGACGTACAAGCTAGTATACAATATTTTGTCACAACCAGTGTTGCCATTCGTTCCGATATATCCGAACAGTCACTGTCATCAGGCTCTTTGACTCGAAAAAGAACTATTACGTCCCGGTTTTACGGAAAAGGTAGGTAAAACTTTTTGGTGATCAAAATTGATTTAGCCAGCTTTGTCAATATAAGCGGCCTCTATCACTACATTTTATAAAAGTCAAAGTCCTCTGCTACGTCTGTCTGTGTCTTTTCGCGATGAACTTAAAAACCACTGAACGGATTTTCAAGCGGTTTTCGCCGGTAGATAAAGTGATTCATGAGGAAGGTTTAGGTATATTATTTGTCAAGATATTTATTATTATCAGGACAGGATAACGTCCGCCGTGTCCGCTAGTTTCTTATAAATGTAATGTACATATATATCTTCCGGAAGACATTTTTTAGATTATTTTTTTTCGAACTGACTACGCTATTCACCAAGCAAGGTCTTAACAGCTTCACCGGACTACTAAGGAGAGCGCTTAAGGCACTCAGCCGATTTTATTTTGACAACTAGCTCAAGGGTGCGCGGCACACCTCGGCTTTGGCTGTTGCCTGATACATGCAATTTGCGACCTATGCATTTTTTAGATGATAGTGAAAATTGTATCTAAACCTGTTGCGTAATTTAAAATAACTGAGGCGATACACAGACAGACGCAAAATGCTATTTTGTTCTATAATATTCACAAATTAAAAAAAAAAAACTATTTTTAAATTGAGATACATTTACAAAATATTTTTAGATATTTTTTATAGATGTTACATATAAAATTATTGTACATATAAAAAATGCAACATTATTTGAAAAGTGAAAGAGCGCCATGGACCTATGAAGTGATTAAAATTATAAAATAAAAACTTGAGAAAAATAATCTATTGTCATGTGCCGCATTCGATTCACTCACGGTATGCATCGAAATCACGACTCTATGTTGATTACGTAGGGCTTATATTAAACGATACCCTCTGTAATTGCTTTTCTCTGTCTGTCATAATGGATCCTATATCATGTTTGGGTCATCTTACCTGTCATCAGTCGCTGGTAGTATTTATGTAATTAGAACAACTCGGTTATTTTTTGTTCGCATTCCTTTATAATTGTTAAAATTCATAATTTATGAAGTAAAATTTATAATAATTTATGTCGGTTGATGTTGGGTTTATTAATATGCAATCATAGTTAATCAAACTGATATATGTAATTAAGTATTTCACGAGATAATTTAGGTTTAGGTTATGATTTTTTTTTAAGTGAAACTTCTAATGCGACTTCCAACAAGGTTGCGTTAAACGTTTAACGCTACCATGGAGGAGATCCGTTGTTGTTGGGTTTCAACATATGTGTAAATTTGTTGTTTGTATTGTATATATAGTGTGTGTTGTAATGCGACTTCCAACAATGTTGCGTTAAACGTTTAACGCTACCATAGAGGGGGTATGAAAGCACTGTTGCGTTAAGCGTTTAATTTAGTTATCATAATCCCATTGTAAATGTTATAGATTTGGATATTTCTCCACTCGAAAATAATAATTAAAAGATGCGATCAATTGTAAATTGTAAGCAATGTTAATAAAGTTTGTCTTAAAGAAACAATATTGTTTCACTAAAAATCAATTTCTACCCCTTCCTATTTTCATTTCCATATTACAAAGTTTCACTTATTCCGCACGGAACGATTACACGCACTATTTTTTTTTATGTTGGGCAGTCAATCGTATAAATAATTACTGCCATTGTCGAGTAGGTAATTAAATATTACAAGTGTGTTGTGATAATTTCAATGTTCTAAAAAAGATGGTGGCCCTATTGTTAGAACTTTCCAGGGAGTTTTTATGGTATCTCAGTATACACGCTCCGTGATATTTATTTCCCATTCACTTCACTAACCGAACTATATTACGTAAAACACCGTCTTCTTCTTCTACTTAGCGTTATCCAGGTCTGCTCTCTGCCCGGTGTTTGACATAGTTTTTTATGAGGTGGTTCTCCATTATGTCCGCCTTCACCACGTTCAGCCAACGTTTTTTGTGCCTTATACGATAATTTTGAGACATTTATTTCCGACTTAGTCTGGAGGCCTACGACTCATGTGGCCGTACCAGCGGAGACGACTTTCCTCCATCTTGACTGCAATATCACTGACTCCATGGCTACCACGGATGTGTTTGTTTCGAATGCGAAACCAACGCCACACATTCGTCGTAGCATCTTCACCTCAGTGACATATATAGCATCTTCACCTCAGTGATATATAGCTGCTGGACAGTTCTACCTGGGACCGGCCACGTTTTGCTGCCATACAACACGACAGGTTGGATGATGCATTTGTAGACCAGGCTCTTTAAATTAACCGGTATGCTTACATCGTATAGAACGTCGGTGAACCCTCGCCATTTTGTCCAAGCGGCTCTTATTCGGGATTGGACATCGTGATCGATTCGGGACTCGTGTATCATAGACCCTAGGTATTGGAAGGCCCTGTTCTTCGTGACGCTTTCGTTACCAATTTTTAACAGTTTTGAGTCCGTGCGACTACGTGCCATGTACTCGGTCTTCGCAATGTTGAGTGTTAGGCCACCGTTCTCGAGTGCCTTATTCCACAGGTTTACCTTGTGCTCCAGTCTCTTATCCTCGATTATATATCAGCAATATTACAAAATATAGAGTAGAATAACAAAAGATTATGAATAAAAAAAAAGTTTTTTTTTTATATCATAGGAGGCAAACGGACAGGAAACACCAGGGGAGTCGCAAGTTCGTTGCCAACCTGTCTTGGGGGCGAGAGGGAGTAAGGGAAGGGGGACGGTTAGGGGAGGTGGTTCTCCGGCGCTCTCACTAACCGAATTGAACGCAACAATGCAAGCACTGTTACTTCACGTCGGTTTTCTGTGAGAGGGTGGTAGCATCCCGGTCGAGCCGACCCATTCATGCTGAAACCTAAAATAGCATCACCTCCTACCTCCTACAAAAAAAATCCACTACATGACGGAGTGAGATCCCACCAAAAACTCTACATACCATTATTTCCACGTTTTCACTTCTGTCGTGAAGCCGTAAGCGCAAACTCACGTTTTTTGGTAAGATAATGCTTTGTTGTTACGTGACGGTGGAGATAATCTAATTTTAATGGAATTGGCTCTCAAATGCAACTGATAGAATACACGTGTAGTAGTTTGGCGACAGATATTGGAATAAAAAAAATATTACTACCAGGGCGGTGGGTTGTGTTGAAGCTATGGAAGGAAATTTCCCTAACAGCCCTAAACTCAGGTAGGGAACGCCCCCGGCGCCATCTTTACGACCGCAAATAAGTTATTAATCATGTCAACGAACACAACTAATTATCTCTACAATGGTTGTTAAAAAAAATCGAGGCAGTCATAAGGACTGCCGACAGAAGTGAATAACTCAATACAATAACTGTCTTCTGTTTTGAATTTTTAAATTAATTATAGTGTGAATTACTTAAATTTCATAATTTGTAAAATTAAATTATTATCACTGGTCATTTGTTCGCACTCTGAAAATAATTATATACATTTTTTTTTAAATTTATAATTACTATGGATTACGGATAAAATTAAGAATGAGTATATCAGAGGAAGTTTGAAAATAGCATCAGTGACAGATAAGTTGAGGAGTAATAGGTTAGCATGGTATGAGCATGTCATGAGGAGAGATGGAAACCATGTAACTAGAAAGGTGTTGAGTATGTTTGTCGACGGATATACGAGTAGAGGAAGGCCGAAAAAGGTATGGATGGTCTATGTGAAAAATGAGAGAGTGGAAAAGGAAACATGCTGTGCCGACCCTACTTAGGTGGGACAAGGGTAATGATGATGATGATATGATGGGCTGCACAATCTCAATACAACATATAAATATTACGTGTACACGTATTACTGTACTATTACATAATACTGCTATATTACGCATTACGATCGGTCACGTTTACACGCATGCCATGACGCGAAATCATAAGTTTATCTCCTGCCAAAAAAATACCGTTCTACGCGCCCAATGAAGTTCTCACTTCGATAAAACAGAAGTGACAGGAAGTCGGTCATTGACCCTAACGCCTTGTTCGTACAAGAAACAGTGAAAGCAAATCAACTATCAGCGAAACAGATAAGCAATCAGAGAATTAACGCTAACAAACCCCCGACTAAGGAGACAAAGAGGAAGCCATCGAGTTTTCGATTCGCCGTTACACGCCACCCCTGCGATCAGGGGCGCACAACCCGCAATGCCAAGGGAGCTCGACTATAAACATGCCCATGTTTACGACTCCTGACTTACCCCGTGTGGTACAAAACATAAACTGAACCGATGATTAAGTATATTTTAGTGTCTCATATTTTTAATTCGATTTGTGTTGTTTTTTCTTTTCGAACTGACTACGCTATTGGCTTACCGGCCTTCATAGCTTCCTCAGACAACTAATGCGAGCGCTTAAGGCACTTCGCTTAAATAAGTTCAAAGGTGTGTCATAGTGGTCAAACCTCGGGTTGGACTGTTGCCTTATTTGCGACTTAACGAATCTATCTATCTAAGCTAAAGTGCGTTGTTGTATTCACGGCAATAGCGTAAGTGGAAGAGCAGCGATTTTGAAGCCCTTGAGCGTTCTTACTATTCGGCTGAGTGCCTTAAGCGCTTGTCCTAAAAGCCGAGTGGAGCTTTGAAGACCCGTTAGGTCAATACCGGTTAGTTCGTTAAAAAAAGGTGGTGGAAATTCAAACGTATTTTTGATTTTTTTAAGCCATAATGATGTAGTCGGTAGCGTGTTCGGGCACCGCGTCAATGGTCGTAGGTTCGAATACTAACAACTGAGTCTGCGCTCTCGGTAAAGAAAAACATTTTTATGAATCCGTACCGTGGTGGTAGAACTTTTTTCTACTCGTTTAGTGTAGTTACCACTCTCAAGTTGTAGGTCTGTCGTTAATATATAACGCTTCTCGCCCTCGCCTGCCGTTTATACCACTTGTCAATTTAGACTTAAACCTTCTACACCGATTCAAATTCAACTTTATGTAATAGATATTGAAGCTCATTTTGTTAAACCATATAGAACGAATTTTCAAACACGTAATGGCTCGATAACGTTGAATATTTTTTTCTGTATATTCGAATTCCTAATGAATATTTTTGCAGTTTATTTTGATATGTCGGCAACGGTTGCCATAATCGATATCTGAATATGGTACGACCCGTCGCCATTTTGTGTATTGTAAATTTAATTAACCGCCATTTTGTGTATGGTCTATAACATAATGGCTTGTCAAAACTGTCAAAATTGTAATGTGAAAGAAAGAAGGGTGCATTTATCGCGTTTTGCAATATTGAGTTTTATATAATTCAGAATCAGGAAAAAAGTAGCATCTAATATTGTTTTTTTTTAAATATAAGCTAAGAGGTTCTTTCTGTTCTAAAATTATATTTAATAAAAAAATGAGTTATACGTAGTTAGCTAATGGTGCTGCGCTGGCTGCGGACTTTTGACTTTTTTCAGTTTGTGTTATATAGTTCTGTCTCTTTTCCTTACGGAGTGGCGGCGCGACTGCAGTCTTGTTGATCTGTGTTATCGCAACGTGCGCATTGTATAACAACCAGTAGGTGTGAAAGGAAGAGCACTACGTTGATCACACTCAGAGTCACGATATCAACAAAGAATATGTCATTATGGTGTTATTTTTGTTACATATTGGAATGCGATACCAAACAACAAATTATTTAATAGAATAATAATTGATATCGTTTTATAATAATTGTTATAAGACAACGCGGTAGCGTAGCTTACTAGCTGGCATTGTCATATAAATATTTTAGCAAATGTTCAAATTTTGTGGATCGTAAATTGAGTAATAAAATAGTTCTTTACCTATTTATACATAATAATGATTGATTGTTGCTATTTTATGTAATACTAGCTGTCCCCCGAGACTTCGTCTGCGTGGAATTAAACAAAAAAAAAATTGAGTCGTCACAGGACGCCTGTCAGATGTGAAACATCGAAATTGTTTTGTATAAGTTATATGGCTAAAAGATCAGATTACGACAGGAAACAGCTATGGCATAAGCAAAAGATAAAGATTACAAATTTGTGCATATTAAATACAAAAATTGAACTAGGCGTAGACGCGGTATGTTTGGCGGCATATATCAAAGGGCGCTAGGTCGTCTGCGCGTGCTACGTAACACTAGTATAACGAGTGGCCGACAAAACAACTTGAATCTTTTATTATAGAGATAGGTTGCAAATGTTTGTGAGTAATTCGTTAACAGTGCAAATTTCGTATTTTGCGTCGCCACGTCGCGCAAAGCCCAAATCAGGTTTACCTATAGATGTTTCACATTTAAAAAAATTATAATGTAAAAGTGCGTGTGAAGCGCTCTATACTTTAATCCATTATATTTGAACAACACCCTATTATTTTTCTAAAATGAAAGTAGCCTAAGTTACTCTTTAAAACATTTGCTAGTGGAAGTCACGTCAAATTGGTGCAAGCGTTGCGGACCTTCTTAGAACAAACAGACAGACAGACAGACAATAATTATAAAGATAGTTTTATTGTTTTTAATACTGTATGTTTGCTAATAAGCTGTTATTTTGACATTACAAGCAATCACTTCAATTTTATTTATTTGTATACATTATTCGTGTGTTTTCGCAATACCTATGTACATATTTGTTATGAATTGAAACTCCGCCGTAAATTCAAAGAGATTAGCTGCGGCGCGAAGTCACTGGGGATAGGGGTTGTCATCACATAGAGTAATTGGCAGAACTACTTACACTAATATAATCCTATTAAAGAATAAAAGAGATAGGTATACTAAGAAAATTATAAGCATGTTTTTTTTAAGAGAGTTAAGAATTATAATTTTTTTTTAATGTCAAAAGCAGGCAATCGAACAGGTGTGTTATCTGATGTTAAGTGATCACCACCGTCCATAGACGCTAGCAACACCAGGGGAGTCGCAAGTGCGTTGCGCCAGCCTATGTATTGG
>MU158867.1:3121-16333 GCA_015888305.1 Antheraea pernyi
TTCCATCAGAGGACGACCAGACGCCGTGAGGGTTTCCACCCTTATGTAGTTGATATTCCTGAGATTCGTACAAAGCGATTTGCTTCCACATTTATTATACGTACGGCTAAGGTCTGGAATTCACTCCCGGCGTCTGTCTTCCCGTCATCATACAACTGGGGAGTGTTCAAGAGTAGAGTGAACAGGCATTTAGCAGGTAAGCGCGATCCATCGTCAGCTTCATCATCACTTACCATCAGGTGAGATCGTGGCTAAGCACGTATCTGTAAAACATAAAAAAAAAAAGAATAAATTTACTAAAGATAAGTTATTTAGGTTTATTATGCGGGGTGGTAGGGTTTTTTGACTGGGTCGCAACCACCATATGTATATGGCGAAAAAGCCCGTCATAGTGATTGGCTTCTGCGGGTCGCATTTCGGGATCAGCCTGTGCACATCCAGCTTTTCTGAGGCCGGCATGATAGCAGCGACCGGCGATGGATAGCGTGTCACTCGGTGGTCGCCATTGTTTTTGGATTATACTGTCCTTACCATCAGGCGTAGTGTAGTCATTTTGCTGTGCTACAATAAAGAAATAATCAAATAATAATGAATATATATTATGAATTTACATACATTATTATAAATTAATTTCAAAGGGCAAGTAAGGTATGGAACGTAAGTCATGTTAAAAATATTGAATGAAGGTTGATAAAAGGTAATTGGAACGTAAGAGTAAAATGACGGATGGCGAAATGTCATTCTCATTTACATATGTGTATATGGTGTGTGTCATTCAAGCAGTACTGTGTGTAATGTATATTTTAATTAATTACATGTATTTATATAAAAAAATAGCTTTGTGCAGTTCTCCACAATATAAACTTTAGCTATGCCATGTTTCACGTTCATCCGTTCGCGCAATTCGCTTAAAAAGGGGTACAAAGTTTTCGCTTCACGCATTAATATATAGATATGTTTAAATTCTTACAAAGACATTGTATTTAAAAATCATTCAAACATAGTATTCGAAGTATTCGAATAATAGAAACTGAATTGAATTGATATTGAATCGATTCCCTCGTAATAAAGCAAATGCATTTCTTAATATCTTTACAGGTATTTTTAGGCCACGTCGTCAATGCATTCAAGGTTTATATATAATATCTCATTGTATTAATTCTGACGTTTACTTGGTAAGTGTTTTTTAATATCAATAACTCTGGTACATTTCCTAACGAGCACTGTATTCTTTTGAGCTTTAATATAGTTTGTTAGAAAATCCTAGTTTAAAGATGGCGTTTCTATTCATTGTCTTTGCTAAGCTTCATAGAAGAAAGTCATAGAAGAAAATTATCCAATAATTGACATCCATGAATTATTTGTATGTTGTTAGTAGACTTTATCTTCTTTTCTATACATAAATTAAAAATATAACGTCTCTGTACTTTTTGATTTTTGTGATAAAAATTGTTGCAGGTGTCTTGTAATAAGTAATAAAATATATTTCAATCATTTCTAAAATGTCTGTCTGTCTCTTTGTTTGAACACGCATTACTGCTAAAATACGCAAGAAAATCATAAAGCATATCTTCGAATAACATGTAGTCTTGATTTCCTTAAAATCGGTTGACTTTATCAAAAGTTATTGTAATTTTAATGACGACGCGACTTATGTACGTGAGATAAATAGATAAGTCAATGGACTTTAAAGAGGTACTTATTCATCCAGATGATTTTATTAGTCACTGTTTTTTTACATTAGGTTGCACGCAGTCGAAGTCGCGAGCACAGCTAGATACAAATATAAGAGACAAATTTATTAAACCAACTAGTTATTTGATTGAATCTCAACATCGGAACCTATATGAATTATGATATTAGTCACTGTTTTTTTACATTAGGTTGCACGCAGTCGAAGTCGCGAGCACAGCTAGATACAAATATAAGAGACAAATTTATTAAACCAACTAGTTATTTGATTGAATCTCAACATCGGAACCTATATGAATTATGAGTCGAGCATATTGATTGCTAGCTTACAAAATGTTCATTTATTTTTAACTGTAGCATATAGAAGTGATGCTTCTATGCGTAGACATAATGTAATTTAAAAACAATCACATAGACTGAGAGATTAATCCATCCATGGGCAGTGGTTGCTGTTATGTCATTTTGCAATCTTGTCATCAGCTGGATATACACAGGCTGATCCAGAAATACAAATAAATCGAAAGAGTATCTGTGACGAATTTATCGCCACAGCTATCAAATCGGGTACAGATACCTTACCACTCCGCTGGATTACATCGATTAATCCTGAAATGCAGCAATCTTCAGCGTCCTACTATGATAGATTTTATACCTCATCTATGACGTCCGTAATCTAATCAGTCACAATAGGCGTTCCCTTTCTCCAACAAGACAAAAAAATTATTACATGTAACTTTTTTATAATTTTATCTTGTTGTTAAGGCGTTCAAAGAGGTAATTTTTTGGATAATCCAACTTGGTTACGAAGTATTCGTTCTTTTTATACCGGCATTTCTGCTGGAGCTATCTGCTAACGAACTGGACGATATTAAGAAAATTCTGGCTCATGAGCTTATACATTGCCAAGGTAGGTAGGTAGGTGCTTTTATCAATTATCTTGAATTTTTATTTTAATAATAGTTATTATTTAAAATACTGAACTATTTTCTTCAGTGTATTTTCAACTTCATTTCAACATTACGGACGATGAATAGCAATTGTTGAGTTATATTTATGATTATGAAAGCATTCATATAATATCATCATCCGCAATACCTTAATCGTTTTAAGATTATTGGTAATAACAACTGCCCATGCGTAACAACTGCCAAATCCATCTGTGCAAAACTTTGAACATTTGCTTCAAGAATGCCCAATGGCCCGATGGGCAATTGCCCAATGCCCAGGTTAAGTACAAAGGCTCCGCCAGGGTATATAACGCTTTGTAACAATCTTCGTATATGTCCATTTGATCTTTTGGGCTCGATGGAGAAGGAGTCTGCTATCAAATCGTTCGATCATTTTGTCTAGCATGTGATCATCTCAAGGCATTTAACGGACTTTGAAATTATCACGGCTCTCTTATTTTGCATTTAAATCATAACTGACAAATCTTGGTGACTTTTTATATAATGCTCATGCGTCAAGGGAAAGATTTTGAGTTTTAATATAGTTTGTTAGAAAATCCTAGTTTAAGAGATGGCGTTTCTATTCATTGTCTTTACTAAGCTTCATAGAAGAAAGTCGTAGAAGAAAATTATCCAATAACTGACATCCATGAATTATTTGTATGTTGTTAGTAGACTTTATCTTATTTTCTATACATAAATTAAAAATATAACGTCTCTGTACTTTTTGATTTTTGTGATAAAAATTGTTGCAGGTGTCTTGGAATAAGGAAAAAAAAATTTTTTAATCATTTCTAAAATGTCTGTCTGTCTCTTTGTTTGAACACGCATTACTGCTAAAATACGCAAGAAAATCATAAAGCATATCTTCGAATAACATGTAGTCTTGATTTCCTTAAAATCGGTTGACTTTATCAAAAGTTATTGTAATTTTAATGACGACGCGACTTATGTAAGTGAGATAAATAGATAACTGAATGGACTTTGAAGAGGTTATTTATTCATCCATTAATTTTATTAGTCACGGGTTTTTGTACATTAGGTTAAACGCGGTCGAAGTCGCGAGCATAGCTAGATACAAATATAAGAGACAGATTTATTAAACCAACTAGTTATTTGATTGAATCTCAACATCGGAACCTATATGAATTATGAGTCGAGCATATTGATTGCTAGCTTACAAAATGTTCATTTATTTTTAACTGTAGCATATAGAAGTGATGCTTCTATGCGTAGACATAATGTAATTTAAAAACAATCACATAGACTGAGAGATTAATCCATCCATGGGCAGTGGTTGCTGTTATGTCATTTTGCAATCTTGTCATCAGCTGGATATACACAGGCTGATCCAGAAATACAAATAAATCGAAAGAGTATCTGTGACGAATTTATCGCCACAGCTATCAAATCGGGTACAGATACCTTACCACTCCGCTGGATTACATCGATTAATCCTGAAATGCAGCAATCTTCAGCGTCCTACTATGATAGATTTTATACCTCATCTATGACGTCCGTAATCTAATCAGTCACAATAGGCGTTCCCTTTCTCCAACAAGACAAAAAAATTATTACATGTAACTTTTTATAATTTTATCTTGTTTTTAAGGCGTTCAAAGAGGTAATTTTTTGGATAATCCAACTTGGTTACGAAGTATTCGTTCTTTTTATACCGGCATTTCTGCTGGAGCTATCCCGTAAATAAAAATAAATGGCCGCCAATTTGACCAAAAAGATAATATAATTTAAATTAAATTAAATAGACTCATATGAATTTCAATTATGTATATTTATTCTTGAATTCCAGTAAAGTGCACATCTCACGTGTTTTTGCTTAACATTAATACAATAAAGAATTCATTCATACATTCAATTGACGCAGTGCCGGAACACGTTAACTACTGTGACACCATCGGTTGATTGATATTTATTTTCAGATGACGAGTTGCAAAAGGATCTATACGACGCTTTGGATTACATAGAAGTATGCCCTGTAAAATTGAATTTGTGGACCGATTTCCCAATGAACCTTAGTTTGGTTTTGGGTTTCGCAAGCATTTGTTCCATCCACTTACACGATCTGTTTATTGCAATTTAAATATTAGTTAAGTGTTTCTTAGTAATCTGTATAAGTTGGTATTATATTTAGTATTCACGTAGTTTGCAATAACATCTCTAAGTCTGTAATATCATAAGTATACATGTTACTAGGTTAGCTTAGTTTTTAATCATTCGAATCACTATTAACGCATTTATGTAAGCTTAAACAAAGTACGTATAGAACACACCTATGGTGTAAAGAGCAGACCACGTGACTAAACCTCTCAGCGGACCCCTCGTCAGCGGTTCAAAACTAGGTTTGATCCCTTGGATTGGTTACCTTTAGCAGACTAATAGCGCGATACAGTGACCCTAAAATTTGCGTTCACTAGTTTTACACGCATAACGCAGAACATCCCCACATAGGTGCATACTCATACACAGGTAGGTACACATAGTGGGTGGTAGAGCCACGATGAAGCTATTACTGGTTTCAACATGAATGTGTCGGCTCGCCCGGGGTACTACCACCCGACCCACAGAAACACCCACGTAAACTACCAGTGCTGGCACAGTTGCGTTTCGTTTGGTCAATGAGAGCGCCGGAAGCCCATCTTCTCTCTCCTCTCCTCTCCCCTCCCCCTCCCCCATTCCCCTCTTTCTCTAAACACAGTCTGGCAACGCATTTACGACTCCCCTGGTGTTGCAAGTGTTTATGGACGGTGGTGATCACTTAACATCAGGTGACCCACCTGTTCGTTTGCTTCGTATAATATAAAAAGAAGGAAAAAAAGGCTTTTATTTTCTTCCTTGTTTTTTGAACTTGGTTAGCTTAATTTGGCGACTATACAAAATACATGTTTGAGTTCGTGAGACACATGCTGGCACACATGCGTGCCTCACTAATCCGTATATGTACATTATGTACGATTAATTTAACAAGTTTAACTTAGTAAGATTCAGCACAAGCCGAGGTGTGGCCACTTTGCTCCATAAGCGTTCACCTTATTAGTCCAGTGACGCTATGAAGGCCCATAAAGACAATATGACATATAGTTAGTTCGAAAAAATATTAAAAACAATTGGTTGTCTGTAAAGTCGGTTTACAGGCGATAATTTTACGTGATGACGTCATAAGAAAACGTCGAAGAAAAATATAGATAGATGCGTCACAAGCCTATAGCGTCTCTCTATCGCTTGCACGCTCGGCTCAGGCGGAACGTGACAGTTAATCATGCTTTTTCGTGTATGCAGCTCGCGTTATCACGCCAAAAAATATGTGACTGAACTGCACGATATGGTATTTCACTGAGATAAACCTTTATACTTCGATCCTTCGCGGAAATGCTCTAGTTCCTTGGATAGGAATTCAGTCTGCGCTCTTCACCAGCAGTATTACTACTCATTGTTAAGTACTCTTACTGATCTACACTTTATATAATATTTGCTTCACTCCTTAACGTTGTAACTTTATGTTAAAAAAACATATAATATTGAATTAATAGTAAAGTATAAAATGAAAGAAAAATTAAATGTGACTGTTAACTCCGCAGATGATTTCGTCGAAAAACAAACGTACAATGTGTGGAGTTTTACAATATTAAAGTGTACCAAAACCATTATAGATTTAATATCATTTCAAAATTTACCGTGTCTCTTTCTCTTGCTTTACTTAGTATGGAGTAAAGTGTTAAAATGACTATTGATAAAAACCCATTTAAGTATTTTAAATATTTGAGCTCGATCGTCTGGAAACTAAAAGATTTTGAATATATTCAGAATTATCTATACGTCTATACATATAATAAGAATGTTGTATATAGTGCCAATTACATTACCAGTAGTAAGACATCCAATATACACATATACGGGTTAGCTTAGCTTAGGGGGTTAGCTTAGCTTAGGGGGTTAGCTTAGCTTAGGTTAGCTCAGATAGGTCGCGAATTGCTTGTATCAGGCAACAGCCAAAGCCGAGGTGTGCCGCGCACCCTTGAGCTATTAAAATCGGTTCGGTCTACCAAAAGTTATTGTAATTTTAACGACGACGCGACTTAAGTACGAGAGTAAATTAGATAGTAATTAATACATTCAGATGCCTTGAGTTTTTTTTTTTGAACTGACATCGCTATTGACCTTGCAAGGCTTAACAGCTTCACCGGACTACTAAGGCGAGCGCTTAAAGACATAATATTTTAAAGATTTTACTATTGAACTTGACAACCGATTCAAAAATTAACAATAACAATAACTTTAACCGGCCAACATCGAGCCTTAATAGTTACCGTTAAATCGTGACGTCATTTTAACCATTGTCAACTGGTGCAACCCGTTTTTTGCTTAACAATAACTTTAACCGAATTTTTAATGTTAACATTGACTGGTGCAACTCGGCCTTAAATAACTGAATTATTAAATTAACCAAATTAAATTAAATATATTGATATTCACACTGCCTATTAATATATTTGAAGTTGATGCCAACCTACATTTTAAATTTGTCGCGAATAATTAAATATGTATACTATACAGCTATACATCATGGGACAAGAGAGTGGACCAAAACTTTGTATGTAGATGATATGAATTTAGGTTGGCATGGACAATATATTATTAGGTAGAGCAAATATCAATATTTTTTATTTCATTTGGTTAATTTAATAATTCAGTTATTTTTCGCTTTTTAGTGCCTTATTGTTTTTCAGATCCAAGGCGGTTTTTTTTTTGTAAAATTTTTTGATTTCTCCATTTTTAGTGTACATAAATATATCTGGTTTCTAATGGGTATAATAAGTCTGTTCCAATTTCACGAAAATATGTAGAGACGAAGTGGGTGAAAATCAAATAAACGATTTTTCACCTCATTAGGGCTTGAATGAATGAATACTTTATTGCACTTTTTGTTTGTACACTGGCGAGCTTAATGCTATAAAGCATTTTCTTCCAGCTAACCAGCGGTATTGTTGTCAATCAAATAGTTTTGTAGGTAGTGCATATACGGAGGTCAAATATATACATAAATTAAATAAATAATGGTGATCACTTATATCAGGTGACGCGCCTGTTCGTTTGCCTCCTATGATATATAAAAAAAGTGTGTGTGTACTTATGTACACGCGTTAGAAGTTATACTTCTTTGGCGTAACAATATAAAAATCTTTTCAAAAATTTTATCTTTCACCTTATTATACGTTTGTAGAAAAAACGACACGAACAATAGAAAAAATATATTTAATACATTGAAAGTTTTAATACAAAGAAATACAAAGAAACAAAATATTGACTATAGTTCACTTCAGGGTGTCGATTTTTCTTGACGGTGTGCGCGTGCATCGTAAAAACTTAACCTCTCATCATTTTTCCCCAACGCGCCAAAAGAAGTATCGCAAAAACAAAATCGCAAATTTCAAAATGGCCGCTCACGAATACCTGTTGCTTCAAGCTAATGTGATTGACATAACCTACTCACCACTACATCGCGAAGTATGAGGTATTGTTCACATGATTTCCCTACGAAAAATAACCTCCTAATTAAAGAACTAGACTGTAGTAAACTAACAAATGCGATTATGAAAGAATTATGGATTTATTGTAATGAGCAGACTTATAGGCATGCCCAGCAAAATCTAAAAATTAATAAATAGAATAATAAATATTTTTGTAAACAAGCTTTGTTCGATCTGTATATTAAATTCTGCTTCAACTTCCATTTCTCTTCTTCAGATGTACAAATTGGTGACCCATATTCACTGTCTAAAACAATATACTTTATTTAGTTAAAGTAAAAATATTGGGTATCCCCCTTGACACTTTACCAATATACTTTATTTAGTTTAATATTAGTTGATTGACTCACCCTGATTATGAAAAAATCCTTGATACCTTGTACAAGCCTACATTTTGTAAAAGCCTTCGCCCTTGAGAAGACTGAGTTGATCCTACAATGTAGTTTATCGCTTATAAGTTGATTGAAATACCAGAACATTAATAGATCTATGGTTTTCTCTTCTACTAGATGATATTTGTGTTTAATGCGATAATTGCTCAGTGATATAGCTTTAATACATCGTTTCTATATTGCATTGCTAACATTACTAATGAAATGTAAATCTATACAAAAACTGAAAAATTCGTAGGTACACAATGAGGCTTGAAGCTGAGGATATTGAGGATATCCTTGACTATTCAATCTATAAGGTTTTTAAAGATAAAAAAAATTGGTTCTCTGTAAAGTTGGTTGAAGGACGATAACTTTTCATTATAACGTCATAAGAAACATTGATGAAAAATTGCATACATCTATGAATTGAATTGAATATATATTATATGGAATTGAATATATAATATTGAATATATTACAGTATAGAATGCGATATAATATAGCAGATAATATAGCTAATTATTTTGTTTATTAAAGCGCAGCAAATAATGTAATTAATTATTTTATTCATTAAATACAATAGTATGCAACTTTGTTCAGTTCTTTGGCGACTTTGTTGTACAAACGTAACTTTTAATTGCGACACAGAAATAAGCGAATGAATTAAACCCTTGCCCTTTAAAAGAATTTCAGGCATTCTTACATAGTAACGAACAACTATGTTCAGTTCCCAATAGAATGTTACTTCAGTTGTTCAGATCGTTGTGTGAAGACAAGACAAAAAATTTAATATTTCGCTCTAAAATCAATAATATCTGCTAAATCTGAATTGAAACAGATCGGTGGAACCCAATACAAAGATATCAAAAATCTGATTGGATAGGACAAATAAATGTACATATAAGAATAATGTCCAAGTACCGATTTATATTCGGCTTCAAGTTCTTAATGAAGTTAAGATTACTTTTTGGCAATTACTATGATTGTAAAACAACGGAAAGAATTGGATTACTAACAAAACGATACTGTATCGGTATAACTATGTTTTGTACAATTTACATAATATTTACTATACACAGTTTATATCAGGAAACTATACCTTTATTAATATATGAACTTGCTGTCTATATTCATATTCTAATAACAATTATTGTACCGTTAATTATAAAACTGGATGATTTTGTTGAAAATACTTCATTAATTGGTAATAACATAAATCGTGAACTTGGTTTATCGTTTTCGGAGCTGAATAGTAAAATGCCTATAGCTGTTTTACTTTATGGATTCCTTATGCTAAATGTAGGATTCATGTACAAGGATCTTTGGGTGACTTGGCCGATATATTATAAAAATAAATTTCATGTTGTGACGGTAATACATTTCTTGATTATAACGTCCAGTATGAGTCCTTTAACGATGGCATCAGACTGGTTTCATAGAAGTTTGCGAATACTAAAGACTACGGTAAGAAATGATGCGAATACTAATAACCCAGAAGAGAAGATAAGATGTGTTAAAATGTTTATACATGTATATACAAATCTTTCAAGATATATACGAGTTACGGAGAAACACTTTCGATGTCTGGTAAATATAGATACTCAACTATTTATATTGCAATTATTTTAATTATCGTTCCTGAAGACACTCTGGGTATTAAGGCTGTTTTCAAATTCCATAGTTATACTGAAGGACCCGGTAGTCGTACTAAGATGTGGTGGTCTAGTGGTTTGACCGGTGGAATATGATTTCGATGTTTAAACCCGTTTTTTTTTTATTTACGTGGAGAAGTCCTTTGTGGATACGCCACCCTGCGGCAGTCTGGCGAGTGAACGCCAGGCTTAGTCCTACTATAGAGTTCGAACCCGTACCAACGAATTTTTCGGAATTCGCGTACATTTACTAATTAAAATTGGTAACACTATCGGATGACGGTGAAGGAAGACATCGTGAGGAAACCTGAGCCTGAGAAATGTTCTTGTAGTAATACGGTATGTGGGAAAACATAGAGCTGTGGATTTCTCAGAGTTTCAAATCGGCAATACGTCGTGGGCTGGCGTGGTGATGACGCCCATACCTTGCTTCGGAAAGAGGCCTAAGGCCCAGCAGTGGGTCTCTTACTTACATGATGATGACCCGGTAGTCAGACTTTGTCCTGCCACATGTTGAGGTGCCTGAAAATTTATGTTTTTTATGTAAATAACATCGATTTACAAAACCCCAAGATGCACACATAACGTTCCACAGCAGGCACACAGAAACGAGTCCATAAATTTGGATTATACCCTCATTTCAAATAGTCTCACGTCGCTTGCTTCCTTGTAAAAACAATTTTAAATTATTCAGAAGTTCAATTTGCAAAATTATAAGTTTATCGCATAACTATAACCACGTATGTATTGGGGAGTTTTTGTGAACGGTTTTGAACGCTACTTTTATTCGCGACTGTGCGTCTTGTGTTTTTATATGTCAGTAGTAAATAGTTTAAAAAATATGGATATATATATATATATTTTTTCGCAAAATTAAACAAAATGTAATCGAAATTCCGACAGCAATGCCGCCTGTCACGTACAAATCTAACTGAAAAGGAAAACTATCAAAGTGGTCCATCAGTACAAAAGATATCATAATAATTCGTCAAATTATCGATTTAGGAGAGGAACAAAACTGGAACATTTTACAAAATTTATGTATTAGGTGCATGATAGTAAGCACAGTACAATCCAAAAACAATGGCGACCACCGAGTGACACATTATCCATCACCGGTCGCCGCTATCATGCCGGCCTGCCAAAAGCTGGATATTCACAGGATGATCCCGAAACGCAACCCGCAGAAGCGAATCACTATGACAGGCTGTTGACCATATACATGGTGGTTGCGACCCAGTCAGGCTGTAAAACCCTACCACCCCGCTTTTGCCATTGCCTCGTTCGTTATTCAGCAGGGTGCACCACGTGCAGGTGAGGTTGGCTTGGGTGTCTCAAGTCTTAGATGTTATTCGAATAATAGAAACTAATTATATTGAATGGATTCCCTCGTAATAAAGCAAATGCATTTCTTAATATCTTCACAGGTATTTTTAGGCCTCGTCGTCAATACATTCAAGGCTTTATATATAATATCTCATTGTATTAATCCTGACGTTAACTTGGTAAGTGTTTTTAATATCAATAACTCTGGTATATTTTCTAACGAGCTCTATATAATTTTGAGTTTTAATATAGTTTGTTAGAAAATCCTAGTTTAAGAGATGGCGTTTCTATTCATTGTCTTTGCTAAGCTTCATAGAAGAAAGTCGTAGAAGAAAATTATCCAATAACTGACATCCATGAATTATTTGTATGTTGTTAGTAGACTTTATCTTATTTTCTATACATAAATTAAAAATATAACGTCTCTGTACTTTTTGATTTTTGTGATAAAAATTGTTGCATGTGTCTTGTAATAAGTAATAAAATATATTTCAATCATTTCTAAAATGTCTGTCTGTCTCTTTGTTTGAACACGCATTACTGCTAAAATACGCAAGAAAATCATAAAGCATATCTTCGAATAACATGTAGCCTTGATTTCCTAAAAATCGGTTGACTTTATCAAAAGTTATTATAATTTTAATGACGACGCGACTTATGTAAGTGAGATAAATAGATAACTGAATGGACTTTGAAGAGGTTATTTATTCATCCATTAATTTTATTAGTCACGGGTTTTTGTACATTAGGTTAAACGCGGTCGAAGTCGCGAGCATAGCTAGATACAAATATAAGAGACATATTTACTTAACCAACTAGTTATTTGATTGGATCTCACCATCGGAACCTACAGGAATTATGAGTCGAGCATATCGATTGCTAGCTTACAAAATATTCATTTATTTTTAACTGTAGCATATAGAAGTGATGCTTCTATGCGTAGACATAATGTAATTTAAAAACAATCACATAGACTGAGAGATTAATCCATCCATGGGCAGTGGTTGCTGTTATGTCATTTTGCAATCTTGTCATCAGCTGGATATACACAGGCTGATCCAGAAATACAAATAAATCGAAAGAGTATCTGTGACGAATTTATCGCCACAGCTATCAAATCGGGTACAGATACCTTACCACTCCGCTGGATTACATCGATTAATCCTGAAATGCGGCAATCTTCAGCGTCCTCCTACGATAGATTTTATACCTCATGTATGACGTCCGTAATCTAATCAGTCACAATAGGCGTTCCCTTTCTCCAACAAGACAAAAAAATTATTACATGTAAATTTTTATAATTTTATCTTGTTGTTAAGGCGTTCAAAGAGGTAATTTTTTGGATAATCCAACTTGGTTACGAAGTATTCGTTCTTTTTATACCGGCATTTCTGCTGGAGCTATCTGCTAACGAACTGGACGATATTAAGAAAATTCTGGCTCATGAGCTTATACATTGCCAAGGTAGGTAGGTAGGTGCTTTTATCAATTATCTTGAATTTTTATTTTAATAATAGTTATTATTTAAAATACTGAACTATTTTCTTCAGTGTATTTTCAACTTCATTTCAACATTACGGGCGATTAATAGCAATTGTTGAGTTATATTTATGATTATGAAAGCATTCATATAATATCATCATCCGCAATACCTTAATCGTTTTAAGATTATTGG
>MU158867.1:21232-35553 GCA_015888305.1 Antheraea pernyi
GGCCCAGCAGCAAAAGCGCTGCCGCCGGGCCCCGTCTTGTTGGGAGATGGCCGTGTACACACCGGCCATCTCCTCCGTCCACCGGACCTGTGCAATGGGAAGATGGGCCCCCCGACCCATCTTCCCTGGTCCGGTTACAGAGGGAGGAGGCGGTCAAACTGACGCCTCCTCCTGCCCGTCCTCCGTTGGCGGAGACGGCCACTTTGAGGGTCCTGCTCACGGACCCTCTCCGCCGCCTCCTTCTGCGAGACGACCTCCTCGCAGAAGGAGGCCACAACATTCCACACATCCGCGCTACCGAGCATGGCCGCAGTGTACCCAGCATACATACCTCAAGAAGTCTTATATATATTTCGTATCGGATAATATTCTAAACTATTTCAGTTTGATAAGGGAAAAAATAAAACCTTTCCACTTGCATGTGTAAGCGTGTATGTGTGCAGGTGTGTGGAGGTTATATGTGTAATGTTGTCGCAGTGATGTAAGATTTTGTGTCACTGTATCGCGCGGGCATCATACTCAAGGGCTCCACGCCGAGGGAACGGACCTAGGAATGGGAACGTACCTAAGATGACTTTAGTAGCCTCAAGGGTTCCACGCCGAGGGAACGTACCTAGGATGACTTTAGTAGCACTGTGTTGTACATCAGGTTCTACGCTGACGAAGTCTCGGGCACGGCTAGTTGGTAATATAATATGACCTTTGCCTGTAAGAGATAAGGCCGCTTAACTCTACACGTATATTACAAATTACATATTGCAAATTGCTGTTTAATTTTGCATAGTTTTAAGGTGTGTAATAAAAAGTTTATTATTATTAACTTAACGTAAATATTCCCAGTTGAGTTTCTTGCCTTTTCTTCTCAGACTGGACGTAATCGAACCGGTGGATTTGTGTTGTTGTCACATTAGATCGAATAAAGTATTTTGAAATGGAATTGGGTGACTTATTTGAATGCTCTTGCAAAAATCGTTGAATAATCAAAGCCAATATCTTACCGATATCCGCAGTTTCACTTTTTCTTGAATATATACTTAATTCTTGGAAGTAGTACCACCCTCTCATAGACAACCGACGTGAAGTAACAGCGCTTGCATTGTTGCGTTTCGTTCGGTCAGTGAGAGCGCCGGAGGCCCACTTCCCCTTCCCCCTCGACCTTCGACCTCCCTCCAAACACAGGCTGGCAACGCACTTGATACTCTACTGATGTTGCAAGTGTCTATGGACGGTGGTGATCACTTATATCAGGTGACCCGCCTGTTCGTTTGCCTCCTATGATATATAAAAAAAAGTGTATGTGTATTTATGTACACGCGTTAGAAGTTATACTTCTTTGGCGTAACAAGATAAAAATCTTTTCAAATATTTTATCTTTCATCTTATTATACGTTTGTACAAAAAACGATATTAACTATAGAAAAAATGTTGACACCATTTTCTATAAGGTAAAATAAAATAAGATCAACTAGATATATTTATTTGCGGACAAAACTATCTATTAATTATAACTATATTATTAATTCTATGCACTCTATATAATCTACTTAATATAATTAGATTTATTATCAATTATTTTACACACATTATCTATCAACACAGATTACTCTAAACTGTCGTGAACAAAAACCATGTGTCAGAGGCTTTGGAGAAGTCGAGTTAATGCGAATTTCGAAAGACTCCTTGACTCAGCAAGAGGATCGAAGAAAAATAATACATTTAAACCATCGTTCCCAAAGTTATCCAGGTGGGCCCACCAGGGTCTATGAAAGTATCGAAGGTGCTATACGTTGGCGTGACAAAAAAATAGGGGTACACAATTCGTAAGTGGGGGGCTACGAAAATGTATGCTTTCGATAGTGAAGAACTGAAATGTTGGCTAGACTTCACCTATCAATGTAGGCAGATAAAACCTTTTGAAAAGGTCAACGATTGTTACTTGTAAAAAATTTCATATTAAATATTCAGCACAACGTGTCGAGACTTGCAAAGTACCGCTGCTGCCACCGCCGCCGTCTGCAAAGCTTGTTCAGACGTGCAAAGGAACGAAATATGACTTGTGATGTGTGTGTTTTCTTTATTTCATTGGAGGCAAACGAACTGGTGTGTCACCTGATGTTAAGTGATCACCACCGTCCATAGACACTTGCAACATCAGAAGAGTCATAAGTGCGTTGCCAGCCTGTGTTTGGAGGAGGGGAGTGGGGAAGGGGGAGGGGGAGGGAAGATGGGCCTCCGACACTCTCAGTGACCGAACGCAACAAAGCAAGCACTGTTACTTCACGTCGATTTTCTGTGAAAGGGTGGTACTACCCCGGACGCGCCGACCCATTCATACTGAAACCAGTAATAGCTTCAGCGTGGCTCTACCACTATTATGCAAGCTTGCATGAATTTCTTTGATATTTACATACATGAACGCAAATTTCCAGTTAGATCTAATCTTCACATTATTTATCGAGTTTTGGGAATATGGTAGAAATGTGCAGTGGGTCCACCGGAACCAGCTAAATTTTGAAAGCGGTTTATGAGAAAGAAGTCTAGGAATCTATGATTTAAATAAATAAGGCAAATTCAATTCGAAGTACTTTATTCAATCAATAGTAAAAACAACACATATCCGCCGGTTCGATTACGTCCAGTCTGAGACGAACAGGCAAGAAACTCAGCTGGGAACATTATTGTTTATTGAGATGAACAATTAATAGCAACAACAGGTATATAAGAATTATCATCTTAACATTTAATTCATGGTGCTTATTGTGGCTGAATAGAAATATATAAAAGAGTTGTTGTTGATTTATAATCGGTTTTAAATGTACAAAAACCTTCCAAAACCTTTTATTGTCACTAGTGGCCGTAAGTAACTTCTTTGCCATTGTAAATCATTATTACCCTTTCTGATGTAAACTTGCGTAAGTTTATCTTCTTCTATATCTATCTTCTTACATATATAAAGAATGTAAATCTAACCTGTCTGTACTTTTTAAGATTTTGTAAAAAAAACCGTTGCACGGGTGTAGGGATAAGTAATAAAATACATTTTAATCAATTTTACAAATGTCTGTCAGTCTGTTACATATAGTATTTAGTTAATTTAGTTTTTTTTTATATCATAAGTGGCAAACGAAAAGGTGGGTCACCTGCTGTTAAGTGATCACCACCGTCCATGGACACTAACAACATCAGAGGAGTCGCAAGTGCGTTGCCGCCCTTTGGGGAAAGGGATTAGGGGAGGGAGATGAGAAGAGGGGAGGTGGGCCTCCGGCGCTCTCACTGACCGAACGAAACGCAACAATGCAAGCACTGTTACTTCACGTCGGTTTTCTATGAGAGGGTGGTACTACCCCGGACGAGCCGACCCATTCATACTGAAACCAGTAGTAGTTTCAGCGTGGCTACCACCATTAAACATTAGTTAACATTTAGTATTTGTTTCGTTAACATAGGTTCGGTCTATCAGAATTTATCGTACTCTTATTGACGATGCGACTTAAGTACGAGAGAAAAGTAAATAAGTAAATGGACTTAATACATTCAGAGGATTTTATTAATCATTGTTTTTTCACATAAGGTTCGACGTGGACGAAGTCGCGGCCACAACTACTTTATGATATAATTGTTTATAGTATTAATAGGGTAGGATATAATATTAATTTGCCTTGACCTTATTCGAAGCATATTTATGAGATAGGCACTTCCGTTTCCCACCAACATGCCCCTTTCGACAGTGAATATCACTAATGTCCGGTCAAATACCTTACTTGTCTCGTCCCACCGTGGCAACGAGGCGTGTTTAGAGCGATGCCATCGTTTAACTTTATTTAATCGAATAAATACCAGGCAGAATTTAAAATATTAAGCTTTGAATAAGGTAAGTAAATTAATATGCGTTTTATTGTAAGGTAAAACTCTTCTATTAATTTACCTTGACCTTATTCGAAGCTTATTTATGAGACTTGTTTTTTATCGCCTGGTTGTGGTAGAGACACCGACGCCAATGTGATCTAGATAAGCCAGATTCACAATGGGAATCTAATTACAGAAAAAATGAAATTAATCAGCAGGGTAGTCCGAAGTAATTTAATTACAGACATACTATCATTTGTGAATAAAACCTATGTATTCAAGAAGGCAATTCTTTCTACAATTTTGTAGAAACCTTTGACACTCCCCGTGTGTGTTGAATAAATTCTTTTCTAACTTAGGTGGAATTTATCCAATTTGAGAATCTACTATACCGCTACTACCTGTACTTGAAAGGATTATTAATACAGATCATAAAATACTAGAATTATCCGCTCGAATCCTTAACATGGTTTGCATTTGTAATAAAGACAACCGGGAACTCTATAATTACAACGTTAACCACAGTTTTTTTGACTTTCAAGTGAAATACTTGCACAAATCGTTGTGTAAAATATTTCATTTTTTACTTTTATGTTTATATAAAAGAAAGTAATAGTGTGATTAATATTTGCGGAAAATATTGTATTTCAACTTTTCATGCGAATGAAAGCGTTAATATGTTCTTTAAAGGATTGATTAAAAGTATTGTACGTGCTGCGTAAGTAGCTTTTGACATATTAATCCGTTAGTCTTACTGACGAGCTTGTGAATACGAAAACCGCTGTACAATTAACTTTAAATTCGATCTTTTTTTAACATGCGTGTTTGCACCCACGCACGTGTAACCACGTCACGCCGCCGTGAGGGAAGGGCTCCTCTTTCGTTCCCGTACACTCGGGGTTCTTCAGTGATATCTCGTCGTCGTCCCCGGATGGAGCCCCCGAGATATTACTATCGCGATACAGTGACTCACCTACATCACTTGCAGTCACACATGAGATCACCTCTCACACACGTGCACATATATACACATGGTAGAAGGGTTTCGCGTTTTTTTCCCTTATCGAACTGAATCGAATAGTTTAGTTCGTTTCATTCCGATATACACGTATGCATTTGTGAATCATGCAATTTCGATTGTATCATTCACAAATGAATATATGTATGAATAGCTTAGAATAGTTTAGCTAGGTCAGACGCGACTTCTCAGGTAACAGCCCAAGCCGAGCTGTGCAGTGCGCCCTTGAGTATGTTACCTAAAAATAAAATCGGCTGGGTGCCTTAAGCGCTCGCCTTAGTGTTCGATGAAGCTGTAAAGACCTTCCCAGGTCAATAGCGTAGTCAATTCGAGGAAAAAAAGAAAAGATACGATAATAAAGATACAACGTATCCACGATTAATAATATAACGATATCTTTAGTTGAAAAATGATCACGTGAGTACAAGCTTATACAAATACAAGTGTATATATTTATTTATGGAATCTTCGGATTCAAACAAAAAGAAAAGGTCAGCTACTGTACATTGTAGTCATTTTATTTGTAGACACATGACAATGACAAATTTAAATGAGAATTAAAAGATTTTTTTTTTTCCAAAAAAAAAATTAACCGCCTTCGATGTGAAAAACTAATTTGGCACTAAAAAGCGAAAAATAACTGGAATTATTAAATTAACCAAATTAAATAAAAAATATTGATATTCGCTCTACCTAATAACATATTTGAAGTCGACGCCAAGATTTTTCACTTTTTAGTGCCAAAATAGTTTTTCACATCAAAGGCGTATTTTTTTTTTAAATATTTATTTCTAAATTTTTAGTGTCCATAAATATCTGGTTTCTAATGGGTATAATAAATCGGTCCCAATTTCACGTAAGTACGTAGATACAAAGTGGGTGAAAATCGAATAAACGATATTTCACCCTCTTAGGGGTTGAATATTTTCTTCAAATATATGGGACCAACTCTGAATACAACCAATTCAAATAAAAAAATAATCATTAAAATTGGTTCATAATTGACGGAGATATCGATTAACATACATAAAAAAAAATACATACAACCGAACGTAGTAACCTCCTCCTTTTTCGAAGTCGGTTAATAAAAATATATTAATAACTTTACAACAAAAAAGATTGTAATAAAGTCTTAATCACTTATTTAATTACGGACTATTTTATTTATAGTGTAAACAATTGTTTTTATGCTCACGGGGTAACCGTTCGAATTTACCATTTTTAATTTTAATTGCGAGCATCACTTTTCGCAATTTCAATTTCGCAATCACGCATTTCGAAACTATGCATTCACTGTATATCCAGTTAAATATTAAGATCATTGGTATGCTGGCACCGCGAAGACATTCCGTATAATTACTGTTTTTAATTATTTTTTAACCGACTTCAAAAAAAGGAGGAGGATATCAATTCGACTGTATTTTTTTTTTTAATTTAAAGCTCTAAGTCTCACGACATTAAGCAATAAATACATTTCTTTAATATAAGCTTATTTTTTGCGGTACTACTTCAGGATACTTCTGTAGTAATGTTTTAAAGGATCGACGTATTGCTTTTAGTCATCGTAACTCTGCAACCTCATAGTTATATAAACTCACAGTCTACTCACAATAGCACAAAAATTAGGAACTCTTCCAAGGGTTGTAGGCGGGACACGTTCAAATTAAACAGGTTGCGTTAATGCTTATTTATATGGCTATTGATCATTAACCTAGTAGGGTTGTTATAATGATATACGTAACTTCAGAAGTAGCCTTGATCTTCAGCAGGCAAGTATGTGAAGACTTCCAGCGGATAAATTTGAAGGAACCAGCACAGGGTATGAAGTGTAGTCCGGTAAAGCTGTTAAGACCTTGTAAAGTCAATAGCGTAGTCAGTTCGAAAAAAGAAAAAGAAAAGAAGGGTTAATACTCGGTGTTTTGAGTAGTCGCGAATGACTTTGATGTCGAACTGTTGACATTTACAGAATGTGTGAACTCTTCGGCAAAGTGTTTTTACAACGAATCTATTGCGATACTAAATACTGCGGGTTCTGGTAAAGTAGCTGGAATTTGTATAGCTTCTGAAGAATCTTAAATATGCGCTATGTAGAGCCCTCGTAGTGTCATTGTAACTTATATTGTCATAATTACTTGATAGCGGCGAGAAGTATTTGTTGGCCATTATGGTGGAAATGATTGATTCAATGTTTTACAGAATAACCCAAAGTAACAGAACCAAATGATTCCAGAAACCTAATTTGAGGTGAGGCAGCATGAGAGCGATGCATCAGTTACCTGTAGTGGGTGTAGACAACGGGGGCGAGTCAAAACGTCGCAAGCGCCTTGCGTTCCACGAGATGACTCTACCACTTCCCTGCGCGGCGTGCGGTTTCTAGCCTCGAGGCCAACAATCGGATCGCTCACCACATCATTAACGTACCTATTTATTAGCATAATGTTGCGGGAAAACCATTTCGTTCGGCTTTGAACATTATGGTAAAAACAACTGAAATCTCTTTAGATTGCTGTATGGTAGCGCACACGCTTTTGCGAGAATCATTCTGAGACATTTCTTTTTGAGACATAATTGTAATTTTGACATCTAAACTGCTAGATCAAGAGAGTGCTTGTAAAAGGGGTTTGTCATCACTATATGTTTGGCTCTAAGTTAAGCCTACTGGAAAGTTTGGTTGAGAACTGGTTTTTGCGCTTACTTAGCCAAAATTCTTCCCAGCTATAAATTTTACTATTTCCAAATTGACATAATTCACTTACGCAGACAGGTTAAAGCTTTTTGTTATTTACCCAGTGATTTTTACATACAATGGTTGTCTTGGATATCACTTGAGGTGTTTAGCTTAGACAGTTAATGTTTATCTCATTTTTGAACGACTTTTAAATTGCTATTGGAAGGAATCATTGACAGCTCTTAAACCGTAAAACTTTTCAAATATTAGTTTTATATGACTCTAACACTTTTTACACTAAAACTTTTTTATATATAGCTTGGAATAGATTATATCCCTTAGAATCAATATTTGTGTGGTGATCGTGCAGATCACATTACCAATATTAAAACCAGAGTGGTAGAGAAGTGGCTTGATTTAGATCAGATCTGTTGACACGCAACTGGTCTTGTTTTAGGTAAAAGACTCTGATTAACAATTAGCAATTAAGAAACTGCACCATAGATTCTTAATATTGAACGGTTATAATATAATTTTTCAGTATTATAATCGTACCCAAAAAGACTGTGGTTAACGTTGTAGTTATGGAGTTCCCGGCTGCCTTTATTAAAACCAATGCAAACCATGTTAAGGATTCGGGCGGATAATCCTAGTACTTTATGATCTATATTAATAATTCTTTGAAGTACAGACATTAGCGCTATAGCAGATTCTCAAATTGGATAAATTCCACCTAAGTTAGAAAAGAATCTATGCAACACACTCGGGGAATTGATAGTATCTCTGTATTTAAATTCCTTCGAACTACCCTGCTGATTAATGTCATTTTTTCTATAATTAGAATGGGAAAAAATTGTGAATCTGGCTTATCTAGATCACATTGGCGTCGGTATCTCTACCACAACCAGGCGATAAAAAACAAGTCTCATAAATAAGCTTCGGATAAGGTGAAGGCAAATTAATAGAAGCGTTTTACTTTACAATAAAACGCAAATACTGCCTGGTATTTATTCGATTAAATCAAGTTTAAAGATGGCGTCGCTCTAAACACGCCTCGTTGCTATGGTGGCACGTGACATGTAAGGTATTTGACCAGAAGTTAGTAATATTTACTGTCAAAAGTGGGCATGCTGGCGGGAAACGGAAGTGCCTATCCCATAAATAAGCTTCGAATAAGGTCAGTAAATTAATATGCGTTTTATTGTGAGGTAAAACGCTTCTATTTATATGCTTTACACAAACAAAATAACATTATAATAAGAACTTGTATAACTAAATTTGTAAACGTGCTACAAAACATGCATTTATACTATGTAACATTTGAAAAACTTAATTAATCAGTATTTGAACTGCAATAAACTAATTATATAAGTAGAACATAGATCGATGAAACGCAAAACCAAGTTTAGATTCAAAGGGCAGTCGGGCCACAAGTTAAATGTCAAAGGGCAGGCATCAATGTAATCCCGAGTGTCGTACAAAATTGTACACAGTTTGTTGTCTGAAAATTAAAATTAGAGATAATTGATACATGTCAATATTTCTAAGCAATGACAGCAATACCGTAAAAGTATAGTAATACTGTTTTTTTTTGACGTGATAACGTCTTATAAATCGATGAACGCCGGTTGCACGCACGAATAAGCATGACTCATTGTAACGTTTCGCCTGAGCCGAGCGTGCAAGCGAGAGCGCGGAACAAGCGATAGAGGTGCGATCAATCTAAGCGTTCAGCTTTGGACGCATTTACCTATACATAGAATTCATAAAAGTATACAATTTTTCCTCAATATTTTCTTATAACGTTATAACGTAAAATTATCACTCGTAAACCTACTTTACAGACAACCATTTTTTTGATAATCAATTTTATAGTAGACTAGCTGTACCCGCAACACCGCACGCGTTTTTAAAATTTGTATTAAAGAAATATAAAATTGTGAGACAATGTACAGTTATAGGAATGATATTTTATAACAATTGTAATTACGACGCTATAAATACTAACAGTGTGTCAAATGAGGTTCATCATCAGCAACATATTTGGAACCTTAACCCACCTTATAACTAACTCAGTTTCGCTGTGTAAGTAACTAATGAAACAATGACTTAAAGATGTTATTATAATGATATAATATGTCCATATTGTCAATAAGTAATACGTTTATTGTCTAATATCTTCTTAGAAAGGCCCCCTTCTATCTTCAAAATTACTATTAATAATTATAACGTTGAATTGTAAACAATGAATGAGCTGAGGTCTTGAAATATTGCATAAATATAGATCAAGATATAAAACTTTATATCAGTATAAGTAGTTTTTAGTATTCGACAGTTTAAACAGTGCTCGATACAATATTCTTATGTAGAACAAAAGCGTGATAAATAAACCAAAATGGCCGCAAAAATGACCAAAAAGACAATATAATTCAAATTACATACTTAGATACAGATATATGAATTTCAATTATATTTATTCTTGGAGTCCAGTACAACGCACGTGTTACGCACATGTTTACAATGAACAACATATTTTTGCTAAATTTCAAACGGACGAAGTCGCAGGTAACAGTTAATCTAAAATAGAATAACCTATTAAGAAGTAATTTTTCTACAGTCAGCTATCTGCCAATGTAAGTGCCGTGAAAATCGGTTCAATCGTTTTGGAGATAGCATTGCGGGCCAAACCACGGTTAACAATTAGTCTAAATTAAAATAAACTAAATTACTTCTTAGGATGTCCGCTATCTGTCGGTGAAATACCCTGAAAATCGGTCCAATCATTTTGGAGATAGCATTGCGGACGAAGCTGCGGTTAAAAACTTGTCTAATTAAGAGTAACCTAAGTCGCCCGCTGTAATTTCAGCTACCTGCCAGTGAAATTTCCGTTAAAATCGGTCCAGCCGTTATGGAGATTACCTGGAACAAACAGACAGACAGACAAGCAAAAATTTTCAAAATTGCATTTTTGTTATCAGTAACGTGTATACTTAAAAAAATGTTATTTTGATATTACATACAGACACTTCATTTTTATTAAATGTATAAGTTATTACCGCCATTGTCGAGTAGGTAACGATATGACAAGTTTCATGCGATCATTTCAATGAACAAATATAAAATTTCACTACATGCCATTCTAAGATCCCGCCAAGAACTCCTAGTAATACTGTTTTGATAAACACTTCATTTTCTTTATTACTAGTACATAAAAAATTAAGAAAACCATCTACGGATTGTTAGTGAAGAGACTTTATAATAAGTATCATAAACTATTCGCATGTCTCACCATTACATTCTACGAGTTCATCGGCTAGGGCCGCCTTGATTGCATCCAGTTCATCAGCAGATAACTCCATCAGAAGCGCAGGTACAAATTGAACAAACACTTCGAAGGATATTTGGCTAAGCCATAACAAAATTATTGAGGGATTCTAAAAAATAAAATAAGGCTATTGTTAAAATATATCTCCCAACCTATGCTGCTTTTAACTGCTAACTTTCAAGTATAATATAGAGAATTTACATGTCTACGGGTTATCTTTTTGTATTGGTTATATTTTATCTGTATGTGTTAGATTATATGATATTAAAACATTTGTTCTAGTATTATTTCAGCTCAGATTCTAGGATTATGAAAATAATAATAATTTAGGGGCTTTTATTTCACAGAACATATCCCATTGTTGCCCAATCCTTCTAACTCTATCATGACAGTCACTTATGCGGTATCATTACCAGGTCATACAACATCTTAGCCCGAAACAGGGTTCAGCCATGATGCTGTGACAAATACCTATGTTCTGGCAACTTCTATTCATACTACTCATCAACAACTCTCATTCGATGCCGTTCTAAGCACACTTCATCATTAAGTGATGCACATTCTCAATTTTTCTGCATACATCACAATTGGGAGATTCCGCTTTTCTCATTAAGTATTTGCATACCTTCTACTTCTAAGGATGGATAGTGCCCGGAACGGAGTTCTTAAAGGAGATTCTAGGATGAAACAAAGAATTGTGTTTGTATGGACGTAATGTCGTCTGGGTTAGATTGCCAGACACACTTTCTTCTCTCGAGTGCAATTGCAGGAATATATCTATAATTGCTTCTCGAGAGATTATCAACTCTCGGTGTATATAATTAGACATAGCATTGGAAAAAGCTCTACCACAAATTTGTAAATTTGAAGATGGTAGAGCTACGCTGAAGCTTTAACTGGTTTTAGCATGAATGGGTCAGCTCGCCCGGGGTTTTACACCAGATCCACAGAAAACCGACATGAAGTGCTTGCATTGTTGCGTTTCGTTTGATCAGTGAAAGCGCCAAAAACCCACCATCCCTCACCTCTCTCTCTCCCTCCCCCATACCCTCCCCTCTTCCCCAAACACAGACTAGCAAAGAACTTGCGACTTCCTCGGTGTTACTAGTGTCTATGGACGGTGGTGATCAGTTAACATCAGGTGACCCACAGGATTGTTTGCCTCCTATGCTTTAAAAAGAATGTTCTCTTTCACCAAAAACTCACGCTTATTGCAGAGACTAGCCCAACTGTTTGAACGAGTATGCCTTAGCATATAGTCATCGATCACCATTTAAGACATCAAGAAACAAACAGCCGAACAACAGATACCTCCAACCAATAGAGTCTCACATCGGGGTAAATAATAAACTGCCGATAACTTCAACCAATAGCGCTTGAGGTCATTAGTAACACCCCAATATAGTCAATAGCGCGGTATCACAGGTCAATAGTGGCTCCTCTGATTTCTATAAAAAGTTGTTTTATATTATTAACTGTTACTTACCGAAATGAAATAAGGATGAAGCAAATAAAATGTAAACATTATTATCTTGATTATATTAGTCACGATGTTAAAGCATACCTGAAAGGATTCACAAGTACAAATTTCATTAATGTTATGGTATGTTATGTGACGCTTACACTAAATCGATTATTTTTTTAAAGTTATTGAACATTGAAGTTTGATTATTTATTAATACGATATAAGAAAAACGAAATCTGCATGAAGATAATCAAACTTCGACCCTTGTGTTACACGATACGTATAATCAGCCAGTCAGTCAGTCAGTCAGGAAAACCAATAAACACTCTGAAGGCACTGCGACTATTTATCCGGGCAGAGCTTCGCCTTACAATAACTTCATCAGCGACATCTTGCCCTTTATATGCCGAACTCCCACCAATGTAGTCTCACACCGGGGTGAATAATGAACAGCAGGTAACTTCAACCAATAGCGTTCGAGGTCATTAGTAACACCACCGACAAAGTTAATAGCGCGGTATCGCAGGTCAATAGTGGTTCCCCGGGTGGCGTTGTAGTCTAAGCTCTCGGGTGTGTCATAGCGGTACCGGACGTAGTCATTAACATTCGATAACTTATAAACTGTGGGCTTAACAAAAAAATTGTAAGAGACCTTTTTTGTAGAAAATTCAATGTTCTACAAATATATGAGACGAGTTATTTTATTCAAATAGTGAATACCGAGATATGAATTTTTCTTTCTGATAATAAGGAAAAATAAAAAACTGAGGGGCGGAAGACTTTCCTATTAATATTAAGAGCTCATACTTGGAGATCATTTTTTGAAGTGTCTACCAACCTATTTTTCAGAGTATATACTTTAAAAAAGTTGTCGATTATTGCGGTCCAGCCTAATATATATGTACTAGCTGACCCGTGCAACTTCGTCTGCAGTAAATCGGTTATTACCGGTTTCAATTATATTTTTAAACGCAAATAATCTTAAAAAACTTAAACCCCTATCGCAGCGACATAGAGCACTTCCTATTGTGAATTTAAACTATCCAGGGACTCACTCAAACATATATATACCCAGTTGGTATGTGAGAAATATTTTAAAATAAGCTTAGAACCCGTTCGCAGCATTACCTACCGGCTCCAGTTAAGATACAAAAATAACCTACATATATTGCTGATAAATGTCTTCCCCGTACCCCTTGTAACTTCATCGCTTAACATACTGTAAAGATTAAACTTTATCTATATTAAATTGTACTTTTATTTATTTTACTTTTGACATATAAACCACCTTTTTTACTGAGATACTGAACTTGGGATAATATACCTTTCTAACAGTGAAAGATTTTTTTAAATCACATTAGTGGTACCAAGGATTCCTCGAAAACAAAACTTTACCTCTCTCTATAATGTTAGTATAAATATAACATAGTATGGTAATAGCAACAACCTCAATCAATTATTTTAATCGTAGATTCACAAACGTGATTATTTTCTATATATTGTTGAGTCTTGAAGTCGTTGGGTTCACGTTTGTGAATCTACGATTAAAATAATTGATTGAGGTTGTTGCTATTACCATACTATGTTATATTTATACTAACATTATAGAGAGAGGTAAAGTTTTGTTTTCGAGGAATCCTTGGTACCACTAATGAAAATGTACCCAGATGGTATGTGATTTTTTTTTTAAATAAGCCTACAACCCGATCGTAGCATCATCTACCAGGTTCAATGAAAATAAAATCTAACCTATATATATTGCCGGTAATGTAAAAAAAAGCTTGAGAGATCTATGGATCTCCAATTCGAACGGAGTTCCTTTTCCTTTTCTGTAGACGTTTACTATACAGTCAGTATAGTTTACATTATAAAATATCAAGTTGATAGAGTTAAATTGTAAATTAAATGATAAAATATGTTCATAAAATAAATAATGATAAATTAAACATTGAATGATATCATAACTATTTTCAACTTGTATTAAAACTTTTTCACACTC
>MU158867.1:35972-101129 GCA_015888305.1 Antheraea pernyi
GCAGATATCACTAATTACAGGCCTATATCCTTATTATCTACGTCCGGTAAGGTATTGGAATCAATTATGCATGAACGAATATTTTTTCATTTTAAATCGATAATTCATATCAATCAACATGGTTTCATGCCGAAAAGATCTACTAACACCAACTTAATCAATTATATGTCAGAGGTCATAGAAGCCATTGATTGCCAAAACGAAGTTCATGCTATCTATATGGATTTTAAAAAAGCTTTTGACTTGGTTAATCATAATCACCTGATATTAAAATTGGAATACCTAGGTATTCATGGTTCCTTACTTAGATGGTGCAAATCATACATTAAAAACAGATCTCAGTTAGTGATGATTCGAGGTTTCAGGTCACAAAAGTATAATGTCCCTTCTGGCGTCCCGCAAGGCTCTCATTTAGGACCGTTGTTATTCTTAGCTTTTATAAACGACATTACTTAGTATTATACATTCCAACCATCAACTATATGCAGATGATTTAAAAATATACCGTACAATTAAGAATAACACTGATGTTGCTATACTGCAAAATGATTTAAACAACATTCTGGAATGGTGTAACTCAAATGGTATGATACTTAATTCAGATAAGTGTATCCACATAAAACTCACAAGAAAGAAAATGCCGACTCCAGTAGTTTATTACATAAATGGTACTGCGCTCTCCGAAGTTTCCTCGATTCGAGACCTGGGTATCACTATAGACACCCAATTAAACTATAGATCGCATATAGATAACATAATTAAAAAAGCAGCGCAATTAGCAGGTTTTATAAATAGACAAACTAAACTATTTAGACAACCATCCTTAACAATTTTACTCTATAATACACTCGTTCGTGGCATCTTAGAATATTGCAGTACTGTATGGAACCCCTGCTATCAAGTCCACATTGACAGAATTGAGCGAGTCCAAAAGCAATTTTTATATCATCTTGCGTTCTTTGATAATCAGTGTCGCACTCTGGACTCGTACAATAAACGATTATTACATTACAAAATGGAGTCACTGCAAATTCGTAGAAAGATAGCTGATGTTGTTTTTCTGTACAAATTAGTTCACGGACATGTAGATGCTCCAGATATATTAAAAAGATTGTCCTTCTGTATTCCTCGTCCATCTAGTCGTTTGCTTAACCCAAAAACATTTACCTTACCACTATCGAGAACCAATTTAGGTCAGCATTCTCCTATTTATCGTATGTGTTCGTCGTATCACAACATTCAAAAAGATATAGATTTATTTCTCTGTTGTCCTTTGGCCTCATTTAAAACCAAATTAAAGCAACATTATCATAATTACTCTTGAAATTATTTCATCCTTATAACTGTTATTTTTGCTTTTGTTTTATATATAGATAGTATTAGTGTTTTTTATTTTTTTAGTTGAGTATTTTATTTTTGAAGGTACATTTTAATTTTTAGTTATTTTTCTTTTATATTTCTTTAATGGCACCGTTTTAATAGTGTAAGTTGTGTTTACGTCCAGAAGTGTTTTTCCTGCATTTTATGGGACAAAAAGTATCCTAAATGTAACCTTTTCATATTAGGTGTCACTGTGTCAAGTTTTGTCAAAATTGGTTCAGTGCTTTCAGAGTGATACGTTTTCACAGGGATAGAAAGACAGACAGACAAAAATTGTGAAAGGATTATTTTTGGCTTTTATATCAATAACAAAGTCTACCCCGATGAAAATTTTCAAAAAACATTTAATGTACAGATTTGGCTTTGTTACAGTTTTATTATAGTATAGATAGAAGAAGATTGATAAAATAGGCTTTTTTTGTACAAAAATTTTAGCTTTACCATAAGCTTAGGGAAATTTTAATAGAAATACATGTGAAAAATAGTCACAAAAAGACGACAACTTGGTTTTAATTAGCTCTTTCTCTGGGATAACTTACCAAGTGATAATCGATCAGTTATTGAGTGGGATGAAACATGTTTAAAAATGAAAATCGAAAAATCCTTTATTCAATTTAGGCCCTGAGATGGCGCTTATGAACGTCAAACCTACTACCGGTTCGGAAAACAGCCCAGTCATCAAGAAGAACCGGCAAGAAACTCGATTAATTACTAAAATAACTATTAAAAAATAGGGGTCGGTATTAGAAGGGTGAAAATTTAGGGTTGTTTGTATTTTTTAATGCCTCATTATAACAAAATAAAAATTTAAAAAAATGTTCACAAAATAAAAAAAAAATGTTAGGGGTGGACAAGCATATAATTAAGAACGACTACAATTACTGTTGAAGGAAAAAATATATATTTGGTATTTTCACGTTCTGAAATAATATAATTTCTGGCAAACGAATCTGTTAAGCTACAATATATATAAATAGATAATAGTATGGTGTGCATATAATTAAGAACGACTACAATTACTGTTGAAGGAAAAAATATATATTTGGTATTTTCACGTTCTGAAATAATATAATTTCTGGCAAACGAATCTGTTAAGCTACAATATATATAAATAGATAATAGTATGGTGTGCATATAATTAAGAACGACTACAATTACTGTTGAAGGAAAAAATATATATTTGGTATTTTCACGTTCTGAAATAATATAATTTCTGGCAAACGAATCTGTTTTTAGGTAACATACACAAGGGTGCACGCACACCTCGGCTTGGGCTGTTACCTGAAAAAAGTCGCGTCTGACCTAGCTAACTATTCTAAGCTATTCATAAATATATACATTTGTGAACCATACAATCGAAATTGCATGATTCACAAATGCATACGTGTATATCGGAATGAAACGAACTAAACTATTCGATTCAGTTCGATTGAGGGAAAAAAAAGTAAAACCCTCCCACCATGTATGAGCACGTGTGTGACAGAGATGATCTCATATGTGTGTTCAAGTGATGTGGGTGACTGTATCGCGATAATAATATCTCGAGGGCTCCATCCGGGGGCGACCTAGGCTCGAGATATTACTGAGAACCCCGATGTGTACGGGAGCGAAAGAGGATTCCTTCCCTCGCGGCGGCGCGAGGGTCGGTCACACGAACGTGGGCGCAACACGCATTTAATGCGATCGAGTTTAAATTTATTTAACGGCGACGGCGCCAAAATCTAAAAATAGACATAACAAAAATTATTATTATTGAACGGTCGTTTTAGGAGAAGATAGACGTAAATACGCGAATTTACTCTATCTTATATGAGCTATTTATTTTGAACGGCTGCCCAAGCGAGCCGTTGTAGTGTAACCGCGATGGCTGGGAACCTATGTATTTCCGTTACGGCGCCTAGTAGAGGATTTCCGGCGGTCTCTTCGTACACCGAGATCTCCGAGATCTCGTGGAAAATGAGTAATTAACCTGCATAGTCAATACTCGAGAAGGAATAAGCGGGGTGATCCTGTGAAGGATTAGCCGCCTGAGGTCTAGGAATGGGCTGGGACGCGGGCTTAGGAGCCCACGGAGCCTGAGGGCCCGGTAGGGGCGGGGGGCGCGCTAGTCGCGGGTACGGATGCTGCCGGTGCACGAGATGTGCTCGGCAGGCTCGGGAAGGCCTCTCGAGACATTAGAGGCGGAGGTCGGCGGCAGCCGTTTTAGACGGCGACGCCTGCCTGGGGTAGCGAGGGCTCTTTGTGCGTGGGGTGCGGGGACATCCGCGATAATTCGCAGTATGACCCACGCCGCGGCACAGAACACAGCTCGGAGGGTCGGAGGATTCCTTCGTGCAAGAACACTCCTTGGTGGAGTGGTCGCCGAGTCACTTAACGCACCTGGGTTTCAGGCGACAGTTTCGTGCGGAGTGTCTGTACACCTGGCAGTTGTGACACTGCGAGGGTACAGACGTTTTGCGCGACGGCTCGACGATAACGCCGGAGAGGCACCAGTAGTTACTGAGATTACCCCTTACAACGCCACAACGTCACAAACTCACAACGTCACAAACTTTACCTCTTTATAATATTAGTTTATATAACGATAGTTTAATTTAGTATAAAATTATTGCAGTATCAAGAACTACGAATTTTATGAACACTACACGTTCAGCGATGTGTTTCTTGCAGTGGAAAAGTGTGTCGAGCGATGTGGTGCTTATGTCTTTTTCCTCTGTACATAAACTATATTATTCAGATAATAAGCAAAGCAGAAGAATTTAGAAGGTACCGCCATGATTTGGAATGCTTTCTTCACTGTACATTCCCAGATTCCTTCGTGCAAGAACACTCCTTGGTGGAGTGGTCGCCGAGTCACTTAACGCACCTGGGTTTCAGGCGACAGTTTCGTGCGGAGTGTCTGTACACCTGGCAGTTGTGACACTGCGAGGGTACAGACGTTTTGCGCGACGGCTCGACGATAACGCCGGAGAGGCCGCAGAGGGTCGAGATATTAAAGATCGCTTTCCCTTCATGGGTGCGATCGAGGAATAATTATTATGTTTTGTGCGTTCAGGTAAATAATACAAATGGCGATCTAGAAATAATAATAAAGCAAAAGCTTTAAGAGGTTATGTCTTAACAGTAAATTGTAATAATTATTATGTAAATTGATTGAAGTATATTGAAAGATAAATGTATAATTCAATTTTCATATTTAATTTTAGTGCATTATTTAATTAATTTGCATTCAAATAAAATAAAGTCTTTTGATGTAACAGTAGGATATAATTTTCTCATTTAACTTTATTTATTATAAAATCATAAAATAAGTGATTATAAATCAATTTCTTCTCAGAATTTAACGATTCCACACATTTTTAAATAGAATTTAGAATGATCAAAACTTAATTAACATATTTCATGCAAATATATTAATAAATTTAGTTCATACATTAAATACAATATGTTATTTAATATAAATTTTCTTTACGGTATCAAACAATCACATTTTTACGGTCGCCATCTTTATTGAAAATACTACCAATTTTGTCAACGCTCACATCGACCCACCTCCAGACATGAGGCGTCCGTGAGCGTCGCGTGAGCGTCGCGTGAGCGTATGTTATGACGTCATTAATTACGTTTTCGGTGCGACCACAACGCTCGCGGTCGTTGTGAACGTCTTGTGGAACGCGCCCTATATATAATCACGCTAAGACCAATAGGAGCGGTGCACCAATGAAGAATGTTTCAAAATCGGAGTTTTTTCCTGTTGAGAACTCCCGCTGCGTTTTTTTTTTTCGAACTGACTACGTTATTGAGCAAGCGTTAAGCAAGGTCTTAACAGCTTCACCAGACTACTAAGGTGAGCGCTTAAGGTACTCAGCCGATTTTATTTTGACAACCAGCTCAAGGGTGTGCGGCACACCTCGGCTTTGGCTGTTGCCTGATACATGCAATTCGCGACCTATGTGAGCTAAGCTAAGCTAAGTATTCATACATATATGAGTTGTTGAAACATATATGTGTACCAAGCATACATAACTCAACAATTCTTATATATATTTCGTATCGTATAATATTCTAAACTATTTCAGTTTGTTAAGGGAAAAAAGATAAAACCCTTCCACTTGCATGTGTAGGCGTGTATGCGTGCACGTGTGTGGAGGTGATATGTGTAATGTTGTCGCAGTGATGTAAGATTTTGTGTCACTGTAACGCGCGAGCACGTACTCAAGGGCTCCACGCCGAGGGAACGGACCTAAGCTTGAGCCGTTGCCGAGGGGGCCTAGTCTGGTAAAAGTTTTGATCAAACTTCGTCCTATTTCTAATTCCTACTAGCCCCAATAGGGGGCGCGTAAGGCGTCTACACAGTTGTCCGACGGATTCCCTCGCACCACCAATCCAGCGTTCCTATTGATCCCGCTGCGTGTTTTTTCGTTAAACCATGTTTATTTGTCATATTATCAACAACAATTATGAACTCTTATCAATATGTAATGACATAATCACTGATCCACAGCAACGCGTGGCCGGGTCAGCCAGTAGACAGATAAAACAACTTTTCTAAATTTCAAAATTATAAAAAGAATTGTAAAGAGTAAATAAAGTATATTTACCAAACAAACAAACTTCTCCTGTGTAACACATAAATATCTTGAAAGACTCTTATATACATTTCCAAACCACTTGATACATCTTATCTTCTCTTCTTGGTTGTTAGTTTTCAAATGATTTATCAACATTTTTCTTAAAACTTGCACTCTGTTTCGACAACAGCTCACCTTCATTATTAAGGGGCATATACTCGATGATACTGTGAAGAATCGCATAATACTCGGAACAGCAAGCAAAGGATAAATGGGGTAATGCAACACACCCGCATAGTATGCGAATCCAAAACATTGTACTAATAATCCAATACTTAAAATAGATACAGGTATATAACTCATTAAATCGGAACATGTTAATCCGAGTTCGTTATCTATATCTCTTACCAGTAAACTTGATTCAGAGAAGTCATCAGCTTTGACGATAAATGGGAATGTAATAGTTATTATAAAATGAACTAATACAAGTATCTGGTACACTGTCGTATTAACCCATAATTCGTTTAGGTTCAAAAGATATACCAGTTGAATGATATTTAATACACCGAACACTATGCAATATAATTTTGTCAGAAAATTAATTCTTGGCGATCGTTTAAGATTATAATAATGACCAAAAACCAATCTAACGTTCATCAAGAATTTGTAGGTAAATATGAATTGATATTTAGACATTATTGCGTTAAGAAAAGTTTTTTATAACAGTCTTCCTTTGCGTCCTCTTGTTCACTTCTATTAAATCGTTCACAACACTAACGATGTTCCAAATCCAGTGAAAAACCAGTGACAATCTTAAAACATATTGAATAAATAAGGATTTATATTCCTTAAAATTGCGTCTTCACGCGCCCATTTCTATGGAAAAAGTGACTTTCTCGACAACTACAATTCTAAGTATAGGATTGGATTATTAGTTGTTTGTTACAATTCTAAATGTCACGGTTGTGTTTTCCGTTTTACTTTGTTACAATATGTCGAGCTAACTTTGTTATTCCCTTGATAAGTATAATTTTTACAAAATTACGCATCGTTGGTTTTTTATGTTAACGCATAATATATATCTATACATATAAAAAAAGTGTGTGTGTGTACTTATGTGTTTCATTAAAATTGGCTTACTCTATCAAAAGTTATTGTAATTATAATGACGAAAGTAAATAAGTAAATGGCGTTAATACATTTAGATGACTTTATAATCACTGTTTTTTACATAAGGATCTACGCGGAAGTCAGTCAGTCAGTTTATATAAATAAAGTTTATTTATTTATCCGCTTTCTTTCATCCACGGCTTTGTCGCGTTAATGTGGATTCTTTTTCGCAGTTTCCTTTTATACAGGCTTCGATCAACAATAACAGCAACTCTAGGCATCAATCACGTTGCAATCTAGTTAGGGCAGTATGCGTAGATATTATGCAGAACCATTATCTAAAAGATATTTTTTTATCCTTAAGGGAGTAGTAGTACATTTTTGTTTTTTTTTTCGAACTGACTACGCTATTGACCTATCAAGGTATTAAAAGCTTCAACGCACTACTAAGGCAAGCGCTTAAGGCACTCAGTCGATTTTATTTGACAACTAGCTCAAGGGTTCACGGCAAGCCTCGACTTGGGCTGTTGCCTGGCTCCGCCGACTATTTATGAGGGTCGTGTGGGCGATGGCCGTCTATGGTGCCCCGGTGTGGGCCGACGCTCTTGGTGCCGCTAATGTGCGGGCGCTGCGCGCTGCGCAGCGCATAGTAGCACTGTGGGCGATGAGAAGTGTCAGAGAACTGTTTGAGTGTGCTGCTTGGGAGGGACAGTGACGCATTCTGATTGCGGTGGTAGGGTTGGATTTGTCGCTGCCGAGTACGGTTTCGGCCATGCTCGGCAGCGAAGAGGCATGGAATGCGATGGCCACCTTCTGCGAGGACGTCATCTCGCGGAAGGAGGCGGCGGAGAGGGTACGCGAAGATGACCCTCTGAGTGGCCCTCTCCGCCAACGGAGGACCGGAGGGAGGAGGCGGCGATTTGCCCTTCTCCTCCCACCACCGTAGCCGGACTTAAATGGGTAGGCCAGGGGGGGCACCTCCTCATTGCACAGGTCCGGTAGATGAGGGAAGGCAGCTGGTGTGTACCCAGTCTGTCTCCCTATTAGGATGGAACCCGGCGGCCACCGTCCGCCGGGCGGACCGTTGGGGCGGCTATCTAAGGGGGATAGCGTAGTTCGATCCCTTGCCGCCCCAACGATACGGTTGAATGGTACACCGTGGGGTTTTGGTCCGTGCGAGTCCGAAATAACCCATCCTCTCCCCCGAGAAGATGGCGTATCCATAAGGGATTATCCCAAGTTAATAAAAAAAAGGGCTGTTGCCTAACTCATGCAATTCCCAACCTATCTAAACTAAGCTAAGCTATATGTTCCTACTTATATGAGTTATTGAAACATATATAGAAAGAAGAAAGAGAGAAATACTTTATTCATAAAGCACAACATAAAATACAAGTAAACAAGAATGGACAAAAATAAACATATCTGTGCATTATGAAATGGTGTCCAGCTCAGCATATGCTACTAGCGTTATGAGAAACACTAAGCGCTGATTTTCAGCTGGTACCCAATGCAAGTCACGGTGCGTAAAAAACTAATTAAAATATGAATTAAAATTATACAATATAATATATATAGGGAAAGTAAGTAAGGTACAAAAATAATACGGTACATAAAGATATGTGTACCAAGCATACATACTTCAACAACTCTTATATGTATTTTATGTCTGATAATGTTTTCTAAACTATTTCAGTTTGATAAGGGAAAAAATAAAACCCTTCCAATTCCATGTGTAAGCATATGTGCGTGCACTTGTGGAGAGGTGATATGTGTAATGTTGTTGCAGTGATGTAAGATTTTGTGTCACTGTATCGCGCGAGCAGCGTACTCAAGGGCTCCATCCCGAGAGAACGAACCTAAGCTTGAGCCGCTGCCGAGGGGGGCCTAGTCTGGTGTGCGGGATCGAAATTTACCCCCAGACCACAGCGGCGTGATCTATGGTTACGCGGGCGTGGGCGTGAGCACGCTCTGTTTAGAGAGACAGGCTGGTACTGATCGTTCACTGCCGTTATTTCATCGGGAGGGTCGGTAAAAATATGTTGCGGACGTCTTTTACAATGCGCAGCGTTTGGTACGGGGTCGCATTTTGCGGCGGATATCACTAATGGACTGGGATGATTCACGGCTTTATCAAAATAACTAATCGTAAGTGATTTTACGTACGCCCAGATAGAAGGCATCTCCAGGTCCCTATGGCACCGGTCACTTTACGTAAATAACGATTGTTTGACTAATAACGTATGAAAGTCTAACAAATAATCTCACATTCGTATTTCTAACATTAGTTTTTGATGTGAAAGATCTATTGGGGCGGGTAAACCTGATTGTTGGTTTGGCGACCCGTGGCGACGCAAAACACAAAAATTTGCAACCCTATCTGTATAAACATAAGATTCAAATAGTTTTGTCGGCCACTCGTTCTACTAGTGTTACGCGGCACTCGGCGACGACCTAGCTCCCTTTGATAAATGCCGCCAAACATACTGCGCCTACTTGAATTTTTGTATTTAATCAAAATAAATATTTATGTAATAAAATAAATAAACAGTCATTATTTTATGGAACAAATTTGTAATGCTTTTTTTCATTATGCCATACCTGATTCCTGTCGTAATCTGTTCTTAAGGCATATATATAACTTATACAAAACAATTTAGATTTTTCACATCTGCCAGGCGTCCCGTGACGGCTCAATTTTTTTATTTCAATAAATCATATGCCTAAATTGAGCATCCATCTTTTGTTATCGTCGATTGATTGATAACTCTATTTGTCTTTGCGAGGTTCAGTTTATGTGTAACAGTGAAGCGGCCAAATATTTGTTACTCTTCAGCAGCACCCGGAGAGCATGTGCAGGGCAATGAGAGGTACGTAACCTGCGGACGCGAGTAACATCAGCCCCCAACACATAACATTAGTTAGGGTTAACTATGTTTTCGTCGAGTGGTAAAATACCGTATTTGTGTTCCTCTGAACCGTTTATAACATCTTTCACAGTGCGCTTAGATTGGAGATGAAACGTATATACGTTGTGCCGGATATCAAATATTCGGTCAACCTTGAAGCCAGATAGCCGAATATCCGGCCGCCGAATATCCAGCCGAACATAGTCGAGTGGCGACGCGTTCGTTACACGAGGGAATCACTAAGCGATTGGATGGACTCGGATGTTTTCGGGCTCTTTCGTTTATGAGTGACGTAAGCACTTTATTGTCCTCTTGAATTGACCGCAAGTACATAAATAAGAGGTTATTAAAAAACGTGTTGTTATTGTTTGAGTTTGTGGTAATTTTACTGGACCCAGATTTAAAACAAACTTTGTGGGTGTTACTGAAGCGGAGAGAGCTCGCCATAATATTCTATTGGAATTTATGAAAATATCACGCGAAGAAGCTCCACCAGTAGCTCCTGTTCATCACTAGTCTAAAAAAGTAGAAGAAAAGAGTCGGCTGTATCTCGTAAAATTCATGATACGTTTTAGGATTGCTTTAATGAGGTAACGACATAAAACGACACTAGTCAATCTAAAGATTAAGAAAAGAACGCCGTTGCGTGTTAAACTGATTCTTATCTGAATTCAGTGCGCATTGGTCAGGACCGTGATCCGTATATTTGGTGGTCAGCTAATACTGTACAAAACCCAAACTTAATGAAGTTTACTAGAGTTTACGCAATGCAATGCAGCAGTGTATATTGCGAAATACTTTTTTTTGGAAGCTGGCCTTGTATACGAAGATAAGCGAATCCATTTGTTGCCTTTTAACGCAGAGGATTTGATATTTATTCATAATAATTAGCCTTTAGTGCAGTTTGAGTATTATTGTTTTGTTCTATTATTAAAAATTAATGATTGTCTATATTAAACAAAATGCCTTCAATCTTTATATCGTATTTATTTGAAATCCAGTATCCGGCCGGAGACTCGTTTCTTACCCGGTATATAAAATAAAATTTATGCCAGATAGACTGGTTACCGGATAGTTACCAAATATCCATTTCATCCCTAGCTTAGATGTGTCGCATTCCTGTACCTTGTAACCAAGCGTTGTAGTAGAGATATGTAGTGGACTAACTCGTGACTACAATATACATGCTGACAAACGCATCACAGTGATTTTCTTCTAGTTAATTGCGTTATGGTTATGGTAAAAGAAATAGCAGGGGCGACCGACTAGTTGACTTTACAAATGAAAACAAATTGAGTATTATAAACAATTTTTTCAAAAAACCTAAAAGACAAAGATGGACTTGGCGATCTCCTGACGGCAAGACAAAAAACGAGCTCGACTGTATTTTAAAAAACCTACATAAAAATGTTAAAAATATTAATAATATAAATCCAAATTTTCCCACGGATCATACACTTCTAAGAGCATCTATAAAACTAAAAGTAAACAAGAAAAGTAGATCTAAGTATACCATTATAAAGGCTGCTCATGTATCCACCAATCACCAGTCAAAAAACTTTGTTGTATCGGACAATACAAGATACTTGATAAGTCGTAGACAAGAGCTGCATAAAAGAAAACCCAAAACACGCGCTATGACGAACGAAATAAAAGCATAGTATAGATTAATAAGTAAACATATAAAAAGAGACTATATAAACAACCGTGCACGTATCATATAAAAGCATTTGAACAAAAAAGGTAGTTTAAAGATATATTAAGAGTTATATAAGACATGGATTGAAGGGCTCCAAAATCAAATAAAGACAGAAACAACAGAACCGATATTATTGAAATAGCAACAAAATTTCTATAAGGAGTTATATAGCACAACGGAACTAACTAATTATAACAACTTCCGTCTAGATTTAATAAATGAAAGTGATGGGATAGATATGTTTGACGAAGCTGAAATTATTAGAGAAATAGATAAACTAAAAATCTAAAAATGCCCAGGTCCAGACAAGATATCAAATGAAGCAATAAAAATAGCTAAACACCAATTAGTAAGTCCATTGGCTCGCCTGTTCAACATGATATTAGATTCTTGCTCTGCTCCTAACCAATGGTCCCAGTCAGAAATTATGCTCTATAAAAAAAGTAATCCAAAGGATTTAAATAACTACCATCCAATTAGCTTACTTGCATCTTTATATAAATTATTTTCATCACTTCTTTGCAAAAGGGTCGGTGTAATTTTAGAGAAGCACCAACCAATAGAACAAGTGGGCTTTAGGAAAGGATACTCTACAATAGAACATATACATTCGATAGAACAAATAATCAAGAATTACACTGAATTCCCGAAACCACTTTACATAGTTTTTATAGATTATAATAAAGCCTTTGATACTGTTCTCCATTCTTCAATATGAGTAGCTCTAAAATGTCAAGAAGTAAACTGCAAGTACATACAAACGTTAAAAAATCTTTATATAAATTGTCAAAGTAGAGTAAAATTAGAGCCCTTTTATCCCCTTAAAAAGAGGTGTAAGACAAGGATGATACACTTTCACCAAGGAATATATTGCTGTCTTAGAGTCAGTAATTAGAAAAATTAATTGGACCAATATTGGGATTAATATAAACGGTAAATTCATCAGCCACTGAATCACTGATCACGTTTCGCTGATGACATTGCCTTATTTTCAGAAGATGCTAAACAGATAGAATCAATGTTCTCTTCACTTCAGAAAGCAAGTAGAAATGTGGGTCTGGAAATAAATTGAAATCAAACTAAAGTTATCACAAATTCTGTAAGATACCCCATAATTCTTGATGAGGAACCAATAGAATATATTAATACATTTATTTATCTAGGCAAACAGATTTCTTTCACTAAGGAAAATAACGAATTAGAAGTTGAAAGAAGAATTGTAGGCGCATGGAGGAAGGTTAGGAACTTAAAGAAATTATGAAAAGTTCCATGTCTATAAAAATTAAAAAGAAGGTGGTGGATTCTTGCATACTCGCATCCATTACATACGCATGTTAAACGTGGAAGTATACACATCGCGTAAAAAAACAAGATAAGGTCTTGTCAGCGGAGTATAGAGAGAAGTATTGTTAACATCAAGAAAATTCAAAAGATACGTCATACCATAATAAGGAACCGAACGAATGTCATTGAAGCTCTTACATATTCATTGAAACTGAAGTGGAAATGGGCAGGACATGTTGCCAGAATGAGTGACGATCTTTGGACGAAATGGGTAACAACATGGGTAGGTCCAAAAGGTGTTAGAAAAAGAGGAAGACCAAAAGCAAGGTGGCAAGATGACATAAAATATATCGCAGGGAGAAACTGGCGAACGGAAGCGACAGATAGAGACTGCAGGGGTAGTTTGGAGGAAGCCTTCGCCCTCGCATGAGGTGTTCGTCCTAAATTTAATTTCGATAAAAATATATTTTTATTTTTCATTGTGTATACTTTGTTTTTATTTTTTATGTGGCATGAAATAAAAGGCATATTTATATAATTTTATTTATTTTGAATTGCGTTTTGGGATCAGCCAGTGTATATTCAGTTGCTGAATGGCTTGCAGGTCGTTTTGAAATTTTGTAGGTGGTAGAGCCATGCTGAGGCTATTACTGGTTTCCACATGAATGAGTCGTCTTCCAGGGGTAGTACAAACCTCTTACAGAAAACCAACGTGAAGTAACAGTGCTTGCATTGTTGCGTTTCGTTCGGACAGTGAAAGCTCCGGATGCCCGCCGTGAAAAAGCATGATTCATTCTGACGTTCCGCCGTTAGCCGATGGTGCTTGCATTTTTTCCTTTGTACATAAAATAAATTCTTAATATAATATATTGTTAAGATAACAGATGTGATTGTTTTATTTCTTCTATATTTTATAGGTTTTAATGCTTAACCACAATCTTATCTGGTGTGGTAATCTTATTCTGTAGTAGGTGGTAGAGCCACGCTCAAGCTATTACTGGCTCAACATGAATGGGTCGGCTCGCCCGGGGTAGTACCACCCGACCCACAGAAACACCCACGTAAATTAACAGTGCTTGCATTGTTGCGTCTCCACTCCCCTCTGTCCTTCCCCTCCCCTTTCCCTAAATACAGGCTGGCAACGCACTTGCGGCTCCCCTGGTGTTGCTAGTGTTTATGGACGGTGGTGATCACTTAACATCAGGTGACCCAGGTTGGTTTTCCTGCTTTTGACATAAAAAAGAGAACTATACAAGACACTGCTTTATTCATCATACAATTCTCGATATATTGTTTCAGATACCGTTGTAGATCTACACTCTTTTCTTATAGTTTAGATACAACTTTTTGCTGTTCAAGCGGTGTTGGGATTCTGTAGTAGAGAGGTCGAATAGCACTTTAATCGATGTTGATTCCAATCCAATAATGAGCGAGAGTTTCGGTAAAAAAGGATCGCTATGAAAACCATAGCTATATGCCAAAATCAAAAGACTCATGCGTTCAGCGCGATGCCGAAAAAAGATTACATTTAAATAAATTACGCAAATTAAATTCAAAACGCTTTATTCAATCAACAGTAAAAACAACACAAATACACCATTACGTTCAGACTGATAAGAAACTCAGCTGGGAATATCATTGTTTATTAGGACAAACCATTAATAACAGTATAATTAGAATTACCGTGTCCTTAAAATCTAATTCATGAAGCTTATTGTGGCTGAATAAAAACGTTTAAAAAAAAAGATAAACTTTTAGAATTGTTGTAGATCGACTTAAATTTATACGCACAATTATCTTCGAAAGTCTTTAATAATCCTATATTTTGTTTCTATCTTTATAAACGACTAGTTGTACCCGCAGCTCCGCACGCGTTTTTTTTTTAATTGTATTATAGAAATATAAAACTGTGAAACTATGTACAATTATAGAAATGCTCTTTAAAAATAATTGTAAGTACGACACGCACGCCACTTACAGTAAACATGTAACGTATACATTAGGTGTATAAATACTAAAAATGTATCAAATGAGATTTATCATGAGCAACATATTTGGAATTTTAACCAACCATACAACTACCTCAGTGCTCACGTACACTGTTTAAGGAATTAATGAAAAAATGACTTAAAATATAGATAATGATGAAATATATATAGCTCATATTGTCAATAAGTAATATGTTTATGGTCTAATATCTTATTAGAAAGACCCCTTCCATCTTCAAAATTACTGTTAATAATTATAAAGTTGAACTGTAAACAATGAATGAGCTGACGTCTTGAAATCTTGCATAAATATAAACCAAGATATAAAACTTTATATCTGTCTAATTATAACAGTTTTTAACATTTGACTATTTATTTAATAGTGCCCATTGAATTCGATACAATATTCTTATGTTACTATGGTTACTCAGTTATGTAGACGAAAGCATGGTAAATAAAACAAAATGGCCACGAAAATATCTAAAAATAAAATTAAAATAAACAATATAATTCAAATTACATAAATAGATACAGTTGTATGAAATTCAATTATATTTGTCCTTGGAGTCCAGTATATATTTGTGCTAAATATCATGCGGACGAAGTCGCGGGTAGCAGCTAGTCTAAAATAGAATAACCTAAATTACTTCCTATAAGGTCAGCATCTAAGGTAAATAAGAAGGTAAGGTAAAGTAAGCCAGTGAAAATCCCGTGAAAACTGGTCCAACCGTTTGTGCGGTAGTACAAAGTAGTGCGGGCAAAGCCACGGTTAACAGCTAGTCTAAATTCAAATAGACTAAATTACTCGTTATGATGTCCGCTATCTGCCAGTGAAAGTCCTATAAAAATCGGTCCATTTTGGAGATAGCATTGCGGACGAAGTGGCGGTGAACAGCTAGTCTAATTTAGAATAGCCTAAGTAACCCGCCATAATTTAAGCTATCTGACATTAAAATTCCCGTCTAAATCCGTCCAGCAGTTTCGGAGATTACTCGGAACAAACAAACAGACAAACTGACAATATCAAATATCATACTATATAACTTATTTTTATATATTATCACTAGCTTCTGCCCGTGACTTCGTCCGCGTGGAAATAGAAAATATTTTTAAATAATGCATACGTTAACCCTGATTTTGAAACGTTATTCATTTGTGCTCCGTTCCTATTGGTCTTAGCGTGACAATATATAGCCTATCTTGATAAATGAACCATTTGGCGCTGATAGACTTTTTCAAATCGGACCAGTAGTTCCTGAGTTTAGTGCGTGTAAGCAAACAAACTCTTCAACTTTATCATATTACTATAGATTATAAGTTTCGAAGAACATAGTTGGAGTTATTACAAAAAAGTTAAATACGCATTATACTTGCTTTATAAAGGTTTCGATTGAAATGCACCACGGTCGCTGAATGTTCGCCATCTTGCTCTTTTGTCTCGCTTTGGTTACGTTAAGTTAGACTAACGAACCACCTATCTGGGAAGGGACCTGATCTCTCGCCGACGCAGTACGGGTTCCGAGAGGGTCGGTCGACGATCGGCGCAATTTTGCGCATTAGAGCACTGGCCGAAGAAGCGCACTCCCAGGGGAGTGTGCTGTTGGCGGTATCATTAGATATCGCTAAAGCTTTCAACAGCCTCCCCTGGGAGTGCATCAGAGAAGCGCTAAAATACTAAAGGGTACCCCTTTATCTACGACGCCTTATAGGATCATACCTGGAAGGTCGTCAGATCACGTGTATCAGTCAAGACGGCTGCATCATCATCAGGCAGATCACGTGTGGAGTACCGTAAGGGTCAGTCCTTGGTCCAGTATTATGGAATCTAGGTTATGACTGGGTCCTCCGGGGCACCCTTCCACTTGGAGCGAGCCTACCACCGACCTTTGGCCTCACAATAGTGCAATTCTACGGAACCTGTAGCGCATAATGGCGAATCGGATTATCCGCGGATATAAGACCATATCCCAAGAGGCTGCATGCCTACTATCGGGATCAATTCCGTGGAAATTGGTGGCACGCTCGCAGGCGGAGCTGTACTACTGGTACCATGATAGGATTGCGCGCGGGGACAGAATTCTTATAAAGGAGAAGTGCGAAGAGCAACTCTAGAGCAGGAGTCCTTTCAGGTCTGGCAGAACGCGCTAGCTTTGCCTAGTGCAGGAGTCAGGACCATAGAGGCGATTCGTCCAGTTTTCCTGCAATGGATAGATAGGCGCCATGGCGCGCTTACATATAGGCTTGTGCAAATACTTTCTGGCCATGGTCAGGCTCTCCCCCGGGGGCCTGACAGTCCAAAATGGATTTTCTCTCCACGTTAAAAAAAAAAAAAAAAAAAGGTTAGACTAGCGAAAAAGGATAACGCGAACTTGCCTCGGGCGAGCGCGGTGCATTTAATTCGAAACCTTTTTAAAACAAGTGTCCAATACGTATTTAACTTTTTTGAAATAACACCGAGTAAGTTTGAATGTAAGTCGATTGCGTATCTACAACGACTGTAAAAGTTTCTGTAGCGTTCATACAGGCAGTTCGTAGGTGACAAGTTTTTTCCAACTCATTGGATACATATATAAATTACGAACTGTCTGTTATTTTGTAAAGTTAGAAAGTTAAATATTACCTACCATAGTGCTACACAATGATATTGTTCGAGATATGAACAGCCGAGATGCACTAGAATGAAATATCTAAATATTTTTTTTATGTCCTCGCAGGAAACGAACAAGACAGTCACCTGATTATAAGTGATCACCACCGTCCATATACACTAACAACACCAGGGGAGTTGCCAGCCTGTGTTTGGGGGAAAGGGAGGGAGGTGAACCTCCGGCGCTCTCACTGACCGCACGAAACGCAACAATGCAAGCACTGTTACTTCACGTCGGTTTTCTATGAGAGGGTGGTACTACCCCGAGCGAGCCGACCCATTCTTGCTGAAACCAGTAATAGCTTAAGCGTGGCTCTACCACCTACCTAAGTTAATAATAGTTCATATTTTGGTCAACAGTATATAGTGCTGAAGTAATTGCGACGTCACGCACGTTGCGAGCATGAACGAGACCCGTGGTTAATGCTGTCTCTGTTCCTCTTGTTGCAATGAACTGCGCAGTCATCAATAACCCAAGATTACACTAACTTCTCACAGCCGGCACACAAAAATGAGTGCATTATGCAGTCATTTCAAATAGTCTCGTGCCGCATGCGTCCTTGTAAATACAACTTTAAATCATTCAGGTAAGCTTGAATTTGCAAAATCATAAGTTTATGCGACCGGTTTTGAGTGCTATTTTTATTCGAGACTGTGTGTCTTGGGTTTTTATATGTTAATGCCCGTGACCGAATCATTGAATAACCTAACCTAATCACCCTATAGTAAGAACTTACACAAATTTCAAAACGTGCTAGCAAACATTCATTAAGATATAGTGAAAATTCAACTTAGACAAATATAACACGCATTTATTATGTGAAATATATGTGAAACTTAACTAATCAGTATTTGAACTGTAATAAACTGATCACGTAAGTGGAACATAGATTGATGAAACGTAAAACCAGGTTGAGATTAATCGGGAAGTCGGACCACAGGTGAAATGTCGCGGGGCAAACATCTATGTAATCCAGTGCGTCGTACAAAACTGTACACAGTTCGGTATCTGAAAGTATTAGAGATATATATGAAAAAAATTTTGTGTGCCGAAAATTGGTGGGAATAAACACTTCAACAATGATGTGTGTTCATACAAACAGACAGACAGACATATAAAAATTGATTTAAATGTATTTTATTACTTATTCCTAGACACTTGCAACATTTTTGTTTAAAAAAAAATCTAACATCTATATATAATCTAACATCTATATCATCTATATATATATATATATATGTCGTGGAGAAGTGGAGACATGCATGCCAAATAATTCATTCTATAGCACGTCACTAGCATGAAGCTTGATTCTAAAAACTGGTATACCACCCACAGGTATCGCGGCTTCACGGTAACCGGTATGCCGATTTGCCAGCACTTGGTACGCCATTTACAGGTATTTGTATTTTGGCCCATACAGCCGTCATATATCTACTTTGATCGAGTATTGTTGAAAATAATTATTCTCTACTATTTAAAGGTCTCACCTTCGCATTCTATGAGCTCGTCAGCCAGGGTTGTCTTGATCGTATCCAGTTCATTAGCAGATAACTCCATCAGAAACGCAGGTACAAAATGAACAGACACTTCGAAGAAAAGCTGGATTACCCATATTGTAATAATTAAGGAATTCTAAAAAAAGAAAATAAGACTACAATAAGAGGTGTAACTCCCAACCTACTAGTCGTTTATTTACAGAAGAGAAGTTGTCACCAAAGCGTTGAATATGGTCTAAAGACACCTGTTCCTGTTCCGTTCTACCCTAAATTTTGAATAGAGTGCGACAGTGATAACCGCATCTCCGACTTTTTGAAGTGAAACTTCTAATGTCAAATGAAATCAAATATACTTTATTCAGTTTAGGCCCTAATAAGGCACTTATGAACGTCAGAGACTACCACCGGTTCGGAAAACAACTCAGTCATCGAGAAGAACCGGCAAGAAACTCGATCGGGTACATTTTTTAAATATATATTTCCAATACATTATACAAAGTGGATGCACAGAGAGGAGTCAATTCCAGACATCACTATCATTCACATACTGATCCACACTATAATACCCTTTTGAAACTAAAACCCGTTTGACATGGCGCTTAAATTTACAGTCCGGCAAATCGGTAACATGCTTTGGGACTTTATTGTAGAACCTAACACTATTACCTAAAAAACTATTACTGGTTTTGCTAAGTCTGAAACATGGGACCACCAGTTTATTACAGTTTCTAGTATTTAGATTATGCCGGTCTTTTACTAAATTCAGTTTTTCAAAGTTTTTCCGGACATACATTAAATTATCAAGAATGTATTGGGAGGGCAGAGTTATGATACCGAATTCCTGGAATTTCGTTTTTAATGATTCGCGAGGTCCCATATTATATATTGCCCGAACTGCCCGTTTTTGTAATAAAAATATCGTGTTTACCTCAGCAGCCGTACCCCATAGCAGAATGCCATAAGACATTTGTGACTTCCAACAAGGTTGCGTCATACGTTTAACGCTAAGGGACAATAGAAAGAGACACAGCAAGAGCGAATGCGTGGCACTCGAACGCGAGCGCGAGCGTTAGCAACGAGTAGCGTCTAAGGTTCCTTGATGCAGTTTTTGCAAGAAATATTGAAAAAATAGTACTCTTACATTTCGTATCTTACTTTAGTTATCATAATCCCATTGTAAATGTTATAGATTTGGATATTTCTCCACTCGAAAATGATGGTTAAAAGATGCGATCGATTGTGAATTGTAAGCAATGTTAATAAAGTTTGTCTATAAATAACAATATGATTTCACTAAAAATCAATTTCTACCCCTTCCTATTTTCATTTCCTCATTACGAAGTTTCACTTCTTCCGCGCGGAGGGACTCAAGGCATTATTTATATTGTACATATATAAAATAAACGAAATCAACGTGTTCCCATGTTTCCTTAACGTTGCTCACGATATTATTAAAACTCCAGTAAATGTTCAGTTTCCATACAAAAGGACAACTTTTATGTTCAAGTTATGCTAAATGTGTGCGTTTTTTTCCAAAAGTTCCATGCCAATTCGACAAAATTGTAAACTTAATCATTATAGATGCGAATATGAGTTTGTTGGTTTGTTTGTTACGCTTTCACACTTCAACTACTCCCGCGATCATCTTGAAATTTTTGTACATGTTGTCAGGCGTACAGAGAATATCATAAAGAACCTTAAATCCGTAAAAAAACTGGATGTGTGTAAAGTCGGCTTACGGATAATTTTACGTGATAACGACTTGGACGCATCGGTCGATGGAGTGGAAGAGAGATAGATGCATGACAAGGCTAACGTTTAGGCTGATCACGCCTCTCTATCGCTTGTTCCACGCTCTCGCTTGCACACTCGGCTCAGGCAGAATGTGACAATGAGTCATGCTTTCTCATGCGTGTAGCCGGTGATTATAGATTTATAAGAAACGTGACGTCACGTCAAAAAAAATATTCTCGAAGAATAGGTCATATCTACATTAAAATGAATGAAACCGCTAGCAAAAACTAGTCGTTCTATTTTTACTAAAAAGACTACATTAAAATCATACAATTAATAGATAGCAAAATATAATCCGATCACACAAATAATTGTCCTGTGTGAGGTCCGAGTTTGTAACAAGCGAGACGAAAGCTTAAATCGCTGGTCCAACCTAACCTAATACCAAGATGATATCATCTGAAATGGTAACACATTAAGTCTAGTGTAGCAGCGGGAGCAACACCTAAGTATGCTTAACGATAGATATTCGACATGAGGATGGAGCTCTAGAAAATTCCCTGCCATCTATGGCTTCGGCTCGATGTTTTCCCTAAGTCCAGATTCCTGGAGTTTTGAATCCTCGTCTATCGACGAAGTACCTGACAGTTCACTCATTGAGTCCTTCTTGCTCAGAAAGAAATCAAAAATCTATCTTAAAATATCGCTTACCAAAGTGCCGAGCAAAGAAAATATGAAAAACCACAATTTCAATATGTGCATCACGATGTGAAGGCATATCTGGAAAAAAATTAGAGATCAAATGTGAAATCACATTAGGCAAATTTTTTTAATATTATATCATGAGTAATTGAGAAGTAATTAAACACGTACAACTTTTGATTTTTAAGTTATTAAGTATACCGCTCAAAGTTTAAATGGCTACCCATTCGGCACCGACGAAACAGCCACACCCTGTCCCTCCTGTATAACGTTCTTCATAATCCCAATTCCCCTCCCTACCTACAATATAAATTCGAGATGTTAGGTTGCAGAGATTCTTCATCACGCCGTCTATGCTCTCAACATACACTCAAATTCCCTATCTGTCACACTAAATTTTATAGTAAATCATTTGCGGTTCAAGCTATACGCCTATGGAACGCACTCCCTTGTGATATTAGGCAGGCAAGATCCGTGACGTTATTTAAAAAATATCTCAACCGGCATTACCTCTCGCTGTTGTAATATAACTATTGTATTGCGTTATTTCTTTTTTTGTTTTTTTTTTTTACTTTTATCTATAGTTTTTGTATTTTTTTTTTTGTCTATTTATATTGCCACCCGGTAGTTATGAAAACAAATTGTCTCCTTAGGTTTGCCTGGAAGAGATCGCTCTAAGGATAAGGCCGCCTAACTGTACACATATTGTAAACGGATGACTAATTTTGTATATTTTCAACGTGTGTGCAATAAAGAGTTTTATTATTATTATATTTTAAGTTAGACTTCGATGTTTTCTGACTATAATTGAAGATGTGGCCGAAGATGGATCGCATTTATCTAACATATTACTAACTAACTTCGCTTGAACACCCCAAAGCTCTAGTAGGTATGTGGATAAATGGCAGAAGTAAATTCTATTCCATAACTATTTGCATGATAAGAAATAAAAAGAGTTCATAGGAACAGGGTCGGAAATTCCAGCAATGTATTGGGCGGAATTAGATTGCAATATTCCCGCACACACGTTGTAATGTTAACACTGACAGGCAAGCAATTTTCTGTCGATGTTCTAGGCTTAACAATATTGCCTTCCACAAAGCTGATTGAACCATTCCAAAAATTATAGCATCTGTTCTACATATAATAGTACAACTTCTAATTGGTACAAGTTGAGACGTTGGTCCGATTGGTCGGGAGTGAAATACTGCTTATCTTTTAAGAGAATCCCTAGGTTCCTAATCTTTGTTCTTGCTCTTAATATTTCCAGACATTGGTTAAATTCTCCAAAGCCCAAGCCCGTCTGCTATTAGAACGTAAGCATGTTGTGAAGTATAATTTAGGTTAAACAGATTCTGGTATACAAAGAAAAGATATGCCTGTGTTTTTATGGTACTGACTTTCATCTTTGTAGGAATTTCATTATGGCAATAGGAGAATTATTTTTAATCTTATAAAATACGACTTTAAATTTATTGGCATTGCAAACTAACAGTACCATTAATACTTTTGTTACAGATTTCGAATTCATGTTTACTTTCAGTTCTTCTGGTTGCTGGTTTATAAAATATTCTGAACAGGCGGGTCACTTGTGTTTGTGTGTTCCTTCGCGTCGGTTTTCTGTGGGAGGGTAGTACTACCCCGGGTGAGATGACCCCATTCATATTTGTAATGTAATATTAATTACGAAGTGTACATACCAAAAGCGAAAAATGCTGCTCTGTAAGACGCAAATATTTTGAAAGAGTTCTGTATAAATTTGCAAACTTCTCAACACACATTATTTTCTCTTCCTGGTTGTCGGCTATCAAATCATCTCTCAACATTTTGCTAGAAACCTTCAATCTATTTTGACAGTAGTCCAAATGCATTATTAACGGGCACACATTTGATGTTACTGTCAGGAACCGTATTATTGCCATAACAATCGAAAGAGGAAATATAGAATATAGCGATATGCCCATGTTGTATAGGAATCCAGAACATTGTACGAAGAATCCGATAGTTAAAACAGATATCGGTATATAACTCTTCAAACCTGAACATGATAATCCTAGTTCAGTATCTATGTTTCTTATCAATAAACTAGATTCAGATAAGTCGTCAGCTTTGACAAATAATGATAATACAAGAACTATCCCAAAATAAGTTATTAGAATTAACTGGTAAATTGTCGTATTAGACCATAACTCGTTCAGGTTTAGAACATATGACACTTGAACAAAATTCAATACACCGAAGATTATGCAATATAATTTTGTCACAAAATTAATGTTAGGCGTTCGCTTAAGATCATAATAATTACCAAAAACCAATCTAAAGTTCATCAAAAATTTGTGAGTAAATATGAATCGATACTTAGACATTATTGCGTTAAGGAAAGTTTTTTTACGTCTTCTTGGTAACTCCTAGAAAATCTTTCACACTCCTAATGATGTTCAAAATCCAACGAAAAGCAAAATAACAATTCAGAAACAAGTTAAATAAATAAAGATTTATATTCCTTAAAATCGCGTCTTTACGTGTCAATTTTTATGGAAAAGTGACTTCCTCGACAACTAACGTTCTAAGTATAGAAATGCATCGTATGTTAGAAATACGTGTTACAATTTTAAATGTCAGGGTTGCGTTCATTTCTGTTTTACTTAGTAGCGATATTTCATGTTTACTTTGTTATTCTTTTCAGTTAACATTTTTAATGGGTGTAAAGAGTGTCGAATAACATCTAAGACTTGAGACACCCAAGCCAACCTCACCTGCACGTGGTGCACCCTGCTGAATAACGAACGAGGCAATGGCGAAAGCGGTGTGGTAGGGTTTTACTGACTGGGTCGCAACCACTATGTATATGGCGAAAAAGCCCGTCATAGTGATTCGCTTCTGCGGGTCGCGTTTCGGGATCAGCCTGTGCATATCCAGCTTTTCGCAGGCCGGCATGGCAGCGGCAACCGGCGATGGATAATGTGCCACTCGGTGGTCGCTGTTGTTTTTTTTATTGTACTGTGCTTACCATCCGGCACAGTGTAGTCATTTTGTTGTGCTACTATAAAAAAAAAATACTTTTTAGGTCCTACCGTTTGACCTCACCTGATATTAAGTGGCGATATACATCTTATATTAAATACACTAAACGTGGAGGGACTGGTATTCAAGTGTAGCTGCCGGAACAGAAAATAGGTGATTGGCGACAGACTTTCAACTCGAGGGTGGTTACTAACCAGGCGGACTTAGAAATAACCCCACCACCATGTTGGTGGTTTCAATACTATTGTTTCCTTCACCGAAAGGTCCGAGTTAGTTGCAACACGCTATAAACTAAGCTATTATCGATTCAATTCATTATAGGGTTTTGCATTGATTATACGTTAACGTATAGTGGAAGTTACAAAATTAGGTTCTATTCGTTCTATTATCTCATATTTAACATTCAACGTTTCTTCCAAACTTATCTATACAACTCTGTGACACTAATCACCATATTTTACACTATAAAACACATAATATATACATGACAACTCAGAGCACATATAACGATCTGGGTTCCGAGTGAAAATAAAGAATTTTAAATTATCATTTACAAATTGAATGTTTTAGCTCCTTCATGAGTACCGATAATCTACCTTAATTTGCTGTACACAATCCCCATAAAAATAACACAAATTATTGCGAAATTGTTATGCTGTGATAAATAAATATTTTTATACACAATTTCAAAATTGGTGATAATTTTTTGGCTTTAAAATGAATTATAATCGTATAATATACCAACTGTGCCAGCAACTACGACCGCGTGGAACTTAATGCAAAACACAGGGATAAAATAAAAACGACATAGTATTCGAAACATCACTTACCCATGTCTTAGATACGTGTTTATTTTTATAGTAACTGACAAGCACAACTTCGTCTGCGCCAAATCGGTTACTACCGGTTTCAGTTTTATTTCCAAACGCGAATAATATTAAAAAACTTAGTATTCGATTGTAGTTGAACCTGCCTTTTCCAATTGGGAATCCAAACTATATAGGGACTCAGTCAAACCCATACCTGGTTGGTATTCGAAAATCTGCTTAAAAAAGCCACGTTCGCAGCACCGCCTACCGGGTCCAAGTGAGATAAAAATTAACCTATATATATATATAGACGATAAATGTCTCCCCTGGGTTGCTCCTATGCCCCTCACCTCCGCGCCCGTTTACTATCCTCGTAGGGGCAGCAACAACGATAACACAATAATTTTACCGGCTTATAGTGTTTATTGCGCATTATCTTCTGACGAACTTCATAAATTAACATGCTGTAAAAAAACTTTAACTTTATGACATTTCAATTTAGCTGTTTGTTTTTATAAGAATTTGTAAAGTATACCTGAAACCTGCACGTAAACTTAATCTTGTAAAATTTATTTTACTTTTGATATAGGTTTGGTATTTGGTTTGATCTGATTGATCATTTTGGATGAGATATTAAACGTAGCTATATGGTCTCGAGACCTCTTTTGTAAAACTAAAAGTAATGTATATTTTTACTATAGATCCTATTCATTTGTGTGTATCCAATATAGAAAACAAAAGAAATAAAAACCTATAATCGGATAATTATAATTCTAAAGTGATGTTTCACTTTTTGAAGTTATAGTTCTTTTGGTGCGTTACGGAAAAATGGTGAGAGTAAATTTTTAATATGCGCGCGCACACCTTCACGAAAAATCGAAACCCTGAAGTTAGCTATAGTCAACTTTTTCTATTGTTAGTGCCGCTTTTCCTTCAAACGTATAATAATAACACGAAATATAAAAATTTTGAAAAGATTTATAGAAGAAAAAAAAAAGTATAACTTCTAACGCGTGTGGATAAATACACACACTTTTTTTTTACATAGCCTCAATTTTTTTTATCATCTATGGCATGTTACATAACATTACATTAACGCCACCATCATATTCGAGACATACATTGACTCTAGCGCCACTATATTAGAGATACACATTGATACTAGCGCCATCATATTAGAGAGACACATTGACACTAGCGCCACCATATTAAAGATACATTTATATAGATTTCTAAATAAGAATTGATATTATTATATAGAATTGATTTATTACTTGCATAACATTAGTTTCTTGGTTATCATTATTTTTGTGTTACTTAAATTCTTTTTGCAGAATTATGAATAAATAGTAATTGCTTTGACTTCCATAGTTCGGCCTATAAAAGTTAAGATGACACTGATCTACATGTTGAAACACTAATAACACATTAGAGATGCACAAATAAGAATAATTATATAAAATCTGTTCATTATTTATTATTTTTGTGTTACTTAAATTATTTTGCAGAATTATGTGTAAATAGTCACTGCTTTGACTTATATAGATCGGCCTATAAAAAGGCAAGATATCGGTGATATCTACACATTTTTTATGTACAAAGTATTGTAAGGCGAAGCTCTGCCCGAATAAATAGTGACAATATCTACGAAGTGTTTATTGGCATCCCTGACCGCATCGATTTTTTTTTTCGATCTGACTACGCTATTGACCTAGCAAGGTCTTAACAGCTTTACCGGACTGCTATAGCGAGCGCTTAAGACACTCAGCCGATTTTATTTGACAACTAGCTCAAGGGTGCATGGCACGGCTTGGGCTGTTACCTGATACACGCAATTCGCGACCTATCTGACCTATTCATACATATATGAGTTGTTGAAACATATGTGTACCAAGCATACATACCTCAACAACTCTTATATATATTTCGTATCGGATAATTTTCTGACTCTAACGTATTCTGTAACATAAGTTTATCTCCTGTTAAGAAACTATCACATAGCGCGCCTACATAAGTTTTCACTTCAAATACGGCGAAAGTAAAATTTGTAATCTTTCACTAGCGGAAGCTTTAACTTTGAAGGATCCTGAACTACTTTGTCCTTTGTAATTGTTTCTAGTAGTTGTTCGATATTGATCAATTGGTGCATATTGTAGTCATGTTTATAAATAAGTTTTTTTTATTGTAGCACGGCAACATGACTGCACTATGCCTGATAAACACAGTACAATCCAAAAATAATGGCGACCATCGAGTGACACAATATCCATCGCTGGCCGCCGCTGTGATGCCGGCGAAAAGCTGGATATGCACAGGCTGATCCGGAAACGCGACACGCAGAAGCGAATCACTATGATGGGCTTTTTCGCCATGCGGCAAACGAACAGGTGGGTCACCTAATGTTAAGTGATCACCACCGTACATAGACACTAGCAACACCAGGGAAGTCGCAAGTGCGTTGCCAGCCTGTGTACGGGGGAGGAAGGAGAAAGTGGAAGGGAAAGGGGGAAAGGAGGTGGGCTTCCGGCGCTCTCACTGACCGATCGAAACGCAACAATGCAAGCATTGTTACTTCACGTCGCTGTTCTGTGTGTTGGGTGGTAGTACCCCGGACGAGTCGACTCATTCATGCTGAAACTAGTAATAGCTACAGCGTGGCTCTACCACCTTCTGGTTGCGTCCCAGTCAGTCAAAAGTCAGTCAGTCAGTAAAACACCACCACCCCGCTTTCGCCATTGCCTCGTTCGTTATTCACCCTGCACCATATCATTTGTCAGTTTCATCACGTTGTCTTCTTTCACCGAAAGCTCAACTCAGTTGCGAGTATTCGAACCTGCATCCATCAACAAGCTCTCAACTATCTTCTTCTTCTTCTTACCCTTATCCCACATAAGTAGGGTCGGTACAACATGTTTACCATGTTGTGGCGTATGATTTGGCTTAATTTTTACGATCGGCCGCCTGCCTGACATCAACCCTCCTTAGGATTATTTTATTGTACCACTGTATTTATGATTATTATTATATAGTTACGAAGGCAGATGGGTTATTTTAGCATTACAATTTTTCTGAAAGCTTTAGCTTTGGTAGGGTATTTATAGTTTCTGCTTGGGCGGAACCACCGTTCCGGTTAAAAACGAAGTTCTTCAAGATTATGGTTTGCTTGCTATATTGCCATTTTTATGTAACAGAAAACTAGCCAACTTTAGACTATTCCCGAGGACTGCATTTTCAGGGTTCGTGATTTCAGAGTTTTCTCAGTAATAATATAATATTAGATACAATAAACCATTATAAAAATAAAATGACATATCAAGCAAGCTACAAGCTATCAACTATATAGCAATAAATTCATTTTTGAATAGTCATGGGTTTTTTTAATCCGAAATGGATTGTTCTTTGTGCCTCACGTAGTATTTCGTAATTACATTTTCTTTCACCGAAGGTCATGGCAACGGTACGATTACGTTGCATTTGAAGCCCCTCAGCCTTAAGAGTCGATAAAAGAAAATTACAATATACTAGGTGTGCCCGCGACTCCGTCCGCGTGGATCCTAGTGTAAAAAAATAGTGACAAATAAAATCATCTAAATGTATTAAGTCCATTTATTTATATACTCTTCTCTTGGACTTAGGTTGCGTCGTTATTAAAATTATAATAACTTTTGATATAGTGAATCGATTTTAATAACCAAGACTAATGTTTCTCGAGGATATGTTTTTTAAAAAAAAACGTCGACAAATGATATACCTAAACCTTCCTCATGTATCACTCTATCTACTGGTGTAAACCACATGAAAAGCTGTTCAGTCGTTTTTGAGTTTATTGCGAACAGAAAAACATACGTGGAAGAGGATTTTGTTTTATAATATGTAGTGATAAGAGGATAAGAGATTGTAGAATTTAATGTAGATCAAGACTATCAAAAACAGGGCGTGTCGTATAGACACACGATTGAAGTAAAACTTTTGTAAAATAATACGAAAAATTTTATTTAAAATAATAGAACAAAAAATCAACGTCACGCGGTATTCGCAAGCGGTCACCCATCCAAGTTCTGACCGCGCCTGACGTTGCTTAACTTCGGTGATCGTACGAGAACCGATGTTTTGAACACTCTACCCGACACAATGCTTATCCCTACCTACCATTTACCTTTATGATTTTCTTGGTAAGGTTTTATCATGAACTATAGCGGGTCTGGCAAACTTTGTCCCGCCCTGATTATGAAAAAATCCTTGTCAAATTATACACTAAAACGTTCCTCATCAATCACTCTATCCACCGGTGAAAACCGCATGAAAATCCGTTCAGTAGTTTTTGAGTTTATCGCAAACAGACAGACAGACAAGTTTTAGCAATTATGCTTAGCCAAGCAAACCGACAGACAGACATTTCTAAAAATAATTGAAATGTTTTTTATTATTTACTCCAAGACACCTGCAAGATTTAAATTTAAAATAGATGATTTAAAATCATAATATGTCGAAATAATATTTATTACAAACCAATATTAATCTCATAGATGTCAAGTAGTGTTAAGGGTGTGTTAACACAATAGTCATTGTTATACGAAACTGCACGAGAAGAGTAGGGGAGGGGGGAGGAAATATGCAACTTGCATCTTACGTATAAGCATTAAGACCCTGGGTGTTAGATCGAGCGACAAAACGTTCGAACATCGGTGCGTGCGTAAAAAACATTGCAACTCGGTTTCTGTCACACTATTATTTTTAAGTAAAACTTCTTTATGCACGACTAGGAAGTAACTGGACGAGAATACAACGGAAGTCAGTTATGGCAATATGGCGTCACGTTTCTGTACCACACGGTTTCTAAATATTTAAAATTTAAAAAATATATATTTAATAGAAAATTGAATAATAACAAAAATCATACAATATAATTAATAATGTATATATGGATGCGCGACCGTGTTGCCATCTGGTTCCAATGGTAAATAAGTAACAAATTAAATCAAAGCTTCATTATCTGTAGTGCCATCTATCAGCTAATTCGGAACTTAAATAACACAGGAAATATTATTTGCAACTCTTTGTTATAAAGTAAATAAAATATAGAAAAGAATTTGTTTCTCATTTCAGTTAACATAAACTAATCATATAATATTTGAAGTATAATAGTAATTAAATTATTGTTTCAAAGTGTATAGTGGTCGACGATAATAAATATATATATTACAAGTACGATGTAACGTCAATAAATGCCTTTTAAAAATGAGTTTATAAATTCTCATGATGTATTAATTTTTAACTTAATCACCATCTCTTATAACGCCAAACAAGTTTTACTTCAGTCGCGTGTGACGGTTACACGCACTCATTTTTTAAAATATTGCACCATGTTATTACGAATTTAACCTAAATACAATATAATTTCATTATAGTTTATTGTTAGTTTGTAGGCGGTAGAGTCACGCTGAAGCTATTACTCGTTTCAGCATGTATGGGTCGGCTTGCCCGAGGTAGTACTAACCGACCCACAGAAATCCGACGTGAAGTAATAGTGCTTGTGTTGTTGCGTTTCCTTTCCACCTTCTCCCTTCAGGGTGGCCCCTCACTGGCAACGCACTTACGACTCCTCTGGTGTTGCTAGTGTCTATGGACGGTGGTGATCATCTAACATCAGGTGGCTCACCTATTCGTTTGCCTCCTATAACATGAAAAAATCTATATAAAATACTAGCTTTTGTCCGCCACACCGTTCGCGCTTATGTAATCATCCGGTTGTCTTTATATTTTTATTTAGTTACTATTGACAAGCTTTATATATCATTGATAAGCAGAAGTCTTTATTTATAAGATTGTAGAGTCATAATATTGAAAAAGGTTTATATCGACCACGTAGTGAACATTAGTTAAACTTCAAATCATTAAACCATATTAATAAAGTTACATATCTTTTAGCGAATACATGTGCTCTCATGTTGTTAAACAAGATAAAAAGCAGCAAGTAATTTTGGTAAACTAAAATATTGTTGGTGTCTTCGAAATGTGTATTGTAAACATAGAGGAAAATTCGAAGATAGGAAATTAATTAAATATCAGTAGTTGGGAAAACATGAAATGGGAAGTTCTAAATATAACATAATGGAAAGATGTAGATGGAGGCTTTACTAAACTTGAGCAAATAAACCAAGTTGTGGGTATAACACAGATATGTTATGGATATGGTATGCCGGTTCCGGATGCGGATACGGATATAGGAATATAAGTGTATCGGTTACGGTTACGGATATGTAATTATTTCGAATTACCGTTAGTTTCGGTTACGGATATTAGATTGAAGTAAAATATAAACACAATTACTATGCAATATTATTTAGTCTAACTCTAAGTTATCATTTGGTATTATAAGTCAGTCATATTAGGTAAGTAATTAATATATCTACTCAATTTTAAGTCTTATCTAACTATTAAAATTAAAAAATGCTATAAATTTAACAGTAAAAATAAACTTTACACATTGCACATATTAACTTATAATAAGCCATTAAATATTACATTTTATTATATTTAAATTTTAAATATGACACATATAAATATACACACGATAACATAACGAGAGTTTTTATTTTAAGAGAAATGAAATCATCTATACTTATAACAAAATTTAAAGTTGTTTATCATAATAAATTTAAAGTTATTTATCATAATAAATTTAAAGTTGTTTATCATAATAAATTTAAAGTTGTTTATCATAATAAATTTAAAGCTGCTTATCATAATAAATTTAACATTTGTTAATCTTAGTTCTAATAGTCAAAACTGCATTCGATCGATGTTTTTAATACATCGATGTTTTGCAATCGATATATGTCGTACATCGATGCTTTGGATTCGATGTTGACATAGATATAAACATCGATGTTTCTCTAATATCGAGCGTCCCTACTACAAGATGCACATGGAGTGCAAGTGCGGCGAAACAAAACCTGTCAAAACATGTTTTATTTAGACTCCACCCTTATTCGAAATTATCCGAAACTTTTATATATATCCGGATATATACTCCGGATATATATTTATTTCGGATATCCGATAATTTCGGTTACGGGTACGGAGCTCCATAACATCCCTGGTATAACTATATAACTGTATAACATATCTGTCTAGATTAACTTAGAATTATATACTTATAATGAATATTCTAAGTGAATTCAACCACATTATCAGGTGAAAGGTTAAACACTCGCAGTATTCTAGGGTATAATACTTCATGGTCACGTCCAACATATAAAATAATAATATCAAAACAAATAATAATATCAAAACAAATAATAATAAAGTACAAAGTAAATCTAAGTTAAAGTTTGTTCTAAGACGTTCAAAAGTATAAACACAATCGTAATAAACTTAGGTGCAATGAGCGGTGCCGAAAGCTACAATGGGCGATTCAGAGTTTATAACCTTCTATAATAAAACGAATAATAAAACCCTTTTATTTTGTTAATACCATAATACCCCCGTACACTTTCACTTCACCCGACGGTCATTGACACTGTGCTTTACGTCAAATATTAAGCACCTATTTCTTTTTTGATTTAGGACGAGAATCGAGTGCAAACTATCCACCATAAATATTGCTATTTTCTAAACGTTCAGCTTGTATATTGCACCATGTTATGCTTAAATTGTATCTAAAATCTCCATTAAAATTAATGAATAAGTATTTTAAAACTAACAAAGTTTATTAAATAAGAAAGTACTAAAAAGTATTTTAAATAAGCGTGATTTAATCAATTTTGACAGGCCACAACTTTTCTACAAATCTTATAGTATAGATTGTAAAAATAATATTTCTTTTATTTAATTACGAATATATGGGGCATCTGTAAATAAAATCAGTGAACGGAATAGCTATTGACACAAAAACCATATCATTTACAAAATAATAAAACAGTCAACAATAAAACAAGTCAGTTAATCTATGTTAGATTAATAATATGTCCGGGCGAAGATAAAATGGCGTCTATGTGATAGTATGACGTCATCCACAGTGACGTCATGGTTATGATGATCGATTAATCCACCAAAAATAATCGATAAGAAACGGGAATCGATACAAAACGGAACACTTAATGTAGCTACGAATTATCCGTAGATGTAACTACCCCAACTGTTTGAGCGAGGAATAGTCAATAATACGGATGCAGGTCAATAGTAACATCCCCGATAAATATTTATTTTGGAATTATCAATTGTATGCTATTTACGTTTTTCATTGTTTTATATATACAATTTAAATATAATTTCATGAAGTACAATAAAAACGCATTTTAATTTAAATAATTATTACACTTTATATAAAACAACAAAGATAGCTTTAAACATTGTTACTCACAACAGTGGGCTAGAAAATGTAGAAATAGACGGAGCCATGACCTTTATAACTGTTTCAAATATTACTACTTTTTAGGGATACGTTTGTTAATATAAAATCTAATTGTTACACAAAGGCTATCAAACAAGGGTTTAAGGGTTTTCGTCTGAATTGAGAAGTATTGCTTGAGTTTATGATGTGTTCTTAGGTATAAAAAATAGTGTGTGTATCAGTGTGTACACGCGGAGGAAGTGAAACTTCTCTGCCTTATTTTACGTCATAGGAGGCAAACGAACAGTTGTGTCAATTGACGTTAAGGGATCACCACCGTGCATAGACACTAACAACACAAGGGGAGTCGCAAGTGCATTGTCAGCCTGTATTTGGGAGGGGAGAGGAGAGGAGAGATCGGGGAGGGGAAATGGGCCTCCGGCGCTCTCACTGACCGAACGAAACGCAACAATGCAAGCACTGTTACTTCACGTCGGTGTTTCTGTGGTTAGGGTGGTAGTACCCCGGGCGAGTCGACCCATTCATGCTAAAACCGGTAATAGCTTCAGCGTGGCTCTACCACCTACAAGAATATCTTATATGTATTAATATCACTACATATCTTGACAAATTATACACCTAAACCTTCCTCGTGAATCAGTCTATCTATTAATGAGACTCGCATGAAAATCCGCTTAGTAGTTTTTTAGCTTACCGCGAACGGACAGACGTGGCGGAGCACTTTGTTTGCCCCTTTGAGATGTAACAAAACAATTGAGATAATAAATGTAGCAGACGAAATCATGAGAATCAGCTAGTATACATAAATATACCTATATGAGAATGTTTATAAACTATATACTATACGAATGCCCGTAGTAAATACTTAATACTTAACTATACATTTACTTACATTGGTATACTTTTAGACCCAGATAGACATTTATATATATACAGCGCGACTGGTTGTAAAGTCAGGCTGTAAAGCCCTACCACCCCGCTTTCGCCATTGCCTCGTTCTTTATTCAGCAGGGTGCACCACGTACAAGTGAGGTTGGCTTGGATGTCTCAAGTCTTAGATGTTATTCGACACCCTTTACACCCCAAAAACCTTTCACCGGACTACTAAGGCGAGTGCTTAAGGCACTAAGCCGATTTTATACAGACAACTAACTCAAGGGTGCACGGCACACCTCGGCTTGCGCTGTTGTCGATACCGCGGATCTAAACTAGCTAAATTATTCTAAGCTATTCATACATATGTATATCGGATGTGAAAACGAACTAAACTACTCGATTCAGTTCGAATAAATGGTCAAAAATAAAACCCTTCCACCATGTGTGTAATGTGTGCACGTAAGTGAGATGTGAGGTAATCTGATATGTGTACAAGTGATTTGGGTGAGTCACTGTATCTACTCTGAGGGACGACCTATTCTCGAGATGTTATCGGAAGACACGCTATACGTATGTACAGGATCGAATGAGAGAATCCCTTCACGGCGGCATGCGCATCACACGTTTTGCTCTACATCTCCATAGCAAGAAGATACTCGTTACTGGAAATGAAATGGTTTTGGAAAACACTAATAACTTTATATGTAATGAAAATATATCGTGATATTTGTTTAGATAAGAAACGGGTGCATATGAAGTAAAACAAAGGAAAAAAATCTAATTCTGTTCAGTAGTTTTGCGTGATGCACCCACAACGGCAGACCTCAATCATTCATTCAATCAATCACTCACTCACTCATTCGCCCAATCAATCATTTTATATATTAGAACGGAACTCTCGATGTGCGAGTCCGACTCGTACATAACCGATCTCATTTAATTAATGCTACATTTACAGTTCGCGTCAAACTTTTTGGCCGCTTCGAATATAGCTTCAAGTTCGCCCTTGCGCATAGTACAGTCAAGATGTTAATACAAAACAAATTAAAAATATTATTACAACAATTTAAAATTGCCATTTATTATTCTGTAACTTGTCTCTATATTATACGTTTTACATTCATTATCATTTAAGTAAATATGTAGCAATTGTAGGTATTAAGTAATAGGGACGTGGTAGTATAACCACCACATTGCTACTCTTAGAAGATTTTGCACGTGAAATGAACTTATAACTCCGATTGTGTAGACCTATGTCTTATACATGTACTGACTTACATATAAAAATCTTTTGACAGTTAATTTAACAGCTAATGTACGAAATTTACATACATACATTTAGAATACTAAAAGATTACTGATAAAAATGTACAGACAATAAAAAATAAATTATTACTAAAGTAATAATTAATGGAAAATACTGAAGTAAAAACTAGAAATGAACAATAGTAGCTGATCAAGAAAATAATAAACAAAACTAGAATAATAACCATTTCCGCATAATGTATTTGTCAGCTATAATTAGCAAAAACAAAATCAAAATATCCTTTATTCAATTTAAGCCCTGAGAAAGCACTTATGAACGTCAAAGCTACCACCGGTTCAGAAAACAGCCCAGTCATCGAGAAGAACAGGCAAGAAACTCGATATGGTTTATCTCTTCATGTTATATATTTATACAAAACATAAATAGTTACATACGTTATTAGTGGATGCATAGAGAGGTGCGTCATTTCCAGACGTCACAATCGTTTACATATTGATCCACCTTATAATAGTGTTTAGATATTAAAACCCGCTTGACATGGTTCTTGAAGTCCCTATCCGGCAAATCGGTAATGTGTTTTAGGACTTATAAAACCTGACACTATTGTAAACTAAAAAACTGTTTGTCGACTTAGTGAGCGTGAAGCATGGAATGACCAATTTGTCGTTGTTTCAAGTATTTAAATTATGTTGGTCTTTTACTAGCTCCGGCTAACATCTGATTACTACGTGGTTGGTGAGTTTTAAGTGATCACATGTTTTAATTGAATAATCCACCTTCTTAAGTATTTGTTTCTATCTGTAGGGTACATCTTGCACCATATTTACTGTGTAAGTATATTGTGAATTAAGAACATTCGCAGTACATTATTTTTTTAAATAATTTTTTATTTATAGTGGGGCAACATCTTCCATAGAAACTTAATTTTTCGATGCGGATAGGTTTTTTTTTTTTTTTTTTTTTCGAACTGACTATGCTATTGACCTGGCAAGGTCTTTACAGCTTCACCGGACTACGTGCGGATAGGTCTTCTAATAATAACTACTAATAATAACAAATATCAACAAGCAGTAATAAAGAGAGAATATAACGAAAATAATTTAAAAATTCACAAGGAAAAGAACAAGACGAATATAGCAATAAACTGCAACTATAACGAAAATTAATAATAATTACAGAGTATATCCTATTAATAACAATTAATACAATAAAAATTATTCTGAAGACGACTGTACTGCAACTAACACTGACATTGACACTAGTGTCAGTGTGGGTGCAATAGGGACGAGGTACAAGTGCGGGGTAGCCTGCTCCGCCTTAACGTCTGTAGCGTCCCTTTGATACCTAAATTTCTGTTCTGCGCATCTGCTTCAGAGCGGTCAAAAAGTTGAACGCGGACTTTAGATTCACTGCAGTTGAAGAACCTACTAGTGTAGTAAAGTTCTTTGCGTGACATAGGATGCCAGAATAAATTTTTAATTGTCCTTTTCGCGCCCTTTTAGTATTATCCGAAGTGAAAGACTTTTGATTTTTGTGAATTCAGTGTTAGAAAAAAAAATCATATCGATATGTCTACGTTTAAATTAATATTTAGTTTGAAATTCATAATGATGCTAAGGTTGACTTTTGGTATTTACTGGGATTTCGGATCGTCGCACACTACTCGCTTACTCAGTAAACTATATTGCATAGGTTTTTGTGTAGTTCACGTTATTCAAATGATTTTAGTTATGAATGAAAACGAAATACTTTTTCCAACAATCAACCAGATATTTCTAACGGCTTACTTTGTAATAACTGTTGGATTACCTTTTATCCTCAAACCAGACAGTTATATCAAGAATTGTTTATTAATTAGAGATATAGACAATGAACTAGGACTGTCGTGTTCAGATCTGAGTAGCTATATACCGATATCTGTGTTAACTGTAGGAGTTACGGAGCAAATTTTTGGATTCATGTACCATCGGAGATCTGTTGACTTTTCGTTGTACTATTTCTCAATGTTTACCTCGGGATTAATACGTTTCTTAACGGTAACGTTGAGTATAAGCCCATTAATAATGAACTTGGATTGGATAGTCCGTAGATTGAAAATTTTGAATTCTTACTTGAAAGTAGACAACACAGAACAGAAGATAAGACAAGTTGAGATGTTCATAGACGTATACAAAAAAGTTTTAACAAATGTGGGGGTTATGCAGAAGCACTACACGTTTTTGGTAAATATTTTGATATAAAATCATCCTCACTGCAAAACATAAGCCTCCTTTTATGGCATTCTATTCTACTCCGTGCCAGCTTTGCCAAGAGTTTTGCAAAAACGTTTGTGACGTCCTCAGCCTATTTAGCCGTTGATGTGCCCATAATTACTTTCTACTCTCACGTTCACCACTCATTTCATTAGGCCGAGTATCCTGTCCAACTCATTTGAATTAAGTACATGTCCATTCAATTGCCAAACACGTGCCAAGGATTTATTATTAAGGATTTATGTTTACTATTAGTAGCTATTTGTTTACTAAGAAAGGGAGAAAAAAAGTTTTAAAACAGTTTTAAGTTCAACCTAATTACAACCATGACACCTAGTAATAAAGTCACGAATGTTCAAAATATTACCTAATACTTACGATAAAATGAGCAAAGCAATAAATGACTCCTGTCACTTACAAATGAAAAGATAACATAAACAAATTTGTGTGAATTCAACCTTAACACGCAATGAATAAAGTACTTTTTCCTTTTTATTCTGCGTGGTTGGTGAGCCTTGACCAAACATTTGTACCACAGGTTTAAAATCGGTAATTTTGTTCAAAATTTAATATTATTTGTTAGTTTAAAGCATAAAATATAACTTATTCAACATGTATTTAGCGAAAGTAAGATACTCCGGTCATTAAATTGCTTTTTCGGGTATTATTTTTGCATCTTTTGAATACACTGCGGCATTGTGAAACGTGCTTACATTGGCTGTGTTTGAAACAAACTAAAAAAAAAAAAACTTCTCGTTTCAAGTGATGTTATTTACCTAGACGTATTTTTCGCGCCGACCCGATATCTAGTTATTGTTGATCGAAGCACTATCTGCTAACGGCGACAGAAAACACTATAAGGAAACCTGAAACTGAGATAAGCTCTCATGGTACCAATGTATATGAGAAAATATAAAACTGGATTTCAGGCTACGCAAAAATAAAGCGCTAAACATTATAAAACAAGTTTATAGAAACTGAAATAATATTTTTGTATTCTTTTCCAGGTCTCCTTAGGTATCGTAATGAGTATGTTCAAGATTCTGACGTTAATATTTTATTGTCTCAATTTTCAGTCAAACTTGGTAAGTGAAATCATCTAATTTTACGAAGATAGCGGATATTTTTCTTTTATTAAGTTTATGACATGATCTCTAGCCTTAAATGATGTTTATAGCATCATCCAATCTACGAGGTGTAATGTTTTATTCGAATTGCCATTTAAGGTACTGTAATATTGAATTCTTTAGAGAAGAGATAAGAGATCCTGTTGATAATGACTATAGGACAAATTAGTATGCAAGAACCATTGATATACAAACACCCAAGATGCACACTTAACGCCTCACAGTCGGCACACAAAAATGAGTGAATAATAATAATTGTCTCGCATCGCTTGCGTTCTTGTAAAAACAACTTTAAATCATTCAAGCATTTATCAGTCAGGCAGCCGATCGTATAAAATAAGCAATTCTACATCACAACACATTGACGTATAAAAACCAAAGAAGCACAGTCTCGAATAAAAGTAGCGCTCAAAACTGTCCACAAATACTCCGCAATATACATAAGTTATAGTTAAATAAGTTATAGTTAGTAGTATAAGTTACAGTTATGCGATAAACTTATTATTTTGTAAATTCAACCTCACCTGAATGATTTAAAGTTCTTTTTACAAGCAGACGCGAGACTAAATTATGCACTCATTTTTGTGTGCCGGCTGTGAGACGTTAAATATACATGTTGGGTTTTTGTATGTTGTGCCGACCCTACTCAGGTGGGATAACGGTAAGAAGATGGTTATGATGGTGGTAACACATTTAATCCTTTTGGGTGGACTAAGATGCTCTACGATCTTATATGTGTACAATATGATTCATGTTCTCTCGTGTAGTGAATTCATCTGTAAAGTTATCCGACTAGCGACCTTCAATAGATCTAATTTTTTACAAATTTATGTTGATACAGGAAATCAACTGCTACCGTCGATACTCTGATGAGATTCCTTCACTGTTATCTATACATAACAAATATGATAAGAAAGTAAATATACATATAGTAATAATACATTTCAATCATTTTTAGAAATGTCCGTATGTTTGTCTGTTGCTATGAACACGCATCACTGCTAAAGTACTAGATTTACAATTAAAGCTCAAATAATCATAAATCATATCTTCGGGAGGAAGTTAACCTTTGTTTCAAAGTAGTCAATCTTTAACCAATTTGGTTGAACGCGCTAATCTCCGTACTGATTTGATAGCTCATTTATATAGGAAGAAGGCTATAGGCTGATATCATCACGCTAAAACAAATATGAGCGGAGCAATATTGAAGAATGGTTAAAAAATCGTTTTATTTTTACTTTTGAGAACATCCGAACCGTGTTAGCCCAAAGTAACTATTTCACGGGAACAAAGTCGCGGGCAGAAGTTAGTTCACTAATATAGGAACCATAAATACATGTGGTTACATTATTCACTTTATTATGACCGTCTCTATTTATATTTTAGATTTTCACGTATACTGTTACTGCGTGGTTGTTCCACTTTTTCTTGGAATTGGTAATTGTCTTTGTTCCGGCACTTCTGGTGGAATTGTCTGCTAATGAACTGGATGCGATAAAGGAAACCTTGAATAATCACCTTATAGAATGCGAAGGTACCTTTAAAACATATTCATCGAAACAGTAGTGTTAGAAATATAAACAATTATTGATCATTAAAAAAGAGGACTAGCCAAAAAAATGTTCGGACAGAGCTACTGCACAGTACGACGACCGCCGAAAGAGTGAGTGAACGCTTTTTTTTTTTTCTCGAACTGACTACGCTATTGGCCTTTTTGGAGGCCTCTACAGCTTCACCGGACTGCTAAGGCGAGCGCTTAAGGCATTCAGCCGATTTTATTCGGGTAACTAGCTCAAGGGTGCACGGCACACCTCGGCTTGGCCGTTACCTGTTGCATGCAATTCGCGATCTATCTTAGCTAACCTAAGTTAGGCTAAACTATTCATACAGATATGAGTTATTGAAACATGCATGTGTACCAGGCATGCGTGTCTCAATAACTCGTATGTGTATTTTTGTGTCGGAAAATTTTTTGAACTATTTCAGTTCGATACGGGTAAAAACAAAAAGAAAAAACCCATCCACTTTTTATGTGTAAGCGTGTGAGCGTGCACGTGTGTGGAGGTGATATGTGTAGTGTTGTTGCAGTGATGTATTGGTGAGTCACTGTATCGCGCGAGCAGCGTACTCAAGGGCTCCACTCCGAGGGATCGGACCTGAGTGAGTGAATGCGGCAGCGCTGCTCCTTATATAGGCCGTCGCAGTATAACTACCCGACATTTGATTTATTTCCAATAGTAGATATTTTAGATAAAAGTGATACGATTCTGAATTTACTGTAACTCTGTGATGCAAACGTCCCAAACTGGCAGACCATTATAGTAGAAAATAAGAAGGTATAAGTTAGAAAATTACATAGATCTGACTGGTTATCACGCTCAAATTATTAATTTGTCCTCAAGCACTTATTGCTATATAACTGTTTGAAAGCTCTGGCAATTGTTTGCTTCAGCTTAAAATTATAATCTTCAACCGTATCAGCTATTAAAAAGAGGTATTTCTGGTAGTTTCCATTTGATATTGTTGTACGTATACTGGGTGTTAGGTTAGACGCCGGCAATATTTTTACAGGACAATAATTAGTCGTTTCTGGTTCTAAATCAATTTAAAAAATAGGTTCTTAATATTTGACGTAATCATCTTGAGAGACGCAAAATTGATATAAACTCAACATCAGGTGATTTACGCAAAAACGAACTGGTGTAATAAATACGGAAGCGATTGAATCACACTCTGTTGCGCAGTCCAGCCCGCCTTTGGCTTATACCCCGCTTCCCTTTGTTCAACCGTGAGGTATCCCGACGATAAGCAGTTACGTAATGATTAACCTTGAAAAGCGCCCCATTTAATTTTGTTTATTGAAAATAGGCGCGATTTTTAAGTTTAAAAGTACCGTTCCCTTAAATTTTTTATAACAATCTTTAATTAAGGATCTCTTTCTTGTTTATTAGCATTTGTTTTGATATTCTTATTTTATATGTTAAATGTGACCATGAACTGTCATCTCTTATAACATTTTTTATAGAATAAATGTAACAATATATTAGTGACAGTTTCATATAATTTTACATCTATTTTCCAAATTTGTTGACATGGTATTATTGAAATGAAGTTTCTTTAGAATCATTGTGGTTTGAAACTCGATAAAAGGAAAATGCTTTATGACAAAGAGCTAAACACATACGTCAATAGGATTTAGCCCAGTTATTAGATTTTATGCTTCTTTTTCAACTGGTAATTTCGTAAAGAAACGTAATGTTGCCTTAGCTAAATCATAACGTTCGTTGTTTATTATAAGGGCCAAAGACATCGGTTCAAAACCTAACGATGGTTTATTTTTGTTAGTCGCCTTTTTAAAAAACATCTACAGATGAAATAGCTTAAATTTTTAGCTAATTTGTCTGCTATAGCACAAATAATAATTCATCCTAGTTCGTAAAGAATTTCATTTACTACACATTTTTGACTTTCGTCAGTTATCCTAGCGAACCTCTTGCGTTTTATGAGACAAAAAAGTATCCTATATGTTACTTTATAATATTAATTATCTCTGTGTCAAGTTTCGTCAAAATTGATTCAGTACTTTCAGAGCGATACTACGACACAGGGACAGACATCAATAATTGTAAATAAATTATTTTTGGCCTTTATAATGTAATAACAAAATCCACCTCGATAATAATTTTCAAAACATATTTAATGTACATGTTTGGCCTAGTTACAGTTTTTTTTTAATATGTATGAATAGATATTTGGCTCTTTTCAATGACTATTTTGCCGACCACGGACCCATCCTATAACATTCTACGCCTACCTTCTTACGTATACAGTAAACACAATAATCTACACTATATTATGAATATATTAATTAATATTTAATATAATATTATAATATAATAAAGAGGTAAAGTTTGTAAGGTTGTAGGGGGGTAATATCAGGATCTACTAAATCGATTTTAAAAATTCTGTTACCAATAGAAATCCAAGTTATTTGTGAGTGTCATAGGCCATATATTAACCCGAAAAATTAAAAGACTTTTTTGTGGAGGTCGGATTTCCAAAGTCAGAGAAAAAACAGTCAAACGAAAACGTTTCTTAAGAATGCTGCCTTAACGATGAGAGATATATGATTGAGTTCTAGAGAAAAGTTGTAGAACTTGATAATGCCTACAAAAAAGTCAACGATAGTATATGTCAACTTTTATATTTAAGGCATGTGGGCATGCGTCAGCTAGTAACCACATAGAGTGTCAAATTAAGTTATTAATGAAATCAATAATTTCAGACGGCGAACTGCGCAGACATTTATATGATGCATTGGATTACATTAAAGTTTGTCCTGTGACATTTAATTTATGGGCCAACTTCCCAATGGATCTCAGTATGGTTTTGGGTTTCATAAGTCTTTGTTCTGCTTACATGATAAGTTTGTTGCAATTTAAATATTAATTAATTAATTGTTGTAAAATGTTGTAAAGGAGAGGTGCTCAAACCTGAACTGAAGACTACAATCTATCTACTCTGAAAGTATGTGTGATGCAGGATGGTCGTGTAGGTAGGTGTAGGTAACTCTCTCTAAAAACGATAAAATGATGTGAGGATTATTCTCGCCTAATTGTGAATCGTATTAAAACAAAATCTGTGAATAGTTTAATATCGCCTCAATGTCACGAAAATTTTTTCGACGTCAACTCAAAAAGCACTCGTGATCGACCGTTTGAGCACCTCTGCTGTAAAGTAATCAGTCTTATACGTAACAGAATCCGCATGTCCATTATTTGTTGGTTCAAAAACCGCGACAATATTCCTATATTCGCGGCTAAAAATGTCATTACTCGTAGATCTAATTAGTATGTTTAAATGATTTGTTATATCTTATTAATGTATCGAGATCGTCAATGAAAAGCGGTGAAACAAGAGAAATATATTTAGTTCCTGAACCCTTGCCCAAATCTGACAATGACAATTAACACGCACTTATGTGTAAATAGACAGAGACAAAAGAGTATTATTAACTTAAAATAGAATCAAAAATAATAATAAAAACGTTCGGGATCAACAATGATAATAAAAACGTTTTAACCTCAATCAGCCAATTCAACAACACAGCTATATACCACACTCGACACGGATGAACCGACGCTCCGCACGAAAACGTAGTTCACGTTCACGTTTCGCCAAACTCTTCACAGACCAACTCCTCCGATATCTCAGATAAGGTCGAGACGGACTCCTCCGAGTCAAGTCCAGTGCACCAAGAACAAGAACAATCAATGTTAGCAGATACATAAACATAAATACTGTTGTATTATACTAGTATAATTACCACAAATTATTCCTAGTACCGTAAATGTTACTTGCTCAACTGTTTGAGCAAGAATGTTCCAAATGAACGGCGGGTTGCTTCTCACGCGCCCCGAAGGGGTTGCGCGGGGGGCCGCATCAGGGCGAGCCCTCCGGCGGTGGCTTTACTCTCCCTCCGCGTCAGCGGGGCCGTCTAATGTTTGGGGTGAGTGTCATCAACATGACGCTGCCCCGTGGTTGCTTGTCGCTAGATCGACTTCTCTTTCCAGTGGCGCTTGTAGATCGGTGTCAAGGGTTTGTGTGGCGCATCCTCTGATATTTTTGAGCGTTGCGGCATTCGCTGTGGTCGTCTCGGCTGCGAACGTTCATTCTGTTTTTTTTTGTGGATTTTTTCTTGGCCCCTTTTAGAGAGAGGGGGGTCGTTGGCGGGGGCCATCAGGCTCGCCGCTGCGGTCTCTGTGACCGTGCTTTGTGCCGGCCTGGCCTCGTTCTTACGCCCGGAGTTGGTACACCGGGCTGCGGTGCCGGCACGGCGGTTTCTTATCTCCCGCTTGAGTACGGGGCAAATCCTCTTGTTATTGGCGGTGTAGGCGCCCCCACAGTTTGTGCAGGACGCCGGCTCGTCAATGGGACGGTCACACTGGTGTGCGAAATGCGGTCCCGCACACCGCACACAGGGGATTTCTCTGTGACACTGTTGTGACGAGTGCCGAAATTGCTGGCACCTAAAGCATTGTGCCAGGCAGAGTTCCCCTCTCCGAGCTTCTATTTGCACGAGTAATCTGAGCAGCATATCTACTGCATATATGTATCTTTTTAGGGTGGTGTAGTAGATGCACCCGTTTTTACTATTCCGTCCGTTAATTTGTCAGGCAAACTCGGCTTCGAAACCTTTTGCGCGTAGGTCTTCATTAATCTTTTGCGGGTCCGTATCTCTTGGGAGGCCGCGGATAGCGACCTTCAGGCATTGTCGCGATTGGGGCGAGTATGTGAACCAGCTCGCCCTTTCTTGTATTTTGAGGTACTCGCAGATCAATTGGTGTTTATCGGCATCGTTTGGGAAGATCCGTAGTCCGTTCCCATGAACACGTACATTCGGGTTACGTCCCATCATCCCTTCCAACCGTTGGAGATGCTCAGACCATTCGGCGGGAGGAGTAGTTTACATTCTGTATTGTGGTCTTATTATTTGTACGGAATTCTTCGTTGATATGGCAGCTATACTTTGAGGTGGTCTTGTGACCGCGGCATATGACGACTTCGCATGCGCGGATGGTGCCACTGCGCGATCATTGGTATTGAGCTCGCGCGGTATAGCTCCCGTGGGTTCCGTATACGGGGGGGCTGCTCGCGATTGGGTGCGACCGTCTGCGCCGTTGGTTTTCTGCGCGGCGTTATGACTTACGTGTCTTGTATCTTGATCCTCTTCGGGTCTTGATATTTGGGAGTCTCGAGGGGGGCCGGATACGGAATCAGAATCGATACGTTTGCGACGCATCGCTCTGCCGATCGTCCCAGTTTGGCTTTCTGGTATTTTCGGAATCTTCAATGTCCCCTTGGCAGCGAGTTCAAGCACCGCGGCGTCTTCGGCAGATTTACTGGTACGTACGTACTACCATTCTCTCATAGAAACACCGACGTGAAGTAACAGTGCTCGCATTGTTGCGTTTCGTTCTGTCGGTGAGAGCGTTGGAGCCCGTCCTCTCCTCACTTGTGACTCCCCTCTGGTATTGCTAGTATCAATGGACGATGGTGGTCACTTAACATCATGTGACCCACCTGTTCGTTTGCCTCCTATGATATAAAACAAAGTGTCGTGCGATCATTTCAATATCAATGTTAATATTCGACCAAGATGGTGACTCCCTTGTTTGGTTGTGTGGTTCTAGGGAATTTCTGAGGCATCTCAGAATTCATGCTTCGTGGTATTATTTTCCATCCACTTCACTTATGCACAATAAACACTCCACTAAAGCTCTTTTGTACTTTATTTTTACTGTATTATTGGGAACCAATTTTACTAATAGATTATGGCAGTAGCCATTGTCGAGTAGGTAAAATGGTATGACAAGTTTCTTGCTGTCATTTCAATATACTAACACGATGGTGACCGTCTTGATTCATCCAGGCAGTTTTTGTGATAAGTCAGAATCCATGCTCCGTGGTATTGTTTCGTATCCACTTCAGTTATGCACAATATCTAAATTATATTAGGTACGTATTACACCAGCAATATTACAAAATATAGAACCAGATAACACAAGATTCTGAATAAAATATAAAATCCACTACATGACAAACTAAGATTCCACTACAAACTGCCCTTTTCTCTACTTAACAATAAAATAAAAACAAAAAAAATAAAGAAGATCGGTTGAGAAACAAAGGAATAAAATATACTGTAACAGCACTCTCCGTACTATTGACTACATCGGGGGTGTTACTAATGACTCGAGACGCCATTGGTCGAAAATTATCGGCCAGTCGTAACTTGACTGAATGCTATAAAAGGCGAGTCGGTCGATTCATTTCGGAGTGTTAATTGAGTTAGACCGTTCCGTCGTTTACACGCACGAGGACGTCTTACCGCTAATGAGTTCCGCGATTCCGCTTGTCCTGCGTGACGATGCGCTCCACTGCCGCCGTCACGCCTCGGCCGGTGACGAGTTCGAGACCCCACCAAAAAAGGCCCTTTTCAGGGCCAAACAGAATGCCTTTCGACGACCTCAGCATTGCCTACGGACACAGATAACCCTAAAATGAAGACCACCGCATCTCTCACCGGACACCGCACCACCGTGCCCGAAACTCGTTCCCTACCCTCGGAGGAGAGACGGAGGCCGCCCGGCGGGGGGTCCACACCGCCACCCGACTACGAGAGTGATGTCATCACTCTCTCGCCGAGCTAATTTCAGCTCGGACGAAGTCGGTGTCGGTGGGGATGATCCGCTGGATGGCGCTGTACCTGCGCCTCCGGAAGGCTGAGGACAAGAGGAAGAAGAAAGATGATTGAGCTAAACTTGCTAGCCAAGTTTTAACAAGCCACTGTCTAAGCGCTTATGACGTACGTAAGTACAGTGCAATGCAAATTAATAAAGGTACAAAATAAAACTAATCACAAGCGGAATGAAGTGAGTCAAATATTCTATTAGCTATCAGAAATGGATTTATATAACAATAAAACATAACAACTCACATTAACAATTAAAACTCAAATAACACAATAAATCATTTAAGAAAACACAGGGAAATAGAAATAACAATCTGGCAACAAACCAAGCCGCGGTGTGCCGTGCACCCTTGAGCTAGTTGTTAAAATAAAATCGGCTGAGTGCCTTAAGCGCACGCTTTAGTAGTTCAGTGAAGCTGTTAAGGCCTTGCCAGGTCAATAGTGTAGTCAGTTCGAAAAAAAAGCCAATATTATATTCAGTTTTATAAATATATTCAAATTAAAAGATTTTGTTATATATAAAATATTGTTGTTAATAATTAATATTATAAGCTCAGGTTTTAATAATTCTACACCTTGTGAATAAATTATCCCAGCTGAGTTTCTTGTCCGTTCTTCTCAGGCTGGTTGTAATTGAACTGGGCGGATTTATCTTCTTTATGTGTTTATATTTTTCAATAAAAATGTTTCAACTTAACTTCAATAATTATTTAATAAACTAGCTACCCACCTCGACTTCGCATGACTGTACTAATGAGAATATGTATAGAGTTCATCAAACTCAACTCACTGAAGCTATTACTGGTTTCAGCATGAATTGGTCGGCTCGCCCGTGGTAGTACCGCCTTCTCGCAGGAAACCGACGTGAAGTAACAGTGCTTGCATTGTTGCGTTTCGTTCGGTCAGTGAGAACGCCGAATAACCTACCTCCCCTCCCCCTTCCCCAAACATAGGGTGACAACGTACTTGCGACTCTTCTGGTGTTACAAGTGTGTATGTATGGCGCGGTGGAAATCACTTAACATCAGGTGACCCACCTGTTCGTATACCTTTTATGATGAAAAAAGGTCATCAAATCCGTTCAAAATCGTTTTATTAGACATTTGAGTATAAGACATGGCGTTATCTATCCCTGAGATAACAATAGTAGACTGAATTATTATGACATATTTAACCTAAAAATGAAACGAAATGTATATGACTTATTAATCTACTAGCGGGCCCGGCGGACGTTGTCCCACCCTGATAATAAAGAAACTTAGACAAATTATATACTTAAATCTTCCTCATGAATCACTTTACCTACAGGTGAAAACCGCATTAAAATCCGTTCAGTAGTTTTTGATTTTATCGCGAACAGGCAGCCAGATAAACGTGACGGTGGACTTTGTTTTATACTATATAGTGATAATGAGTCAAAATAATTACTGCATAGAAAACGGGTGCGAGGGGCGAAACATTGTTAGTGTAAATACGAAATACGATCTTAATTTTGAACTCACCTCGCTACCCCTCGGCAATAACTCAAGCCTAGGCTTGAAGCCGAGTGGAGCACTCGATCACGCTGCTAGTGCGATACAGTGACACTTTTGAAGTGAAAAGTTTAGGCGCATGAGGGTAAATTTTTTACAGATGTAATGTCACGCAGGTATGCAACGGAAGTGACGTCATTTGCAGTAAACGCAGATTAAATAAATAAAAAAACTTTTTATTCTTTTCTTTTCGTTTTTCTTGTTTGTATAAATATAAACAAGACTTATAAATTAGTTCGCCAAAGAAGTTTCACTTCTGACATGTGTACTTTGTACGCACGCACTTTTTTTTTTATTGTAGCTCGGCAAAATGACTGTACTGTGCCTGATGGTAAGGACAGTACAATCCAAAAACAATGGCGACCACCGAGAGACATACCATCCGTCGCCGGTTGCCGCTGTCACGCCGGTCTGCGTAAGTATCTCTTCACGTTGCGCTTGAAGGACCCCATGTCATAGGAAGGAGGAAGCACACTGGCCGGGAGATTGTTCCACCGAACGAAACGCAACAATGCAAGCACTGTTACTTCACGTCGACGTTTCTGTGAGAGGGTGTCTGTGGTAGCCCCTGTGATCCGAATAGCTTCAGCGTGGCTCTACCACCTAGAAAATATATGTTTGAAATTGTGAGGCACACATACCGGTGGACATGTTCATCTCATGAATTCTTAAATGTATGAACATCTAGCTTAGTTTAACTTCGACAGATTCGCGGCATTGCATCCAAGGCAGCCCAGGGTTTGGACACTTTTGCACCCTTGAGCTTGTTACCAAGGGATGAGGAACTTTAAGCGCTCGCCTTACTATTCCGGTGAAGCTGTGAACGACAGTCATACCAGTCCAATATCGTAGTCGAATCATTACATAGTATAAAACAAAGTCCCCTACCGCGTCTGTCTGTCTGTCTGTTCGCGATAAACTCAAAAACTACTGAACGGATTTTCAAGCGGTTTTCACCAGTGGACAAAGTGATTCATGGGGAACGTTTTTGTATATAAATTGTCTAGGATTTTTTTTAAATCAGGCCGGGGCAAAGTCTGCCGGGCCCGCTAGTTAAAAATAAAACAACCTAAAATTGCGTTACATCGACAAAACGAGCTACAACGCTACTCCCGTCTTTAATTCGAGTGCCACATTCTAAATCCAAACAGTTGCGTGTAGTGTGACAGACACACAATGGGGCTGTTCATTTCGCTCCCTAAGCCATTGTGTTTATTGTTCGGATACTCGTAACTGCGGATTAACACGGTCACGCCTCAACATCCTTTGCGACAAAAAAAATCGAATTCAATAATGAAGTGTTCGAATGTGAAATTTGTAAAATTGAGCAACAGAATTAATCTGGATATTTTTTTTCTAGCCGCCATTGAAAAGTTAAGCGGCTTGAAGTTCACACTTCATTATATCGAATAATATTATTAGTATTTATGTTTTTATTTAAAATATTTCACGACAAAATCGACTGTCCACAAGTTGTTAATTAACTCAAATTTAATGTTCCTGCTAAGCTTTTTTTTATATTGGGTAATAAGAAAATCCTCTAACAAAAGAAAGAGACCTTATCTAGGTTCACATTATTAAGAAAACGTAACTAGACTTATTATATTATCTTACAATAATGAAAACAATAAAAATGAAATGATTATTTATGTATGTATGTACATATGTATGGGTATTCTTATTTCATATATAAATATTGAATATTTTCAATGGTTACATATATATATTTCTTTTTTTTTAATTATTAAAACAAAAACTACACATGGATAAATAAAACTTAAAATAACTAAGTTACTTAACATACTAACTTTTCCACCTCCTTAGTTCAGATGCTAACAGGACACGGCGCTTTTGGAGACTATCTTTATAAATTTAAAGCTAAAAATCACGCCGAATGTATATGTGATAACATTACAAAACAAAATGTCCTTCACGTTCTAACCGAGTGTCCAATATTTTTAAAAATTAGAACTGATTTAGAAGTGGAACTTGGAATCACAGTATGCAAAAATGAACTCAAAAATTTAGTTTTTTTATATATTAGATATTCATAGTTTGATTACGGAAAACTAAAAGCTGGTGTACACAAATATCATAAAAATACATTCAATGATCAAGCTAGAGTAAGTTAGACAAAATAAACATAGATGTTAGTAGTTTATTCTAAGTACATAAATACACGTTCAACGTCACGATTAAGTATTGTTTAGTTCACAGACAAAGAATACATTTAATCGTTTAATCGACTCACAGAGGACAGTTTCCAGGACAACTCTTCGAGGACTTGAGCCCAGCCCACCTGGCAACTTGCCACTCGGGGCTGTTTGATGACTTTCGTTTCTCCATTACACGCAGTCCCGTTCCTCACCGTGACGTATGCCACGTCACTCTTCATACTATAGTCACTTTTGGCACTATCTGATTGCTCTGATGACGTCATTTTATTCACAAAACTCAAAGTTCCATAGTGTTTATCCGAGACATACAAGATTTTACGTCGTCACTTAATCGTCTCATTTTAAAACTGAACTACGATTGCACTATAATTTTAAAATAAATAGTAATAATAGTCAGCAGAGAGATAGTTGTAATCGTGTTGTCCCAGTGATACGCAAACGTTACTTTAATGGGGTCGAAGTGTACTCGGTTACGAAATGATGACGCTCGTGAAATTTTATGAATTGCTCTAAAAAAGTTTAATTTACTGCTATTAAAGTTTTTCAAGTGAAAACTTTAGTCCCATTGTGATTTGAAACTCGATGACACTTAAAACGAGAATAAAAATAGACAAAACATACATCTATAGGATTTAACTTGCGCGAGAATGAGATAGAATGCAATATACAGTGTTTCTTATATTCGCGATCTCCTTATTGTATATTGCATTATTTAATACATGCTATGGTCCGAACGTTGAAACCTTGGGAAAATATGTTATAACCAGCGTGATTTATTGTTCTCGTGTATCCTAATTACTAACATTTTATTATGTTTTGGTTTCACTTCGTTTGTGAACTGCACACGTTTTTTAATGCGCGATAGAACAACTACATATATAACCCTGACGATAAGAACAGTGCAAGTCGAAAACAACGATCACCACCTAAAGATCTATAGTCCAATATTCGCTGTCATGAGAATCAATGAACCTTGCAACAGACGGACATGCACCGGCTGATCTTGGAACACGACACCTCTAAACACGTAACAACGGCACGTTGTATGGAGTTAGCGATACAGTAGACCACAAATGTCATGTCACAACCTAGTAAAAATTACTTATGATGTATTTATTCACTCTAAAAAAACTGAATCTTATTTTAACATTGTGTATTAAGAGATTTTCGGGTAAATTTAATATTGCAAATCCAAGGCCGGCTCAATTCGCAATCAACAGATTCACTGCAATGGCGAAGTAGTAAGATCCGAGGTGCTAAAAGTTACAAATTGTCGTGTTCAACGCTGGTTAAATAAATCGAATTACGCTTAAGCTATCGAATTCGCAATTCGTTTGGGAATTGGTCACGGGTGTCATGTATTTATTGTTGTAATAGGTACCTACTATTTATTATAATTACCTGATACTATTTTCTACCTCGATGTAAATTATGAAAAATACCTAGACATAATCTATTAACATATAATCAATTTTACTAATAATAATAATAATAACTTTATAGGCATTTCCGTAATCAATCAATTCTCAATTCTCAACTCAACTCAATTCAACCCGCATAATATTATAAATATGAAAGTAACTCTGTTTGTCTGTTTGTTACCTTTTCGCGACTAAGCCTCTCAAACAATCACAATCAAATGTGACATAGACGTAGCCTTGAAACTGGAGAAGCACTTAGGTTAGTAGTATGCATCATGAATATAGAAAAAAACTAGTTTGCTATAGAAGCTCTTCTATAGAATTATAGGGTCGATTACCTGTAATATAATTTAGGCTATGGTAGAAAAATATAACTATCTGTATAAATTACACATCAAACATACATATATGTATATAAATCAATGAATTCATGAGCTCTGCGAGCAATTTACTATTACAATTATGAACTAAATATAATGCAAACACAGACAGCACGATTGCTATTGTAAGCAGTTACGGAATTCTAATATTCTAACAATAAATAGTACTCACATACGTTATCTAGCTATCGTATATTATAAAATATATACCGATAGGCACACATTTATATATTGATATTATAAAAGCGAAAGTAATACTGGTTGTTTATCTGTTTGTTATCTTTCCCCGAATTAATCTCTCAACCAAAAGAAACTAAATTTGGCATAATGTAGCCGGAAAATTGCAAAGTGTACGCATTATTTTTTATCCTCAGTATACCAAAATAACTCAGATGAAGTCGCGAGAAAAAACTAGTACTATAAAAGAGAGTATTAAAAAGTCCTAAGTGATATTAGAAAATTTACATGCAATGTCGTTGACCTAGATGTGCGAGGAGCTCGTACCGTTTAGTGACGTCAGTTTTAGTCTGTCGCGATCGCGTATTTATCAAAATAACCGGTATCTCGGAAACGAGCCGAGAAGTGGAACGCAACTATAGAAACTCGAAACTTAAAATTCACAACGAAGTCTGTACGACCTCTAAATTTGAATAAAATGAAAAGTCGACCCGAATCATCGGTACTTTGTACAGCGGACGTGTTTTATAAACTAAAGATAGATCTCATGATAGTTCAATTAAAAAATTATCTACATATCTTTGTAAATAATCTTCTGCTAAACACCTCCTAAACTGCTGGACAGCTTTCGATGAAATTTTTTGTGTGTGTTCTAGTGGATTCAAGAATGGTTTAGATTCATAATTGGATTCGGTAGGTGGCGTTGCGGATGACTGTTAGTTATTATCAACGTATGACAAGGTCCACCGGTCTCGCTATTACAATACTTGTATAAAAATATGTTTGTATATCTGAGATCGATAAACTTAAACACCGTTTGACCAATGAACAAGAAAGTTGGCACATTCAATTGTTTTTCCATGGTGAAGGTTTTCATTATATTTATTTTACCGCTCTAGATGGCGCTGCAGTACATCGACTTCTGTAAGGTTCAACCGATCGTCATGCTAATTTATCTGCGTAGAAACTTTACACGCAAAATATTTACACAATATTCACTTTGATACATATAACTAAGCTATACACTACAACAAATAGTAATTAGGATACGTAATAATGACGACAATATAATAAGAGAAGTGTTCAAAGCCGCGAGTGCAGCTAGTTATTGTAAAAATTAATAAATTTGATGTAAGTAAATAACAGAAGTAATGTAAAGGTACCAACTCGAGGAAGGTCAGATCGGATAATAATTTAAGTACTTCTTAATGATAAGGTATACACACAATACATATTTGGAAGCGGACTTGAACTCGGTAATATCAAGATCGTCGTGTAAACTTTAATGAGTTCACCGAAAGTTGTTCTGGAAGTACTTATAAACGAAAATAATATCAAGGAAATATAACTTTAATATTAAAGTACTTATAAAAGGCGTAAGAGACTAAAATAAGCCATTTGTTCTTGTGTAATTTCCTCTAAAAATTGGTCCTGAAAGATCATGTTTCCATCCTCATCAACATATGTTTGTAATATATCATGTGTTGTTTTTATCCAAACACTTCTAGTTTGATACCTTTTTTTCAATGTATTTTTCACAGTAAAAAAGGTCTTCGAGGTTTGGATATGTTGATGGAGTGATATCGCTTGACATTCTTCAGGCATAAGGAAAACTTTGTCCTCTTTTGTGGCAATTGCGGTTATAGCGATGTAGTTCGACTTTCCGTCTATTGATGGTTTACTCTCAAACGTAAACTTCAACTTCTCCATTTTCTGACAATAAATGTCGTTTTATAAGATATTTTCTAATAAATTCGGGATTAGGATGACACAGTCAGTCAAACACAATTGAGTTTCTCTGTAAGAAAAGATTTATTGTTTTATAATACATGAAATAGAAGTATGTATTTACTTAGTACGTTAGAACAAATTTACATACCTGTAAGAAAAGAAACGACATTTAATGTTATTATTAACAATGTCTGTTCCTAATCACAATTAGAATACTTTAATAATGGAATTAATATTATAAATTATTGTTTTCTTTTAACAATCACGAGACGCTTATAAATTATCTTTTCCATAGCTCACAAACGTCATCTGTCAATCGAGTGTGCGTTCAATGACGTTTGATGCACGGAAAAGTTCCAATTAAAGAAAATTATATTTTTTCTTTACATATATATATATATTTTTAAGCTAAGCTTTGACGGGACTGAATATGTAAGCCATATAAAACATTGCATAAAACAAGCTGTGCGTTCAATGACGTTTGATGCACGGAAAAGTTCCAATTAAAGAAAATTATATTTTTTCTTTACATATATATATATATTTTTAAGCTAAGCTTTGACGGGACTGAATATGTAAGCCATATAAAACATTGCATAAAACAAGCGACATATTCTCAAATGTCCGAAATAAATTTAAAAAAGTGGTAGCCATATCAGTTTTAGGGATGTAAGGGATGTCGAATAACATCATAAGATTTGACACACCCAAGCTAACCTCACCTGCACGTGGTGCACCCTGCTGAATAACGAACGAGACAATGGCGAAAGCGGGGTGGTAGGGTTTTACAGCCTGACTGGGTCGCAACCACCATGTATATGGCGAAAAAGCCCGTCATAGTGATTCGCTTCTGCGGGTCGCGTTTTGGGATCAGCCTGTGCATATCCAACTTTTCGCAGGCCGGCATGACAGTGGTGACCGACGTTGGATAGTGTGTCACTCGGTGGTCGCCATTGTTTTTGGATTGTACTATGCTTACGATCGGGCATAATGCAGTCATTTGGCCATGCTACTATAAAAAAGGAGAAAAAGTCTATACGTAAATTAGAGTATTATTTGCCTTAAGTATATTTCTCTCTCTTTCTGTTAGTTTGTTAATTTTTATATTATTTTAAAATATGGTTTTAGAGTAATTATTGGTTTTACTATTTTATTGTTAATGATATGCTAAATGCTTATGCTAAGTCTCTACATCAGTAATCATCTTCTTCTTACCCACCCACCTAAGTAGGGTCGGCACAACATGTTTTCTTTTCCCACTCTCTCCTGTCAGATGTCATCTCAGTATTCATACCTTTTTCACACAATCCATCCATACCTTTTTCTGTCGTCCTCTACTCGTATATCCGTCCACAATCATACTCAACACTTTTCTAGTAATACATGGTTCTCATCTCTCCTCATGACATGCCCATCATCATCATCATAATTACCCTTATCCCACTTAAGTAGGGTCGGCACAACATGTTTTCTTTTTCCACTCTCTCCTGTCAAATGTCATTTCAGTATTCACACCTTTTACGCACATATCATTTTTCACGCAGTCCATTCATACCTTTTTCGGTCTTCCTCTACTCGTATATCCGTCCACAAACATACTCAACACTTTTCTAGTACGTATTACTCCTCAACGTCTCTGTCACTGGTGCTATTTTCAAACTTCCTCTGACATAATCATTCTTAATTTTATCCATTCTAGTCACACCACACATCCACCTTAACATTCGCATCTCTGCCACATGTAATCCACTTAATCAGTAAAATTGGTAAATATTTATGCGTGTTGCGCTCGCGCTTTTGTAATCGATCCTTTTTAGTTCCCGCACACATCGCGGTTCTCAGTAATATTTCGAGCCTAGGTCGTCCCCGCGCGGAGCCCTCGTGATATTATTTTCGCGATACAGTGACTCATCTACATCACTTGAACACACATATGAGATCATCTCTCTCACACACGTGCACATATATACACATGGTGGGAGGGTTTTGTTTTTTTTCCCTCATCGAACTGAATCGAATAGTTTAGTTCGTTTCATTCCGATATACACGTATTCATTTGTGAATCATGCAATTTCGACTGTATGGTTCACAAATGTATATATGTATGAATAACTTAGAATAGTTAGCTAGGTCAGACGTGACTTTTTTCAGGTAACAGCCCAAGCCGAGGTGCGCATGCGCCCTTGTGTAAGTTACCTAAAAACCAAATCGGCTGAGTGCCTTAAGCGCTCGCCTTAGTAGTCCGGTGAAGCTGTAAAGACTCTGCAGGGTCAATAGCATAGTCAGTTAGAGAAAAAAAAAAAAGGTAAATATTTAGTTTTATTGAAATTCAATTTATTGTTAGAGTATACCGTGGTTGTATATAGATCTAACTACATTTATATTTACTTATAAAAGTGTTGCTATAATTACATTTATATAAACGTGTTGTCATGTCGATGACCCATAAAAATAAATTAAAAAATATTGCAATTTGCGACGGTAACATCTATAAAAGTGAATAAAATTGTACGGTGTTATTACAAAAAAGTTAAATACGTATTGAACTCTGGCTTTCGTAGGTTTCGTATTAAATGCACCATGGTCGTTGAATGTTCGCACTTTTTGCTCTTTTGTCTCGCTTTGGCTACTTTAGGTTAGACTTGTGAAAAAGGATAACGCGAATTTGCATCGGGCGAGCGCGATGCATTTATTACGAAACCTTTTTAAACCAAGTATTTAATACGTATTTAAATTTTTTGTAATAATACAATACGTATAGTGTCTGTTTGTAATGCTAAAATAACAGCTTTCTAATAAATAGGTATGAAACTGTATATACGGTACTTAAAACAAATAATTCTTACATCTGTGACTTTATATACGTTCCGCTCGGACAAATTCTCGGATAACAGGTAATTTTTACTACAATTCATTATGCGAGTTAAAGTATGGTTTTGCGGGTATCGCGATGATGTATTTTGATACAACGAAAATAAAATACATGTTTTAAAAAAAATAATAACTTATTGTACTTTTCTGAGGTACTTTCTCCTCATATGTGTAAGAGTACGAAAACCTTGTAACATTCAGTTTTTCTAACAAACACTATTACAAATGTTTTTAAAAAAACACAATTATTTCCGTACAATATCGATATAATGATTACAAAGTAGTTCCCTAAGGGTTTAACAGATGGCCACGTTTTTTTTTTAACTTTATTTTTGTCAACCAATCTTTTAGATTATTACAGCCATTGTCGCGTAGTTAATAGTATTACAAGTTCTTCTCCCGTTCCATTTTTGACAACCAGTCTTGCGGTTTTGACCTATACCTCGGGAGAAATACTTTTCTTTCTGTACCCCTGACAACGTGTATTTAACATTTCGTGATAAACAGTGGTGTATTTAAGACGTAAAAGCGTGACAAAGAAACAAATAAACTCACATTCGCATTTATAATATTAGTAAGGATCTATATCCAGATGATTTTGGCTAGTTATAAGAATAATTGCGTGTATTAGTGTGTGTACACGCGGTGGAAGTGATACTTTTTTGACTTATGTGTATTAAATTATATATACAGTGTACACTATTTATAACGAATTTCAAGGGGCCGAGTAGTTTTTCGTTTTAAAGAGTTTCCGTTTTACAGGGGGGAGGGGACCAATTAATTGTTTTGTGGTAAAACAACCAAATTGAACTATATAGAACGTTATAGAAAAATTTTCGATATCACGAGCGACGTTATAAAGATTTTACACCTTATACAGAAACACATACCTACCTTACAGTTAACATGTAACGCGTATCAAAAATTTTGCCCTACCGTGAACCTAAAATTTTTCCAAGCCCTAATTAATAACACAAGACTTTATGCGTTGTTGTCTTCATTTGTTTTTTCAACCTTAGAAATAATATAGACGTAATATCCTTTGTAATAATTGTTTATGTTATCACAACAAATAAATATGAAATATTATTTGTGACATAGCCACAATACCGTAACAGAAGGCCGATTATGTACAGCGCGTCGTGGCACCGTACCGCGCTGTTCGCTCGAACGCCAGACGCGAACGTACGCGACAGTACACAACATTTTTGTTTCTCGTATGACATAAGGCTTTAAAATAACGATAAATACACGATCTTATCAACACTGTGTATTTGGTTACTTAAATAATACCCAGAAAACTCCTTACGGCTTCATATAAAAATATAAAACAATACATCGTTTCCTCTATATAAATATAATATCATGTATATTATATTATATATAAAAATCCAGTGTCTGCCTATGATGAACCCCGAAACTACTCGACCGATCTTCATGAAAGTTGGCATTTATATATTATTTGGTCCAATTTGAAAGATAAGAGAATTTATAATTCTATTAACGGCCTCAACTTTTTAAAATTATAAATCAATGATTGTCAATATTGATTACTATTATTAATTGCAAGTTTCATAAGTCTCGAAAGGATGGCGCTTTAAATTAATTTCTTGACAGAAACTGTAGGACCGACTGTTATAGATTTTTCAAAGATGGCGTCACGTTTTAATTTTGAATTTTTTTTTTAACTCTAGTTTATTTTATGGTGCACGGGTTTTGTTAATCTATTTACTATGCTCGCTCGCTCTTTTGTATCAAGTTTTTAGGCAGACTCATTACCCAATAATACTAAATTCTTTATTATAATTTTTAATTCAACATCTAATAACTGACCCACAGCAACCCGTGACCGGAACAGTGTATTGTTAGTATACACCTTCTGGAATAAATTCTGTTAACGATAGTGAAATGAAAATCCTTACATAGTTTTAAGAACTCAGGCAACGCGCAGATAGAGGCGAAAAACTATTTTGAGCAATAATATTTATTATATTATATTACTAGCTGATAACCGTGAATTCGTCTGTGTGGAATTGAGCAAAACAAATTGTTCGCTGTAAAAGTACGCGGCGAGGTGCGTGTTCTTCTGATAAGTTCTTGTTTAGTTTAATATATTCTGCGCGGAACGATATTTGTTTGCCAAAATAAAAATATCCTAAGTCACTCCGTATAACATTAGTTATCTACCAGTGAAGTTACGTCAGAATCGGTACAGCGGTTTCAGAGACTATCCGGAACAAACACAGAAATGTGTTTATGTTGGTAGAGCCACGCTGAAACTATTACTGGTTTCAGTATGAATGGGACGGCTCGGCCGGGGTAGTACCGCCCTCTCATAGAAAACCGACGTGAAGTAACAGTGCCTATATTGTTGTGTTTCGTTTGGCCAGTGAGAGCGCCGGAGGCCCACCTCCTCTCCCTCCCCTAACCCTTCCCCCCAAAAGGTGGCAACGCACTTGCGACTCCTCCGGTGTTGTTAGTGACCATGGACGGTGGTGATCACTTAACATCAGGTGACCCACTTGTTCGTTTGCGACCTATGACATAAAAAAAAAACATTTTTTTTAACTCAAAATTTCTTTATCTGCCTTGATCCATTATTTGTAGGAGAAAAACTTATGGATATTTATTGCGCTTGTGCTAATCTAGTGATATGCAGTATAGCGGTCTGTGCACATGTAATATTGATAATTCGATTGAGCCTATCTATCACATATTCGATTAATCAATAAACTGTATAAAAATGTATATAAGTATATATTATTATAGAGTTATACAAAATGATTATTTTTTTTATATATAAATAAAATAGACTGCCAATAGAAGTAAAAATCAGTTAATAATTTTAATTTATATATTATTAAATTTAGATAATTCAGACTATTTTATTTATAAATTAAAAAAAAAAAAATTATTTCATCATTTTGTATATTCATTTCTGTTGGACTTATGCTTGCCTCGATTTTTTTAATTGACTTTTTGTTGGGACTACCGTAAACTTAATCCATCGAGTATTAAAACACTTGGCTTTTACTATGTTATAGATATTGCTGGTCCTAGTTACAGTTGAGCGTAGTTGAATAAAATAAATGTTGATTACGGCGGACCTTCTGTAACTTTTTTTTTTGTGGCACAACGATGACACTCGGCAGCTACAGCCTATCGTGTTACGGTATTCACACGGGCTTTGAAAATAACGAGGTTACAAGAAACTGACTTATCTACCGGTGTTATGTTACTGCGTTCGTCACTTTTCGTATAATTAACCCGTTCGTTATGTACTCAGGAATGTGCACGATGTTTTGGACTTTGGAATCACTTGTAACAATATTTGCATCGTCGAAACGTACTTTCTGTTTATCATTTTTAGTGTTTCATTTTAGATTTGCTAACATAACAAATTGATATAAGTTTGTGCGACAAACTATTTGCTACTCAGGGACGGAGTTCTATATCCAATACTTTATCGGTTTTTAATGTGATTTTTTTTAAGACAAATTTGTTACATTTGGTTTCATAACATTTCATGGCTTAGCAAAAAACATGAGTGCGTGTAACCGTCACGCGCGATTGAAGTAAAATTTCTTTGGCGTTATAAGAGATGGCGATTAAGTTAAAAATAAGTACACCATATGAGAATTTAAAAAGGCATTTATTGATGATGTAGCACTAGTAATATATACATTTATTATCGTCGATTACTATACATTTTAAAACAATAATTTAATTACTTTACTTCAAATATGATATGATTGGTTTATGATAACTGAAATGATTATTTACTTTATAACAAAGAGTTGATAATATTTTTTTAACGTTATTTTTAGCAACCAATCTTTTAGATTATTACTGCCACTGTCGAGTAGTTAATAGTATTAAAAGTTCTTCTTCCATTTCATTTTTGGCAACCAGTCTTCTAGTAGACTATTACTGCCATTGTCAAGTGAGTATCGATATTACAAGTTTCTTGATATAAAACAAGATGGTGGTCATCTTGTTAGCACTTTCCTGGGAGTTTTTGTGGCATCTCAGAATTCATGGTCCGTGATATTATTTTCCATTCGCTTCACTTATGTACAATAAACAAACTATATCACATAAAACACCACCAATTTTACACAATATAGAGTCAAGTAACACAAGATTATCAATAAAAAATAAAATCCACTAAATGACAGACCAAGATCCCGCCAAAAACTCCAAGAATAATATTTCCAGTATTATTTAAGTTCCGAATTAGCTGATACATGGCACTACAGATAAATAAGCTTTGATTTAATTTGTTAGTAACAATGTAAGTAATATTGAAACCAGATGGCAGCACGGTCCCGCGTCCTTATATACACAATTAATTTTGTACTGTATGATTTTTATTATTATTCAATTAAATTTTGTTTTTTATCTTTTTCAGAAACTTTTGATTGATTTGTTTATAAACTATTTATTGCCAAAATCAAAAAAATTTAACTACCGGATGGTATAGAAACGTGACGCCATATTGCCGTAACGAACTTCCGTTGCATTGTTGTCTAGTTACCTCCTAGTCGCGGTAAAAGAAATTTTCCTTCAAAAAAATACGTACAGATTAAAAGAAAAGAAGAAAAAATTAAAAATACATTTTAGATACAAATTATGATTTTACAATACATATTTTGTTATTTTTGAAAGTTTTATAATAAATCAGGTATTTCTTTAAGCTTATACTGCCAACAGTCTGTTGACCTGTGCCTCATGAGGTCTACATTCATTTGTATAGAACTTAACTTCGTATGGATTTGGACAGTCCAGGGGTCAAAACCGTAAACGGAAAATGTGATACAGAGCAAGAGAAACCATAGAGTTTTCTTTTTTGATTTCTGTTTTCTCTATTATGAGGAAGAGGCAAAGGTATCTAAACCATACAGCCAAGTCATACGTAATTTCATAAATGCCAATTCTGGAGTGTCTTGTGATAATTTCAATCTTCTAACAAGATGATACCCTTGTTAGAACTTTCTATGGGGTTTCTATGGCGTCTAAGAATTCATGCTCCGTGATTTTTTCCCATCCACTTCATTTATGCACAACTAGCGGGCCCGGCAGACGTTGTCCCGCCCTGATTATAAAAAAAATCCTGATTAATTATATACCAAAACGTTCCTCATGAATCACTTTATCTACTGGTGAAAACCGCTTGAAAATCCGTTCAGTAGTTTTTGAGTTTATCGCGAACAGACAGACAGACAGACGCGGTAGGAGACTTTTGCCCGTTTTCACCAACATTCCCTAAATTTAAGGGACACTTAAATCACGTTTAAGTGACCTCTTAGAGAGATTTCGTTTTCACCAACGTCTAAGAGTCACCTAAGACCCTAAGGGTTACCTAAATTTTAGGGGATGGAAATTCGATCCCTTAGTGCTAAGTGATGTTTATTTTACGAACATGTCAAATTGAATTTCTGGTTAATTCGTTTATATATCATAAATTAAAGAGATATTTGAGTTTTCCGTTACATTGGTAGCTAAACAAACTGAGAAATTAATAAAAAGTCGAAAGTTCCTTATCGTGACGATGCATTTGTATTTGCCTTACTTGTAGTTCCATATTTTGGCGTATTCGATATGATATCTTTATGTGTCGAGTAAAGAGTTTATTTCTTCAATAGTCCACATCCGAATCGCTGACCTAACTTATGCGAAACTTAGCAAATCCAACAATAAATACATATTGTTTTTTTTTTAACACAAAGTCGAATAAAAGAAAACAAAACGCTGCACATCATACTTATTTTATTATTACTTATTTTTAAAATTTTATATATACCTTCTATGCTAGTATATATAATAACTAGTAATCAAAATAATACATTTTCATCAAATCAAAATTAACTGGACATGCACTGACCGGACCGCAACCATTCAGTAGGTACATTTTTAACGGACCCCCAATAATACAAAATGGTGATCCCTGCGCCAACACAACAATAAACAAAGCGTTTTTTAAACTAACAGTAAACGGATTTAATTTTATTTTTAACATATTTGGCTCACTCATTTTATTTTAAAATTGTATTTGTGTTGTTTTAATAAGAAATTCATAAAACTTTTGCATTAAAATTGTTACCAGCACATGTTCCGCCTACTTCAATACTGGCTTGATGAAAAAACTGACGCTTAACTAGGTGCTACCTTAGTAAGTAGCCCTTAGCATGGTGAAAACGAAATAAGTTAGGTAGCTGATTTAGGGGACACTTTAGCTTAAGGATCCCTTAGTTAGGGGTACGTTAAGGAAGCGTTGGTGAAAACGGGCATTAGTCTTATACTATTTATACACAATAACCGTACTGTAGTCTGTATTAGATCAGTCTAACCTAACCTAATACGTCGCCACTACGTGGTGACAGGAATTATAGAATTTATCACTCGTCGACGTAATATCGTCGGCAGTATTAAAACGAAATATCAAACAGTTTTCCCACCCTTGTTAATTTGTACAATATCTTTATATATATAGAATTATTCTGTCAGTGTGTATGTGACTAAACTACTCCTAAACTACTGGACAGAATTTGATGATTTTTTTTGTGTGTTCATGTGGCTTCAAGAATGGTTTAGATTCACAATTGGATGAGGTAGGTGGCGCTGCGGTTGACTTTTAAGATTTTTTTTATTATCAAGGCAGGACTGCGTCCGCCGCTAAACTACTGGACAGAATTTGATGATTTTTTTTGTGTGTTCATGTGGCTTCAAGAATGGTTTAGATTCACAATTGGATGAGGTAGGTGGCGCTGCGGTTGACTTTTAAGATTTTTTTTATTATCAAGGCAGGACTGCGTCCGCCGGTCCCGCTAGTAATCTATATTATAATAAAACTGTAGCAGGGTCAAATCTGTACATTAAATATTTTTTGAAAATTTTGATGGGGGTAGGCTTTGTTGTCGATATAGAAGCCAAAAATAACCCTTTTAAAATTTTTGTCTGTCTGTCTGTCTGTCCCTGTGAACGCGCATCACTCTGAAAGTACTGAACCGATTTTGACGAAACTTGGCACAGTGATAACTAATGTTACGAGATTACATTTAGGATATTTTTTTTCTCATAAAACGCAATGGATTCTCCAGGATCTGCCTGTTTGTCTATACCTTTAAACACGAATCACTCTGAAAGTACTAAACCAATTTAGATGAAATTTGGCACAGTTATAACCAATATCACAAGGTTACATCTAGGATACTTTTTATCTTATAAAACGCAAGGGATTCTCCAGGATAACGGACGAAAGTAAAAAAAATGTAGTTCATGATATTCTTGACGAATTTTGGTAAATTTTCTTTGTGATATATATAGCAGACAGATTATCTAAAAAATTAAGCTATATTTCCCTATGCTACTTCAAAAAAAAA
>MU158867.1:104996-176342 GCA_015888305.1 Antheraea pernyi
TATATATATATATATATGTTGTTTAGATACGGGTTGATTAACGGGGCAGCAGTCAAAATAAACTAACTAGGCAAGTTTTAACGCGGCACTGTCGAAGCGCTTACGACGTATCTATATAGTTATAACATCATTGAGTGAATATTTGACAATTTATTAGCTCACCTCAGCCACTGAATCGGGTATTAAAAAAATGGCAAAAGGCTAATCGAAACCAAACTTTAGCCTAGCGTGGGCATAGTCCTATTGCGATACGTTCAATAGATATAACGTCGTTAAGCCTAAAAAAATGTATTTTCATTATAGATAATATACACAGATAGAACATAAGAACGTGACACAAAAAAGTTGTCTCTACATTTTTGTGGTAAAAAAATGGCATAACATGACAAATTGGTGTCAAAAATGTGCCATAAATGACACATAACCTCCTATTCCATGACACTTTTTTGAATATACCTTAATTATAAAAATCTATTTGTTAACTATTTTGGTGGTTTTTTAAGGTCACCCGACACCTCATTATGGCTACCGTCTTGTTTTTAAATTCTATAACGAAGGGTGGAACTAAAGATTAGTCTGGATAAGCCGTTCATTAAAATATTCCTATATTTTGTTAGTAAAATATATTATTACATTTGATAATATGTATTGATTGCTAATTATCTAATATTGAAAGGTTTTATTATAAAAACGTGTTTTTTTTATTCTAGCACGGCAAAATTACTGCACTGTGTCTGATGACAGTATAATCCAAAAACAACGGCGTCCACCGAGTGACACACTATCCAACGCCGGTCACCACTGTCATGCCGGCCTGCGAAAGGTTGGATATGCACAGGCTGATCCCGAAACGCGACCCGCAGAAGCGAATCATTATGACGGGCTTTTTCGCCATATACATGGTGGTTGCGACCCAGTCAGGTTGTTAAACCCTACCACCCCGCTTTCGCCATTGCCTCGTTCGTTATTCAGCAGAATGCACCACGTGCAAGTGAGGTTGGAACGGTAAAAGGAAGATTTGGCTTTAATTTCGTCGTCGCGCAAAGCTGTCAAATTTATCGAGTAATTTTTGCATGATGCACGAGCAACAACAGAATTCTACCACTTTATTATTATTTTAGGTGACTGTTTGGACACTCGCAATATTCTAGGATATGTCACTTCATGATCACATGTAACATACAAAATAATAATATTAAAACAAATACTAATAGACAACCAAGAAAACGTAAGTTAAAGTTTATTCTAAGACTTTCAAAAGTATAGCTACAAACGAGTAAATAAAATAATAAACCGAAGTGCATTGGCCGTTGCCAAAAGCTACAATGGGCGACCCGGAGTTAATAACTTTTGATAATAAAACGGGCAATAAACGCTTTTGTTTTATTCCTGAGGATCCCACGTTCCCTTACAAATTAAAATGAAATAACCCGACGGTTATTGACACTGTATTTTAACATAGACGCGTAGAAGATTGTGTATTATGTTTGTATTTTTCTAGATATATCAAATATCAAGCACCTATTCTTTTTATTGATTTACAACGATAATCGGATGCAGGGCGTCCTCCAGAGATATTGCTACTGTCTAAACAGTCACCTGATATAAGAAGATAATAGTCAGATTTGCTCAATGTCTGAAAACGGTGGTTGGTAATTTTATCAGTTTTAATCAAAATCAAAATATCCTTTATTCAATTTAGGCCCTGAGAAGGCGCTTATGAACGTCAAAGCTACTACCTAGCTACTAATGCTGACTAAATGCCATCCGCGTTTTTTCTTAAAGGTTTTGTTTAGATACATTATATTTATTAGTAAAACTAAAATATAAGGCGTGTCCGTATTAACCTGTCATTGATATTCGCTACAGTCGTTTCTTCTTAGGGTGAGGATGGTGACTTTTTTGTATCAATAAATCTGTCAGTATGTGTTGCTTGAGAGTGTCGCTACATATTAACCCGAGTTCATTAAAGGTTACAAGTTCATATCGATTTGGTTACGATTTTGTAGGTTAGTGTTAGGTTCTTTAACTAAGTACCTACCGATCTGTCGGATAGTAAGTTCAAGAACCATGTCAAGAGGGTTTTGAAGTGGGATCAACATGTGAGCGATGATGATGTCAGGAAATGATGCTCCTCCTAATATTATAAATAGGTACAGTTTGCCAGTTTGTGACGTTGTAGGGGGTAATCTCTGGATCTACTAAACTGATTTTGAAAATTATTTTACCAATAGGAAGCCACGTTATTTCTGAGTGTCATAGGCTATACATTAATCTGAAAAATGACTTTTTTGTGGTAGTCGGATTAGCAAAGTAAGTCGGAGAAAAAACGGTCGTACGAAAACGTTTCTTATGAACACTGTCTTAACGATGAGAGATATATGATTGAGTTCTAGAGAAAAGTTGTAGAGCTTGATAATACCTACAAAAAAGTCATTGACAGCATATGTCTAACTTCGAAATATTTTTTATTATCAGGGCGGAACAACGTCCGCCGTACCGGCTAGTAGTATATATCATGAAGAGATAAACCAGATCGAGTTTCTTGCCGGTTGTTCTCAATAACTGGGTTGTTTTCCGAACCGCTGGTAGCTTTGACGTTCATAAGCGTCTTTTCGGGTCCTAAATTGAAAAAAAAGTATTTTTGATTTTGATTTCTTCTCTATACGAATGAGACGATTTCCCAACCGGAGTGTTTTGACTGTCACAAGTGACATCTAGAGACCTAAATTTAATAATACATTTTTTATTATTTCCAAACTGCTTTCAGGTGCCTTTCCCTGAACACATCAACAAGTCCTTGACGATAGATCTTCAAATTGAGTTAGTTAGCGAGACGGGCTTAGAAAAAGTCCTTTCACGACGCTATGGTATCTATGTCCAAATACGCTAACAACTAAGCCATTATTGTAAATCACCATGAAACCATAGGATGATGGTAGCGCTACTTCTAAACTGTCCTGGATAGCTTGTTGGTGTAGCACTTGTTGGTGTGATCCGCCAGTTGTACTTGGGAGAATATCCTCTAACTTTTAGTGTACCTACTACCTTAAACCACGTTGGTTAACATATCAGTGAGAAACTCAAAAAGTACAGAACGGATTTTCACCACTAAATAAAGTGATACATTTGGTGGTAGTAGTTTTAGGTGTATAATTTGTCAAGGTTTTTTTGTTATCGGTGTGGAACACCGTCCGCCGAGCCTGCTAGTATAATATAAAAAATAAGAATAAATGATTTTTGTATGTCTAAATATCGATTATTAACGAACCTGATGTTAAGTGATCACCATTGTCCATAGACACTAACAACACCAGGAGAGTCGCAAGTGCGTTACCAGCCTGTGTTTGGAGGAAGGAGGGGCGGAAGAGAAGGGAGGGGGAGAGGGGAGGTGGGCAGTCGGCGGTCTCACTGACCGAACTAAACGCATCAATGCAAGGACTCAGGACTGTTACTTCACGTCGGTTTTTTGTGGGTCGGGTGGTACTACACCGGATGAGCCGACCCATTCGTACTAAAACCAGAAATAGCTTCAGCGTGGCTCTACCACATATTTGAATTTATTCGTCTTTATATGAATTTATGTCGATCGGCTAAACAAAATCTAAACACAAAATCCTTCCATTTCCACTCAATTAGATACACGTGGGAAAATAAATTTATCTCAGCACAAGAATAAGATTCAGAACATTTGTTACTTGTGAGTTAAGCTTTAATATTTTTCGAGAACAAAAATAATCTTAATCCGATCTATTGAGATACAAACATTCGGGATTTAAGTAGAGGAATGTGAACACAAAAATAAAATCAGATAAAAATTGGAGCGAACACTTTTATATTCACATAGCCGACCCGTGCCCACTTCGTTGGTCGTTAATAGGTATAATCAAGCTACAACTTTTCTCTAGAACTCAATCATAATATATATATCTCATAATTAAGGCAGCGTTCGTAAGAAACGTTTTCGTTCTACCATTTTTCTCTCACTCCCCAGATATTACCCCCTACAACCTCACAAACTTTACCTGTTTATAATATTAGTATAGATTATAGATAATATAATTAGTTAATAGCTTCTGCCCGTGACTTCGCACGCGTGGAATAGTTACTTTGGACTAAGACGCAGCGGAAGCTCTCAAAAGAAAATAATACCCCGATTTTGAAACATTTTTCATTTGTGCTCCGCTCCTATTGGCCTTAACGTGATGATATATAGCCTATAACCATGCTCTATGAATGAGTTATATAATACTGAAATAATTATTCAAATTGGACCAGTAGTTCCTGAGATTACCCCTTACAACGCTACAACGTCACAAATTCACAACGTCACAAACTTTACCTCTTTATAATATTAGTATAGATGAATAGTATGAATTAGTATATTGTTGGTTATTAAAAAAATACACGTAAAATCGAACTAACCTCATGTTAAGTAATAGTATAATTGAAGATGATGATATGATATAAAAAAAAAATAGTTGATATCTATCTATAGGTACATATAACAAGAATGTAAATCTAAAGTGTCTGTACGTAGTCCGGTGAAGCTGTAAAGACCTTGCCAGGTCAATAGCATAGTCAGTTCGAAAAAAAAAAAAAAATAAAGTGTCTGTACTTTTTAGGTATTTGTGAAAAAATTTGTTGCAGGTGAAAAAAAAAACTGTTGCAGGTGTCTAGGAATCCGTGGGGGCGGCTATACAAGGTTGATTAGCTCGTTCGATCCCTTGCCGCCCCCACAGAACGGTCTGTCGGTACACCGTGGGGTTTTAGTCCGTGCGACTCGGACATAACCCACCCTCTCCCCCGGGAGGGTGGAGTATCCATAAGGGATTTCCCCACGTTAAAAAAAAAAAAAAGGTGTCTAGGAATAAGTAATAAAATACATTTCAATCATTTTTAGAAATGTCTGTCCGTTCTTTTTTATTGTAGCACGGCAAAATGACTGCACTGTGCCTGATGGTAAGCACAGTGCAATCCAAAAACAACGGCGACCACCGAGTGACACTATCCATCGCCGGTCGCCGCTGTCATGCCGGCCTGCGAAAAGCTTTTGCACAGGCTGATCCCGAAACGCGACCCGCAGAAGCGAATCACTATGACGGGCTTTTTCGCTATATACATGGTGATTGCGACCCAGTCAGGCTGTAAAACCCTACCACCCCGCTTCCGCCATTGCCTCGTTCGTTACTCAGCAGGGTGCACCACGTGCAGGTGAGGTTGGCTTGGGTGTCTCAAGTCTTATGATGTTATTCGACACCCCTTACATCCCAAAAACACGTATGAACACGCAACACTGCTAAAGTACTGCGTTCATGATAAACCCTCACCAAGAAAATCATAAAGCATATCCTCGAGTAACCTTTAGTCTTGGTTTCATTAAAATCGGTTCATTCTATCAAAAGTTATTGTAATTTTAATGACGACGTGACTTATGTACGAGAGAAGAGTGGATAAGTAAATGGACTTAATACATTCAAATGATTTTATTAGTCTTTTACGTTAGGTTCCACGCGTACGGATTCATGGGCACAACAAAGTCAAAAGTTACCAGACTAGGCCCCCCTCGGCAGCAGCTCAAGCCTAGGTCCGTTCCTTCGGCTTAGAGCTCTTGAGTACGCTGCTCGCGCGATACAGTGACACAAAATCTTACATCACTGCGACAGCATTACACATATCACCTCCACACACGTGCACGCATACACGCTTACACATGCAAGTGGAAGGGGTTTTATTTTTTCCCTTATCAAACTGCAATAGTTTAGAATATTATCCGATACGAAATATATATAAGGGTTGTTGAGGTATGTATGCTTGGTACACATCACATGTTTCAACAACTCATATATGTATGAATAGTTAGCTTAGCTTAAGTTAGCTCACATAGGTCGCGAATTGCATGTATCAAGCAACAGCCAAAGCCGAGGTGTGCCACGCACCCTTGAGCTAGTTGTCAAAATAAAATCGGCTGAGTGCCTTAAGCGCTCGCCTTAGTAGTCCGGTGAAGCTGTTAAGACCTTGCTTGGTCAATAGCGTAGTCAGTTCGAAAAAAAAAAAGTCAAAAGTAAAACTCCAAAAAAATCCTTTAGATAAAGAATAAAATCCATTACGTTTCCAAGTAATTTAACACCTGGCATCACCTGAATCGCGCCGTGATCTGATTGGTCGATAATTCTTCGAGGGTGAACGCTCTGCTCTCCCATTGGTGGATTGTAACAAGGGAGGGTCCGCATCGCGTGTCGTATTTCAACCCTTATTAACGTCGATTCGAGTGATTTAGAGATTATGTTACGTGTTGAAAGTTTTAAATACATTTTATTAAAATAGTTTGTGTGTTGAACGAAATAGTCATTTTATATTATATTCATATTTAGTATTAACTTGTGTAGCCCATTATATTTTTCATTAAATACTAAACTGTATACTGTATACATATAAAAAGAGTGTAAAAGTTTTGTCATTTTCGATTTTTTTATGAAAAAAAATATTACAAGTTACTAGGATTCAATAATTTTTAGAAGTGTTTGTCTGTCTGTCTGTCTGTTTGTATGAACACGCATCACTGCTCAATCACTGAGTTCACGATAAAACCTCACCAAGAAAGTCATAAAGCATATCCTCGAGTGTAGCTTAATCTTTGTTTCCTTAAAATCGGTCCTCTCTGCAAAAGTTATTGTAATAACGACTCGTGTTAAGTAGGTACGACAGAAGAGTAAGTAATCTATACTAATACTAAAAGATAATAAAAAAAAATCCTAAAAGCCAACCGAAGCGCCACCTACCGGGTCCCATTGTGAATCTAAACCATTCTCAGATCCACTGGAACACGCACACATAATTTCATCAAAATCGGTCCAGCCGTTTAGGAGGAGTTCAGTACACACGTACAGAAGATATTTATATATAAAAACTAGCTGACCCGTGCAACTTCGTCTGCATCGAATCAGTTATGTAATTATTTACGACGTCGCATTAGAAACCTCAAAAATAACAATATTTCTGCGCTGTTTAATGTATGTTATTATACATATAAACCTTCCTCTTCAATCACTCTATCTATTTAAAAAAAACCGCATCAAAATCCGTTGCGTAGTTTTAAAGATTTAAGCATATATATGGATATAGGGACAGAAAAAGCGACTTTGTTTTATACTATGTAGTGAAGATGGAGGCTTTATTTGTTTGGTTGAACACGCTAATCTCATGAAGTACCTACTGGTCCGATTTGAAAAAATCTTTTGAAAGGATGGCTATAAGGCTACCATTACGCTAAGACCAATAGGAGCGGAGCACCAATGAAGAATGTTTCAAAATAGGGGTTTTGCCTTTTGAGAGCATTTGCTGCGTGTTGGCGTTAGCCCAAACTAATTAATCCACGCGGTCGAAGTTGCGGGAACAGCTAGTAATGTATATATTTATTGCTTCGAGTGCTAATGTATGTGAAAACCAAATTAAAATCAATAATTTCAATTAACAAATCAAATTATTGAGACTATAAATGATTTAAGTCATTATGGGATGGTCATAGTCATTCAATTGTTTTAAGTTTGTGTTTGTTACATTTTCACGTCTTAATTGTGCATACATGTTGTAAGGGGTGCAGATAAGTACACAGGGTACGTTTCATCAAGAAAAAGTACTATTCCGTACAAACTATATTAACACGAGCGAAGACGAGGACAAAAGCTAGTAATTATTTTTATTGGAGTTGATAAATGCACGTAAGTGTTTTGGCATTTATGCAACGCAAGCAAAATTACCGGGCAAAGTTTCTACGTATAATATAATATCATCATATTACTTCAATAAGGAATTCCGTCGAAATGGCGCCATAGAGTATAGACCGCCCATCGAGTCTTTTATGAATTAGCGACAAAGGGCACCGCGTACGACATACGATAGCGTTTCGTATAAACAAACATACAGTAATCTTGTTTACGTTTTATATAGTGAAGTAGCAAGTTTCCGCGGCTAAGTATGCCTTTTCTATGCAGTGTTTATTTCCGATTTTTTATTTTATATCTATACTACCTACGCCCGCGACTACGTCCGCGTGAAGTTTCAATTATAAACATAGTGATTTATAAAATCAGATTTCTTCAAAATGCAACCAGTAGTTCTTGCGTAAACGTCTTCTCTTTTGTGTTTTCTTCTAAGTAAAATATACATATATGCGAATGTGTTATATATGTACCAGATTAGGCCTCCCTCGGCAGCGGCTCAAGCCTAGGTCCGTTCCCTCGGCGTGGAGCCCATGAGTGCGCTGCTCGCGCGATACAGTGACACAAAATCTTACATCACTACGACAACATTACACATATTACCTCCACACATGTGCACGCATACACGCATACACGCTTACACATGCAAGTGGAAGCGTTTTTTTTTTCTCTTATCAAACTGAAATAGTTTAGAAAATTATCCGATACGAAATATATATAAGGGTTGTTGAGGTATGTATGCTTGGTACACATATATGTTTCAACAACTCATATATGTATGAATAGTTAGTTTAGCTTAGGTTAGCTCAGATAGGTCGCGAATTGCATGTATCAGGCAACAGCCCAAGCCGAGGTGTGCCGTGCACCCTTGAGCTAGTTGTCAAATAAAACCAGCTGAGTGCCTTAAGCGCTCGCCTTAGTAATCCAGTGAAGCTGTTAAGACCTTACTAGGTCAATAGCATAGTCATTTCGAAAAAAAAGTTATATATGTAAAACGTATCCTATATTTTACACCGGTGTATAAGTTATTGCTACACCAAATTTGGTAAAAATCCGTCCAGTAGTATTTGCGGGAATCCCGTACAAACGACAGACAAAGATAAAGAAGGAAATGTGTTCAGTCATTAATTGTAAAGTCTCACCAGAAAAGATTTTTTTTAAACATTTAATGTACACATTTCATTGCGTTACTCTTTTAAAATATGCATATATATAAGTTCATAAGAATAACTGAATGGTTAATTCCATGTTTCAGGTTCCCTAAGACCAATAACAGTTTTATAGGTGATAGAGCCACGCTGAAGCTATTACTGGTTTCAGCATGAATGGGTCGGCTCGCAAAGGTTAGTACCACCCTCTCGCAGAAAACCGACCTGAAGTAACAGTGCTTGCATTGTTGCGTTTTTTTCGGTCAGCCCCCCTTCCCCACTCTCCTCCCCAATACACAGGGTGGCAACGCACTTGCAACTCTTCTGGTATTGCAAGTGTCTATGGACGGTGGTGATCACTTAACATCAGGTGACCCAACTGTTCGCATGCCTCCTACGATATAAAAAAAAAACATTATTTAAGTAATAGTCATCTTTAGCGGATTTACAGAGAGGGGTATTGTTTCCGAATATCAGTACCATTTATATAATAGATCCACTCTATAATAAATAGCCTTTCGATATTAATATTGACACTAATTTTGATAATTTTTTTTTTTTTTCGATCTGACCACTCTATTGACCCAGTAAGGTCTTAACAGCTTCACCGGGCTACTAAGGCGAGCGCTTAAGGCACTCAGCCGATTTTATTTTGACAACTAGCTCAAGGGTGCACGGCACACCTCGGCTTTGGCTCTTGCCTGATACATGCTCTTATGACACGATTTGACACTATGCTTCAACTACGGAAAAGCGACAATATGCTTTAGGACTTTGATCTACATCCGAATACTGTTAACTAAAAAAGTATACTGGTCTTTAAGAGTCTAAAATATTTTTTTGTGATTTCCTTCGTACTGAAATCATATCTCTCTTTTAAAAATATATCTAGTTCTGTATTTTTCCACTAGGTGGTGTTAATATGTGAATATTACTCGAGTGTTTTCCTTCACTTCTGACGTATAAGAAGTTACCTAAAGTATATGTATGTATTTAGTCATATTTCTGTCGATTTATCAAAATATATCTTTTGCGCATTTGTTTATGTTATTGGATCCGATATTATTACGTTAGATTGCTTGAAAGGGGAAATTATACGTTCAAAGCGTATATACAGTTGGGTGTTGGGCAGAAATATTTAAAGAATAAAATAAGATACAATTTTAGACCTGGCTATTTCGATCCAAATAAAACATAGCTTATATTACGGAAATTAAAGAGCTGATAGATACTAGCTTCTGGCCGCGACCTTGTTCGCGTGGAATAGTTACTTTAGGCTAACACTAACATTAACTTTACATAGAAGGTGAAAATATTTTTAAATAACACACAGAAAACCGACGTGAAGTAACAGTGCTTGCATTGTTGCGTATCGTTCGGTCAGTGAGAGCGCCGGAGGCCCACTTCCCTTCCCTTCTCCCTCTCCTCCACCCCCCCTCCCCCCAAACACAGGCTGGCAACGCACTTGCGAATCCTCTGGTGTTGCAAGTGTCTATGGACGGTGGTGATCATTTAACATCAGGTGACCGACCTGTTCGTTTGCATCCTATGATATAAAAAAAATACGTGAACCCCGATTTTGTAACATTCTTCATTAGTGCTCCGCTACTATTGGTCTTATCGTGATAATATATAACCTATAGACTTCTTCGATAAATGAGCTATCTAACACTGATTCTTTTTTTTTTATCGGACCAATATTTTCTAACATTAGCGAGTTCAAGCGAACAAACTCTTCAGCTTTATAATATTAAGTATAGATATAAAGACGTTTACTTACTGTTGTATTGAAAAGATTGACGTAGGTTAGGGTTATCTATAATGACCGCCTAGTTCTAGCTACCACTGTAAAGTAGAAACTATACCGTCAGGTTTCTATAGATGTGCAAGCCGAGCCTGAGTGGATGGGTCGGGATACCCATCTTTTCATTGCACAGGTGAGGCTGACGAGAGGAGACCACTGGTTGTGCACCCAATAGTCTCTCTATAGTAGGACGAAGCCTGGCATTCACTCGCCAGGCTGCCGCAGGGGCGGTTTCTCAGGAAGATAGCAGGTTCGATCACTGGCCGCCCCCAGCATGCGGCGGACGGTACACCGTGGGGTTTTAGTCCGTGCGAGTCGGACATAACCCACTCTCTCCCCCGAGAGGGTGGCGTATCCATAAAGGATTTCCCCACGTTAATAAAAAGAAAAAAAAAGGGTTTCTATAGATGTGTTCTAGCACATACATATATTATACTGTGTTGGTATTGCAGGGGCGGTTTCTCAGGAAGACAGCAGGTTCGATCCCTGGCCGCCTCTACCATGCGGAGGACGGTACACCGTGGGGTTTTAGTCCGTGCGAGTCGGACATAACCCACCCTCTCCCCCAGGAGGGTGGCGTATCCATAAAGGATTTCCCCACGTTAAAAAAAAGAAAAAAAAAGGGTTTCTATAGATGTGTACTGGCAGCTGCACTTAAGAATCAGTTTCCTCTATTGCATACTTTTATAAATTGAATTGTAAATTCTACATATAGATAGGAGCGTGACAAACCGAACGCTTAGGCCGATCGCGCATCTCTATCTCTTTTTCCACGCACTCGCTTGCACGATCAGCTCAGACGGAACGTGACAATGAGTTATGCATTTTCGTGCGTGCAGCCGGCGTTCATCGAATTATAAAACGTTATCAAGTTAAAAGAGAAATCGTGATGGGCGAGCTTGTAGGTAGGTAAAAAACAAACGCAACCGATCTTGTAGCATTGCATTGTGAATTTCCCCGGTGTCGTGTATCTGAGTCGGCATTTAGCTGGAACTGCACATCGTTTGTGACAACCCAACACTGGCGATACTGCGAAATCGGTGTTTATATCTTCAAGCTAACGTCTAGCTCGAAGATATCCAGTCTAACTGAATAATCTGTGTATAGTAAAATGGGCCTTAGGGAAGCAATAGTATACCTTTAGCATCGGAGAAAAGACAGAGATGTCAAGTATTTTTAGTGTTTTGTCGAGTGTATGTATCGCATCTTTGATCAAAAAAGAACTTATTCGAATTTGTTGGTAAAATGCGTTTAAAGTTTGCCCATATTTACACGTTCGATATACGTTTATTTTAAGAATTACTTTAAGTTCGTTGTAAAAGTAGGGGTAATTAGGGTAATTATATTGCTATTTGGTCGTTATAGAAAATATATTTAGAGACGTAAAGAACATTAAATTATGATTTAAAAAGTTCGTAGGTAATTCAGTTTTTTTATAAAATATTTTATTTTATTTTAAATTCTTAGGGAAACTTATAGCTAGGCAAATAAAATTACATTACATGTATATACATAAACGATAACATTTACAAGTTTCCGCATCTATTAAATAATATAATAAATAAAAGATATATAATAAAGTTATACAATACATTTTTTTTTGTGTCAAGAGACAAACGAACAGGTGTATCACCTGATGTTATCAGGTATATCAGGTGATCATCACCGTCCATAAACACTAACAACGCCAGATGAGTCGCAAGTGCTTTGCCATTCTGTTTTCTCGGTGAATGGGGAGTGCGGAGAGCAGAGGGAAGGGAAGATGGGTCTCCGGCACTCTCACTGACCGAACCAAACGCAACAATGCAAGCACTGTTACTTCACGTAGTTGTTTCCATTTCTCATTCTGTCATGAAACCAGTAATAGCTTCAGCATAGCACAGTACAGCATGACTGGTTATAATAGTTTTATACTCCTTCCCTTCCATTGCAATATTAAGGAGAAAAAAGAACTATTTCCATATTTTTATTGAGACATAAAAATAAAGTTATTCAGTTAACCGAAACACAATAGGAAGAGGTAACATTATTGCCTCTGCCTTATAGTATATTATATTAACTAGCCGACCCGTACCCACTTCGTTGGGCGGTAATACGTAAGCGTGGAATGGTTATTTTGCGCTAAGACGCAGCGGAAGCTCTGAAAAGGAAAAAATACCCCGATTTTGCAACATTCTTCATTGCTGCTCCGCTCCTATGTGTCTTAGCGTGATGATATATAGCCTATAACCTTCCCTGATAAATGAGCTATATAACACTGAAAAAGTTTTTCAAATCGGACCAGTAGTTCCTGAGATTACCCCTTACAACGTCACAAACTCACAAACTCTACCTCTTTATAATATTAGTATAGATTACTAGTTGTGGCCACAAATACGTCCGCGTGGAACCTAGTGTAAAAAAACGGGGACTAATAAAATTATTTGAATGTATTAAGTCCATTTACTTACCTACTTTTCTCTCGTACTTAAGTCGCGTCTTCATTAAAATTACAATAACTTTTGATAGAGTGAACCGATTTTAATGAAACTAACACTAAATGTTACTTGAGGATATGCTTTATGATATCCTTGGTGAGTTTTTATCGTGAACGCAGTATCTTAGTAGTGGTGCGTGTTCATACAAACAGACGGACAGACATTTCTACAAATGATTGAAATGTATTTTATTACTTATTCCAAGATTTAGCGGGGTGGTAGGGTTTTACAGCCTGACTGGGTCGCAACCACCATGTATATGGCGAAAAAGCCCGTCATAGTGATTCGCTTCCGCGGGTCGTGTTTCGGGATCAGCCTGTGCATATCCAGCTATTCGCAGGCCGGCATGGCAGCGGCGACCAGCGATGGATAGTGTGTCACTCGGGGGTCGCCGTTGGTTTTGGACTGTACTGTGCTTACCATCAGGCAAAGTGCAGTCACTTTGCCGTGCTACTATAAAAAAAAAAAAGACAGCTACAACAATTATTTCACAAAAATTTAAAAAATACAGATACGGTAGTATTACTTTCTTATTATATGTATAGATACTTGTATATCGGTCAATAGAAGATAGACCTTTATTCACCAACGAGGGGTCGTTCAAGATCAGACTAGGCCCCTCCTTCGGCTACTCAAGCCTAGGTCCGTTCCCTCGGCGTGGAGCCCTTGAGTATGCTGCTCGCGCGATACAGTGACACAAAATCTTAAATCACTGCGACAACATTACTGATATCACGTCCACACACGTGCACGCATACACGCTTACACATGCAAGTGGAAGGGTTTTATCTTTTAGAGTTGTTGAATTATGTATGCTTGGTAGACATATATGTTTCAACAACTCATATATGTATGAATAGTTAGCTTAGCTTAGGTTAGCTCATATAGCGAATTGCATGTATAAGGCAAGAGCCAAAGCCGAGGTGTGCCGTGCACCCTTGAGCTAGTTGTCAAAATAAAATCGACTGAGTGCCTTAAGCGCTCGCCTTAGTAGTCCGGTAAAGCTGTTAAGACCTTGCTTGGTCAATAGTGAATTCGAAAAAAAAGGTCGTTCAAGTATTACGTAGTAGGCAGAATTGTTGTAATTTTGTAATTTCTGATTACCCCCCCTTGTCAGCAAAATAATAAATATTGCTGATGTAAACCTTAGTACTTCCATATACGTGAATGACCCCTCAAATTATGCTAATCCAAAAGAGAGTTATTACGTACTACCCCAAAGGTGCAGGCTAAAAGGTGCCACTTCTCTTCGACTGTGTAAGGGGTGTCGAATAACATCTAAAACTTGAGACACCCAAGCCAACCTCACCTGCACGTGGTGCACCCTGCTGAATAACGAACGAGGCAACGGCAAAAGCGGGGTGGTAGGGTTTTACAGCCTGACTGGGTCGCAACCACCATGTATATGGCGAAAAAGCCCGTCATAGTGATTCGCTTCTGCGGGTCGCGTTTCGGGATCAGCCTGTGCATATCCAGCTTTTCGTAGGCCGGCATGACAGCGGCAACCGGCGATGGATAGTGTGTCACTCGGTGGTCGCCATTGTTTTTGGATTGTAATGTGCTTACCATCAGGCACAGTACAGTCATTTTGCCGTGCTGCTATAAAAAAAAAAAAACTTGGAATGTAGTTACACGCTCCCAGTTTTCTGACATCAGAATATCAATCCCGAAAATATAATAATAACCTAAATAGAATTTCATAACTTACTGTTGAAGTAACGTGGGAATTAAAATACTTACATAGCAAAAAACACAAAGTTTCGCAACAACCGACATACCGATGTTTGTTTTATCAATGGAGTTATTTGCAATTAGTTAGCAATAATACCGGATACTTCATTACCTTAACGTGCATATGTGAATGAACTGGACGATTTATTATATTTTGTTTTATGCCGAAAGGCAGAAAATAGGCAGACTTGATGGTAAATTGTTGGTCTCCTATGGACAACTGCACACCAGGATATCACTGTATTCATAACATTATACGAGGTCACCGTCTTACTTTTAAAACACATTAAAAATGATTTATCGACATAGCAAGCGTTGCATGAAATTTAGTAAATTAATAAATTGAACAAACTGCTTACATCATGTGATATTTGGGTTAGTGTGCAGTCTTTTGAAAATGGTATCTAATTTCGCAGTTTCGTGAAATCATTGTATTATATATTTTCTTGCAGGTGTCTATGAATCTATACTAATACTAGCGGGTCTGGCAGTCGTAATACCACTTTGATAATAAAAAAAAGCCTATTATCCGACCGCAGCGCCACCTACCGGGTCCAAAATCTAAACCATTCTCGAATCTAGTGGAACGTGCGCACAAAATTTCATCAAAATCGGTCCGGCCGATTAGGAGGAGCTCAGTGACACACGTACAGAAGAAATTTACATATAAAGCTGAAGAGTTTGTTTGTTAGTAAAGTTGAACGCGCTAATCTCAGGAATTACTAGTCCGATTTGAGATACTTTCAGTGTTAGATAGCTCATTGGAGGACGGCTATAGGCTATATATCATCACGCTAAGACCAATAGGAGCGGAGCACCAATGAAGAATGTTTCAAAATCGGAGTATTTTTTCATTTTTGAGGACTTCAAAGTAAGTATTCCACGCGGAAGAAGTAGCGGGCGGAAGCTAGTTTCGTATATAGGCAGTACTGGGTTACATTATTAAGGACATGTATGTAGTCCGTCCGGTGAAGCTGTTAAGACCTTGCTTGGTCAATAGCGTAGTCAGTTCGAAAAAAAAAAAAAAGGACAGGTATAATATTTATTTGATATTATCGTATAAGTGCGTCCGTGTGTTTGTAATTTTGTCCATGTATTTGTATACAGCAGGCTTTGTTTGAAAACTAGCGCTGCATCGCTTGTACATGCAAACCTGCAGCGTATGCTGAGACAAAGGTCCTTTTCACTGCATGCAACACTTTTCTCGCTTTATTTTTGAAGCGAAACTTCTAATGTGACTTCCAACAAGGTTGCGTTAAACGTTTAACGCTACAGTGGAGGGGAAATAGAAAGAGACAGAGCGAGAAAAATAATCAAACATTTCGTATCTTACTTTAGTTATCATAATCCCATTCTAAATGTTATACATTTGGATATTTCTCCACTCGAAAATGATAATTAAAAGTTGCGATCAATTGTGAATTGTAAGCAATGTTAATAAAGTTTATCTTAAAGAAACAATATGATTTCACTAAAAATCAATTTCAACCCCTTCCTATTTTCATTTCCACATTACGAAGTTTCACTTCTTCCGCGCGGAGGGACTCTACGCACTATTTTTTTGGTCCACAAAACTAATTATAATCTACTTATCTTTACATAGTATTATAAAATAAAGTCACTTCCGCTGTCTGTTTCCCTAGATCTTTTAAGCTATTCAACGGATTTTAATACAGTTTTCAGTAATAAATAGAGTGATTCAAGAGGAAGGTTTATGTATATAATGTATACATATTAGTACAGAAACACCGAAAAATTCAAAGGTTTGTAATGTGATGAGGTAACAAACAGAATTTTGTGCGCTTAAATCGTAAACACTGGCTAATAAACCTTACGAGATGAGAATGTACTACGAAATTATATATCTTAAATATTTCAAAAAAGTCCGCGATGGTATATATATTTATCCCTAAAGGATAACCCACAGTAACCGTTATCTTTTTACAAAAATAATTGTGTTATTTACTAAGCTATTTTATTCAATACAATATTATTCCTTATCTAATTAAAGACATTACATACGTTGTGCATGTAACGTAGATAAAAACTGCCCTTAGCAGTCTTTCATTAAAATGGATATCTACATTGCACCCGTGCGAAGCTGAGGCGGATTGCTAGTATACTTTTAAATGAAAAATCCTGAAAAACAATGCGATGATTGCACTCTTCTAGATACGAACACACATGCAGTTCAAAGCCTGTCTTTTCCATAATAAGTAGGTTATAAATAAGTTTCCAAAAACCATATAATTAAAGGCGTGAAGTTACCAGAGGTCTGTAAAATAACTAGTTATAGGGACCGCCTTTGAGAGGTCAGCAATAAAATAAAAATTCCAGTCTGCCGTAAGTCCCGCCCCGTTCGCTCTCTCGCTCGCAAATTGTCCGTCCCTCTCTCGGGCTTTGAAACGAGAACTTGTCATTTGATTCCCGCCTTTCCTACGGTTCGGGTGTCGTTTTGTGCTTTAAGATAATTAAATTTTAATTGTGTCTGGTGCAATAAATCAAATTAATAATTATAGTGATATATTGTATTATTTATATAATATTCTATTAAGTAACATAACTGTGACAAAGGGGTGAGTATTATTATTTTGTTTTGTATTTTTTATTTGTGTGTGCGTATTTTTTTAATATGAAAGTGTTTTTTTTAAGAGGTTATATTCTATTATTTTGTAGCTTTAAAAGAAGAAGCGGGCAGTATTTTTAAAAAATATGTATAGAACTAACAATTACGTTCGTTTTTATTAATATTAACTGATTGATACCTTTGGTTGCGTACTGATCATTCTTTGCTATCAAGGGAACTTTATACTGTATCTAGGATTACCTGTTGCCTTTTTTTAAATACCATTTTATGTTTACTACGTAACCTTTATAAGTTTTGGTGATTTTAAATTACCTCTGTTCAATTTTATTGTGACGAAGCGTGATGATAGTAGAAATTGAAGTGGTAGTAGAAATTTTATTAAAATTGATTCAGCCGTTACTGAATTTAACCCGTAGAAAAATAAAACAATCAATTTTTTTTAGGCTGATAGAATATAATATAGGCAAATAAAAAAAATAACGCATGTTTTAATTTGCTAATTAAATACTGTCAAGAAAAGTGACTAGTCAATTGTAGAAGAGTTTAAAATCAATTTAAATTCGGTATAGGTATATAGGTGAAAAGAAATTTCATTACCAAGGGTATGGCAGAAAATTTCTAAACATTTGGTTGAAGTAACTAAAACCTTGTTCCTTTCAAGTTACGAATAAGAAATAAAAATAAAATGTTCATCCAGTGATCGAAATTGGACCGTAATAAATGGAACTAAGTTTTTTTTTCACATACTATTAACGAGCCCGGTTGTTCTGGTTTAAAAATAAAAGAAAATCCTGAAGTCAGACGGCAGCGCCACCTATCCTGTCCAATTATAAATCTAAACCATTCTTGAATCTATTTGAACGCACACTAAAAATAACATCAAAATCGGTACAACCGTTTACGAGTTCAATCATATACACACATACAGCAGAATTATATATATAAAGAGTATCGCCTGAATTATTTTGTTCTTTTTTTTTATTTCATAGGTGACAAACGAACATTTGGGTCACCTGATGTTAAGTGATCACCACCGTCCATGAACACTAACAACACCAAAGGAGTCGCAAGTGCGTTGTCACCCTTGGGGGGAAGGGTCAAGGAATGGAGAATGAAAGGAGAGAGAAGAAGGGAGGGGAGGTGGGCCTCCGGTGCTCTCACTGACGGAACGAAACGCAACAATGCAAGCACTGTTACTTCACGTCGGTTTTCTACGAGAGGGTGGTACTACCCCGGTCGAGCCGACCCATTCATGCTGAAACCAGTAATAGTTTCAGCGTGGCTCTATCACCATTAAACGATACTGATGATACTGTATTGTATATTATACAAATATTGTAGACAAGCTTTTGCTGTAAGGTAATGTATATATGATTTATGTCTTGAGAATAGTACCTCCTTTCTGGATAAAATCAAACAATACTTTATTCAATTTCGGGCCTAACAAGGCGCTTATGAACGTTAGAATTACCATCGGCTCGGAAAATATTCCACTCATCGTGAAGAACTAGCAAGAAACTCGATCTGGCTTACCTTTTCATGATACATATTTTAGAAACATAGATATTAACATTTATTTTTGATAGATGCATAGAGAGGGGCGTCATTTCCAAACGCCACCATCGTTTACATCGTACAAAAGGTACTCTGTGTCGTTTAATGTACCCCTGATAATGTGTATGCAAAATTTCATTATAATCGGTTGAGCAGTTACGGCATTAAAGCGGACAAACAAACATCACGTTCACATCTATACATTTAATATATAGGTACTAATATTATAAAGAGGTAAATTTGTGAGGTTGTAGGGGATAATATCTCGATCTACTAAACCGATTTTGACAATTCTTGTACCAATAGAAAGCTAAGTTATTTTTGAGTGTCATAGGCTATATATGAACCCGATCAATGAAAAGACCTTTTTGTGATAGTCGAATTTGCAAAGTAAGTCGGAGAAGAAACGGTCGAACGAAAACGTTTCTTACAAACGCTGCTTTAACGATGAGAGATATATTATTGAGTTCTAAGGCTTGTGATAATGACTACAAAAACGTTTACGTAAAGTGACTGGTGCCCCATGGTACGTCCGGAGAGTCGATCTCCATAGGGACCTAGAGATGTCTTCTATCTGGGCGTACGTAAAATCACTTACGATTAGTTATTTTGAAAAAGCCTTGAATCATCCCAGTCCGTTAGTTGTATCCACCGCAAAATACGAACCCGTACCGAATGCTGCGCATTATAAAAGTCGTTCGCAATATATTTTTACCGACCCTCCCGATGAAATAACGGCAGTGAACGATTAGTACCAGCCTGTCTCTCCAAATTGACCGTGCACACGCTCACGCCCGCGGAACCACAGATCACGCCGCCGTGGTCTTGGGGTAAATTTCGCTCCCGCACACCAGACTAGGCCCCCCTCGGCAGCGGCTCAAGCCTAGGTCCGTTCCCTCGGCGTGGAGCCCTTGAGTACGTTGCTCGCGCGATACAGTGACACAAAATCTTACATCACTGCAACAACATTACACATATCACCTCCACACACGTGCACGCATACACGCTTACACATGAAAGTGGAAGGGGTTTATTTTTCCCTTATTGAACTGAAATGATTTAGAAAAGTTATCCGATACGAAATATATATAAGGGTTGTTGAGCTATGTATGCTTGGTACACATATGTTTCAACAACTCATGTATGAATAGTTAGCTTAGCTTAGGTTACCTTACATAGGTCGCGAATTGCATGTATCAGGCAATAGCCCAAGCCGAGGTGTGCCGTGCATCCTTCAGCTAGTTGTCAAAATAAAATCGGCTGAGTGCCTTAAGCGCTCGCCTTAGTAGTCCGGTGAAGCTGTTAAGACCTTGCTTGGTCAATAGCGTAGTCAGTTCGAAAAAAAAAAAAAGGATAGAAGATATAACTGAAGTAGCTATTATGTTTTTTTTCTTTAAGTCAAGGAATCTTCGAGATTATTACCGCCATCTTGGAGTATGTAATAATATATCAAGTTCTTTGTGACAATTTCAATGTTCTATGTAACAAGATGGTGGCCTCTTTGTTAGAACTTTCCAGGGAGTTTTCATGGCATCTCGGGATTCATAGTCCGTGGTATTCTTTCTCATGCAGTTTACTTGTTTGTGCACAATAATGGAACTATATTACGTATAAATGCCGCCAAAATTACAAAATATAACCCAATAACACAAGATTATGAATAATAGTAAATATAATGAATGAATTCGTAGGTGGCAGAGCCACGCTGAAGCTATTACTGGTTTCAGCATGAATGGGTCGGCTCGTCCGGGTAGTACCACCCTCTCACAGAAAACCGACGTGAAGTAACAATGTTTGCATTGTTGCGTTTCGTTCGGTCAGTGAGAGCGCTGAGGCCCACTTTTTTTCCTCCTCCCCTCTCCCCCTCCCCCCAAACACAGGCTGGCAACACGCGACTCCTCTGGTGTTGCAAATGTCTATGGACGGTGGTGATCACTTAACATCAGGTGTCCCACCTGTTCGTTTGCCTCGTATGATATAAAGAAAAAAAAATTAAAAATAAACTAAAAAAGAGAAAATAAATTTTAATAAATTAGAATTAAAAATAATGTATAAAAATTTTATAAATATAAATTGATAATAGTGTAAATAAAAAAAAAAAGTATTTTATTTTTTTAAAAGCGTGGGGTGCTTCTTAATATATTATATAAATGATAATCTCCTACTCATATATATCTGTCATATATTTTATCTGTCAATAAAATATTTATAACCATTGACACCATGCACCCAGCGCTTTTTAAAAATTAAAATACCTTTTTTTTATTTACACTATTATTAATATACATTTATTAAAAATCTTATACACTATTATTACACTAATGACGTATAGAGTCGATGCAGTCAGGAATGGCAATAAACACATTGTAGATACTGTCACTATTTATTTGGCTAGAGCTTCGCCTTACAATACTTGGTACATATTAATGCGTAGATATCACCAATATCTTGCCTTTTAAATGCCCATCTATATAAGTCAAAGCGATTACTATTTATACATAATTCCGCAAAATAATTTAAGTAACACAAAAATAATAAAGTATGAACAAATTAATGTTATTTAAGCTATACAACAATTTTATATAATTATCCTTATTTATGTATCTCGAATGTGTTTACTAATCTGTTTCGACATGTAGATCAGAGACATCTAAAGTTGTATCACGTGTGCATCGATCACGTTTTTTATGATATTTGTAGGTGTTAAAAAGGTTACCATGCAAGGCACTATAATATTTAGAACACGCCTGTTATAGAACAAACTGTACTGTTGTGAATCACTACTCACAGACTGCGTGATAATAACATGGTAATTAAATTTCTAGACAACGATATAGGTCACACAATAATGAAGACTCTGTTGCTAGTATTCCATACAAAGACAAATGTTCAAATAATTTGCATATTTAAATTGACTTTAAAAAATATCTGACACAGATAATTAAAACGATACGAATTGGCGGCGGTTGAGGTAGTGTTTAATCTATACTAAACTGAATCGAATAGTTTTAGTTCGTTTCAATCCGATATACACGTATTCATTTGTGAATCATGCAATTTCGATTGTATGGTTCACAAATGTATATATGTATGAATAGCTTAGAATAGTTAGCTAGGACAGACGCGTCTTTTTCCAGGTAACAGTCCAAGCCGAGGTGTGCATGCACCCTTGTGTATGTTACCTAAAACCCAAATCGGTTGTGTGCCTTAAGCGCCAACCTTAGTAGTCCGGTGAAGCTGTGAAGACCCTGCCGGGTCAATAGCGTAGTCAGTTCGAGAAAAAAAAATAAAAAATATGGTGGCGCTAATATCAATGTTCTGGTCGTGTTGTAGTCTCGTCTCTTGAATGTGATGCAGCGGCAACGGAGGTGGGTGCTAACACTATTCTTAATTCAAATTTATTTTCTACTTTTTAGTTTGGTTTATTTATAAAAGCGTTTTTTTTTAAACTATTTTTTATTAGAGCAAAATTTATCAGTAGCTCAATCACTATTCATTACAATAGCGAACAACGAAATTCTTTCCTTAAAAATTGAAAATTTAAATTCTTGCTTTTCAAGAATTAAGACAACTAAACAAGAATTAAATATTCTCTTTGGTATTCGAAAATTCGTTAATCTATACTAATATTATAAAGAGGAAGAGTTTGTGAGTTTGTGACGTTGTAAGGGGTAATCCCAAGAACTACTGGTCCGATTTGGAAAATTCTTTCAGTGTTATATAGTTCATTAATCGAGAATGGTTATAGGCTATATATCATAACGCTAAGGCCAATAGGAGCGGAGCATAGATGAAAAATGTTTCAAAATCGAGATGCTTTTTTCTTTTTGAGAGCTTCTGCTGTGTGTCAGTGTTAGCCCAGAGTAGTAACTATTACTACGCGCGCGAAGTCGCGGGCAGGGGCTATAATCTATATACTAATATTATAAAGACGTAAAGTTTGTGAGTTTGTGACGTTGTAGGGGGTAATATCAGGAACTACTAAATCGATTTTGAAATTTCTTTTACTAATATAAAGCCACGTTATTTGTGATTGTCATAGGCTACATATCATCACGCTAAGACCAATAGGAGCGGAGCAACAATGAAAAATGTTGCAAAATCGGGGTATTTTTTTCCTTTTCAGAGCTTCTGCTGCGTTTTAGCGCAAAATAACCATTCCACGCTTACGTATTACCGCCCAACGAAGTGGGCACGGGTCGGCTAGTATTAGATAAATCGGTTAAAGATAATAATTGTAAATTAAAATTAACATCGATTCCTGCCTTATCGACTATAGATGAAAGTTATATAAATTAATAAATCTTATTTTGTAAATTGAATAATGGAATAATCTTATCAAATCGGTGTATTGTCATCGGTCCTCGATAAATCTACAAAGTTTGAATGAAATCTGACCGTTTAAAGTAGGTCAAAGTCGCGCCCAAAAGAGTTGGTTACAAACAAACACACATAGAAAGGAACATACAGGTGAAGATAATAAAAAGCGTGTAAAATATAAAATACATGACAGGCTAAGATTCCGCCAAAAACAAGCATATTTAAATGGTTTTTTTAAATATTTTTACAATTTATTCCTACTAACAAAGAACTTGCAATCTTCAAGTCCTCTATAAACACAATGACCTTCGACTAGATGTGTATGATTCATAGCTTGCCAATAAAATAGGTTTTTGTTTCACGTACTATAACGAACTAAATTTTATAATGACATTTTTATAAAACGATAGAAATGTGGGCATATTTTTATGGTTCACTGAACTATTGAAAACTAGCGATTGCTTGCGACTTAGTACTCAAAATCGACGTCGGTACATAGAAGTTAAAGCATTTATGTCATTTTTCATAAAGAGTGTTTTGTGCTATTGTTTTTACTCTTCTATAGGTGGCTCTTGAACGCACAATTTAATTATTTGTTACAACAAATAGGTTTTAGCGATTATTATTGTCTATTATTAGATATAATAAAACTGTAACAAGGCCCAATCTGTACAGAAATATTTTTTGAAAATTATAATAGGAGTAGACTTTTTTATCGATATAGAAGCCAAAAATAATCCTTTTACAAATTTTGTCTGTTTGTCTGTCCCTGTGAACACGTATCACTCTAAAAAAACTGAACCAATTTTGATTAAACTTGACACAGAGATATATTACACTAATCACGTATAGTGTCGATGCAATCAGGAATGGCAATAAACACATCGTAGATACTTTCACTGTTTATTTGGCCAGAGCTTCGCCTTACAATACTTGTTATATAAGAAGTGCGTAGATATCACAGACATCTTGCCATTTAAAGGCCCATCTATATAAGTCAAAGCGATTACTATTTATACATAATTCCACAAAATAGTTTAAGTAACACATAAATAATAAAGTATGAACAAATTAATGTTATTTAAGCTATACAACAATTTTATATAATTATCCTTATTTATGTATCTCAAATGTGTTGACTAATCTGTGTCGACATGTAGATCAGCGACATCTAGCCTTTCATGGGCGAATTATGTATCTTTAATATGGTGGCGCTAGTATCAATGTGTATCTCTAATATGTTGGCGCTAGTGTAGATATATATTTATAATATGATGGCGCTAATATCAATGTTCCGGTCGTGTTGTAGTCTCGTCTCTTTAATGTGATGCAGCGGCACCGAAGGTGGGTGCTAACAGATAACTAATATTACAAGGTTAGATTTAGGATACTTTTTGTCCCATAAAACGCAAGAGGTTGTCCACAATATCGGACGAAAGTCAAAAGTTTGTAGTTACTGAAATTCTTGACAGATTTTTTTCTATTCTTGACAGATAGATCTGGGTATATTTTTGAGCGAGTCCTTTGATAGTTTGGATTCACAATTGGAAACTGTAGGTAGGTGGCTGCAATTGAAGTTTAGGTATATTACAATTTTTCACGTTCAAGAATACAATTAAAACAGGTGATAACCGATTTTGTGCAGACGAAGTTATATAATAAAGTTTTAGTAACAATGGTACTCAAGAGATGATGTAGTTACACATATTAGCAAAAGTCTGACATCAACCCGATGTCAGACAGGCGGCAGATCATAAAAATTAAGACAAATCGCATATCACAACATGATAAACATGTACCGACCCTACTTATGTGGGATAAGTGTAAGAAGAAGAATATCACAAAGTGACTACAATACGCCTGAACGTAAGGTCAATGCTCTCCAGAAGTAACAGCCATTGATATGTTTACAATTAATGGACGGTCACCGTTGTCATGCCGTCTTGCACGCTATTCTGCAATTGGATATATATAGGAAATAGGACCAAATAACAGAGCTACTGTGACTGGTTTATTGGCGTGGTTGAAAATCGGACACATGCCTCTACCATTCCTCTAGATATACACTGATTTCTCCCGGAACGCGACAAGCTTAAGCCTGATTCCGTGTTATTATTTTTTTCGATTGACTACGTAATTGGGCTAACAGGCCTTAACAACTTCACCGGGCTACATACTCTGTGGAAACTGTTACATCTTTTTAAAGTACTTTATAGGTCTTAGCGTCTGCCCACAATCTCTATGTAGGTGGTAGAGCCACGCTGTAGCTATTAGTATTTTCAACATTAATGGGTCGGCTCGTCCGGGGTAGTACCACCCTCTCACAGAAAACCGACGTGAAGTAACAGTGCTTGCATTGTTGCGTTTCGTTCGGTCAGTGAGAGCGCCGGAGGCCCACCTCCCCTTCTCCTTTCCTTCCTCCTTTCCCTATCCCTTCCCCCTCCCTCATACACAAGCTGACAACGCACTTGCGACTCCCCTGTCTATGAACGGTGGTGATCACTTAACATCAGATGACGCACCTGTGCGTTTGCCTGCTTATGATATAAAAAAAATCTTACCTGATGCTAAATGACGATATAAGATATAAGAATCTAAGATAGTAAACACACTAAGCCTAGAGGAGACTGGCTTTGAAGTTACAACACACCGATAGATGCTTGGCGATAGATTTTCAACCTGAGTGGGGAAAAATCTCCAATCAAAATTCAACATTTCATGTTTTCCTTCGCTATTTGAATATACACTTATTTGAAATCAGTTATAAGTGAATTATTAAACGATTGTTTATACGTGATCTCCGGTCGATGGTAAAGTCATGTTATGGAAACATGGTTTACCTGACACCGCTTTACTAAATTCAAATAAAAATCTACTGTCAAACTTGTGAATTCGTTGCACATCCGTATTATATCGGGGTATGTTAGAAATCGTTATATGCTATAAAGATTACGCCTCTTTCTGTCTGTCTGTTACTTTTTGGAACGAAGTTCCTTACGGTAGGCCCAAGCCTAGGAGACAGGAATTTTGCTGCGCGACCGAACTGAAAAAATGTGATAGTAAAACCGTAAGAAAAAGTCCGTGGAATAAAACCGTTAAATGAGACGTGCGCAGGCGCGACAGTCGTATACAAAAGCGAGTAGTGTATAATACCTTTCTCTTTCTCCTTCTTTCTTTTCGTTCTCTCATCCCTTCTCTCTCTATTACCACTCCACCCCGCCAATGCATAGTATATACTCATGAATTATAATATTATTATTATAAAACAATAACTACTCGTAATTTATTATTTCCTAAAATACTGAATTTCCTAAATACTTTCCGGTACTTAAATAAAAACTAATCAGCAAAACTTAAGAGAAAAATCAAGAAAACCTACATAAAATTGAGCACGATTTTTTTTTTTGCAAATTGTGTCGATTCTACTTTAGCCGAAGGAACTTCGTTCCCGCCTGGTGTCCCACGACACCACACGATTTTTTTTAAATATATAAGTTAACTAGCGGGCTCGACGGACGTCGTCGTCGTCATCCATAATTAAAAAAAAATCCTGGAATAAGACCACCACCGCGCCACCTATCGGATCCAATTGTGAATGTAACACATTCCCGAATTCACTGAAACTCAAAAAAAAATCACCAATATCGGTCCAACAGTTTAGGAGGAGGTCATTCACACACACATGGATAGAAAAATCATATATATGTACTAGCGGCCCCGGCGGACGTTGTCCTGCCTTGATAATAAAAAAAAACTAAAATTCAACCGCAGCGCCATCTAACGGGTGCAATTGTGAATCTAAACCTTTCTCGGATCCACTCGAACACGCGCACAAAATTTCATCAAAATCGGTCCAACCGTTTCGGAGGAGTTCAGTGGCATACACAGGTACAGAAAAAATATATATAAAGATAACTAACGTATTTAAGTTGACGAGTGTTAATACTGTACCTGTTTAAATAGCCTTCGAATTGTACGTCACCAATATTTTATAAGGTATACTGAATATAGTATTCTATCCTTTAAAGATATGCCGTAACAGACTTCATCTTACATCTATAAAAGAGGAATATCCTACCATGTTATGTTTTGTTATTTCTCAAATGGCAGGTTTTCGATAAGAACTCCCAGGCGGTTTGACTGTTTCCGACATTTGTAATAATACTCGTTATATTTCAACCAATTTATACAAAACATTAACAAATGATTATATACTTAACTTACATCATGAATCACTTTAACGACTGTTGAAAGCCGCGTGAAAATCCGTTCAGTAGTTTTTGAGTTTATCGCAAACAAACGGACATGGCAGAGGACTTTCTTTTATAATTTTTAGCGATAATAATATTGCAAATTTTCATCTAATATTATATGTGAATCGGAGTTTGTTTGTTTATTTGTTTGATGCGCTTTCACGCCATAACTACTGAACAGATATATCATTAAATTTTGCATACATTTTACCATTTGTAAAATTGTACAAAAATGAACACACAGTATCTTTTTCTTTTAAGTATACTGTTCCTGAGGAATACATTATATAAGTTTACAGAATCCATATAATTTCTAGTTTGTAATATTAATAGGATGATACGATTTGATATTGTTTCAGATTTCTTTAATACAATTATTCAATAATAGTAATAAGTAACGCTGTAATGAAATCAACAAATATGGAGACGTGTCCAGATCGACTGAGTCCTTCGAGCGATTTGACAACCGAGTCTGAAACTTCATTACCGCCCTTTCCATACGACCAGAATAATTATTATAACCCGACTGACGTGGAAAAGCAATACCTTCCATGTAAAAAAGCAACAAAATCCGACGACAGAAAAGACACATATCTTCAAGAAAGCAATAAACTAACATACGAAGGCTACGTCACTCCTCTGCAAAGGAACAAAAAAATTTTGAATTTCGAACAACTAAAGTTACCATCGACAAACGAGAACTTTTTTTCTATAGAAAACGAAAGGCAGACGTATTACGAAGTGGAGATTAAAACGTACGGGCAGAATGAGAATAATCCTTTATCAGAATTGAAGAGTCAAGCTGTTTCGTTTGATAATGTTAATATGAACGATCGGGTACAGCAGAGTTACTTTGCCGAAAGTGATAACAGTCTGAGACGCCGTCTTAATTTTAATTCGGAACAAGTGCAATGCGTCTGTGAAGCGCTGCAGCAGAAGGGCGATATCGAGAAGTTAGCGGCTTTTTTATGGAATCTACCGACGAGTGAGCTACTCCGTGGAAATGAGACGGTTTTAAGGTATTTTTTTTAATCAGTTACAAAAACAGGGAACGTTTTTTGTGCATGATTTTTCAAGAAAGTACCTATATTTTCGTTTTTGTGGTTATTTTACTGGGGACATTTATTCTGGAAAAGTGTGGGAAAATTTTAGAATATTAATTTTTTAAGTGGAAAATAGTAATGTGCAGACTTATCTTGTAGGCCTTTGTCAAAGTATTTTATTTACTTTTACATTCTTTAATTTTTTACCATTTCCTGTATCATACGGCGAATAATATAGAACGTTGTTACCGAGTCAACTTTCCCCTTAGTTCAGGGATCTAAAACGTCTATAGAAAAACTTAGAGCGATAAACGTTTTGGAGGATTTATAGGGTGAGAAAAGTTGAAGCAGGAGATTTACTGAGAAATATAACATTGGTTATTTTAGGTATGGAAAGAAGCAAGATTTTTTATCGCTTTCAGCTTAGAGTTCTAAGAGTAGGTTATTCTTTTCTGTTATCAGCAAAAAAAAACTCATAACATCATAAAAAATCAGGAGATTGTATTAATAAAACACGGGTTTTTGTGAGGAATTTTGTTTAGATTCAAGGGAAAGAGAAGACAAACATCTGGAAATTGTAGTTTAGAAGTAGTAATGCTTTGTTTCAGAGCTCGTGCGTTAGTCGCGTACCATAGAGGCGTTTTCCAAGAGCTGTATGCGATTTTAGAAGCCCATACATTCTCGCCGCGGCATCATACTGCGCTGCAAAACCTATGGTTCAAAGCGCATTATAAAGAAGCGGAGAAAGTAAGAGGACGGGCTCTTGGTATGTATAATCATACATCATCTTTTATTAGTAATACTTCAAAACTTTTTAAAGAAACTTGGGAACTCGTATTGATTCACGGACGTTCCAATGATTGACCTTAGCATTATGAGCTTTCTGAGGTTAGCTGTACATAGCTATAGGATACAGTGACCACTCAGTAGCATGAGGATTACATACCTGTTTCCTACCACATGGCGGAAAAAATTGTGTAGAAGAAAGTAGTACTTACATGAAATAGAGATATTTAATTTTAGATGTCTCAGCGGTTCGCTGCAAATTTGATAGATCTGAAATGAAACTTTTACAAATTGTTACATTTGCTATTTTTTGTACAATTTTGAAGGGGCTGTGGATAAATACAGATTGAGAAAGAAGTACCCATTGCCGAAGACGATATGGGACGGAGAGGAAACGGTTTATTGCTTCAAGGAAAAGAGTCGGAATGCCTTGAAGGACTGCTACTATAGAAATCGGTAAGCTTACTTATTAATTTCTGATGAATCGATAATAGTTCTTCTATGCACGAGGGTTTGTAATATCTCATCTTATAAAGTGTCTGATATTTTAATAAAGGAAAACAACGTAACAAAACTATAGTATAGTGGTAGATATTTTTCTAAACCCTCCTAGCTACTTCCCACCCTCAATTTGAAGATTTTTGGCCAAGCACTTAAGGGTGGGTTCCGACAGCAACTCTTGATAGCCAGTTCCCTCTACGTTTAATGTGTTTATCACCTTAGACTGCATCGTCATTTAATTTTGATCATCTATGGTCTATATCTAATATCCCTCTGGTTACCTCAAACATTCGATTTACAAATTTTATTACCAAGCACACATTATACAAGTTCTGGCATTTATTCTTCAAAGGATTCCAGTTCTAAGGAGTTGGGTATCGCAATATGGCACTAGTAACATAAAGATTTTTATTTAAAGGTACCCGACGCCAGACGAGAAACGCGCATTGGCCCAGAAGACTGGTCTTACGCTCACCCAAGTATCCAACTGGTTCAAGAATAGAAGACAGCGTGACCGTACACCCCAACAACCGAATAGACCGTGAGTTTATGAAATACTATATAGATGTATTTGACCATATTCTTACCAGATGTTAAATAGAGTAGAAGTCCTCTCAGGTGCAGCGGCTGAAACACTTATCGGTGCTTAGCGACATATTATTAGATTTAAAGTAAAGAGGTGGGTAGAGGAAGCATCATTGGAAGCGATGATGACTCAGTGATACTAATCACATGTTGGTTATCGGCGTTGAACGACGTATGTTCGAATCCTTGCGAATGGGCTGAAACGTTTGGTGAAAGGGAATATTGTGACGAAACTACGAGCATAATGGTAAGGGGTTTTCTAAGCCCACCTGGCTAGCTAGTTGGAAATCTATCTCCTATCATCTATGGGTATGTTACAGCAGCCGTATTTGAGAGTCAGTTCCTTTCGATGTCATTATGAAAAAGTTAACTCAATTAACTAATTACTCAACTAAGAAATTATAATTGTTTAACTTTAAAAAAACCATACATGCAATGGATAGTGTTTTAATCGCTGAGTGATCGCCATCTTAACCTTTTGTCTCGCTTTGGTTACGTTAGGTTAGACTTGTGAAAAAGGATAACGCGAACTTGCCTCGCGCGAGCGCGTTTATTTAATACGAAACCTTTTTAAAGCATATATTCTTTTTTTTTTTTTATAATGAGCATGATGGTAAGCATAGTACTATCCAAAAACAATGGCGACCAACGAGTACATACTGTCCATCGCCGGTCGCCGCTGTCATGCCGGCCTGCGAAAAGCTGGATACGCACAGGCTGATCCCGAAACGCGACCCGTAAAAGCGAATCACTATGACGGGCTTTTATGGTGGTTGCGACCCAGTCAGGCTGTAAAACCCTACCACCCCGCTATCGCCATTGTCTCGTTCGTTCTTCAGCAGGGTGCACCACGTGCAGGTGAGGTTGGCTTGGATGTCTCAATTCTTAGATGTTATTTGACACCCCTTACACCCTAGCAGGGTGCACCACGTGCAGGTGAGGTTGGCTTGGATGTCTCAATTCTTAGATGTTATTTGACACCCCTTACACCCTATTCAATACATATTTAACGTTTTTGTAATAACACCCTTTAGGTTTAATCTATTTACCCATCTTAAACTAGATGGTCATATAGCATATTGGTTTATTACATATGGTACATTACATAAACGAATACATAGAAAATTAATTTTAATTCTTTTCAATGCCAATTTTAAAAGCTAATATTCTTTTTAATTAAAACACTATACATTGCATTTATGGTTTTTTTAAGTTAAACAATTATAATTTCTTAATTGAGTAATTAGTGAGTAATTAACCTAAAAAGTTTGTATGAAAACAATGGCACAATATAATGCGTAGTTGGAAATACTGAGAAAACTCTGAAACCACGAAACCTGAAAAAAAAACCGCAAATGCAGTCCTCGGGAATAGTCTAAAGTTGGCTAGTTTTCTGTTACATAAAAACGCCAATATAGCAAAGAAACCATATCTTGAAGATCTTCGTTTTAATCCGGATCGGTAGTACCACTCAAGCAGAAACTATAAATAGCCTACCAAAGCTGAAGCCTACAGAAAAATTTTAAGGCTAAAAGATCCCATCAGACTATATAATAATAATCATAAATACAGTGGTACAACAAAATAATCCCAAGGAGGGTTGATGTCAGGCAGGCGGCCGATCGTAAAAATTAAGCCAAATCATATACCACAACATGACGAACTTGTTGTACCGGCCCTACTTATGTAGGATAAGGGCAAGAAGAAGAAGAATTATACTTTCTTGCATGCGTATATACACACATAAGTTTTTTTTTAAACAATAACTAGCATTTGATAGTCCTCCGCTCGCGTTTCTATAGATTAGATCTATCTTTCAGTAACAATATATTATTTCTGGAAATAACTTTTGTCCTCGTACTTGTGACAATGAATATCGATCGCGTAGTTAAAGTGTGAAAACCTAATAATTTATTTACATCTAGCTGCGAACTTCGTTTCGTCTTATTATGAATTTTTTTCTTAGCTTACCTTATTAGTAGATACATACCAATATATGAAACATTCTGCTATGCTACCCCATAGAGACTGTTCGCTTTTGCGGAATACAAACTGAGAAAGCGAAAATTTTAAAACAAACTGCAGTTTAATAGCAAAATTACATGCGTCCACTCAATAATGAAAAAAAGCATCATAATTACCGATACGTTCAAGTTGTTAATAGCGATTTGAAGTCGCGTTCACAATTACAGAAAAATAAAACTGATTTGTAGGTTTTTCCGTTCAATTTTTCTCTCCATAAAAACTGTCCTCAGAATTCAAGGAATCAATCAAATCAAAAATTACTCGAATTGGACCAGCCGTCTTCGAGTTTTGCGCTTAGCAACATATTTTGCGTTTCATTTTTATATATATATATATAGATACATTCACGGTATTAGGAGTGTGTATTTATTACCAAACATAATTTAAAAAGCCGTGGCAGTCAGTAAGGCCTGGCGATTGAAGTGACAACTCAAAACAATGAAATAACTGTGTTTCCTTTAGAATTTTTAAATTAATTATATTGTGAATGGTAATATTAACATTTTTGGATTTATTTATTGAAATTAATAAAATTAGTGTGGTTTCATATCTATTGGCACTCGGAACAATCTTTATATATAAATTTCTTCTGTGCGTGTGTATGTCACTGAACTCCTCCTAAACGGCTGGACCGATTTTAATAAAACTTTGTGTGCGTGTTCCAGTGGATCCGAGAATGGTTTAGATTCACAATTGGACCCGGTAGGTGGTGTTGCGGTTGACTTTTAGAATTTTTTTTATTATCAAGGCAGGACAACGTCCGCCCGGCCCGCTAGTAGTTTAATAGATTTTATTACTCAATTATATACAGGATCTACTACGTGTCGCCAGTCGTGACGCAAGCGCAATACGGTCTCGCTTACGTAGCATGTCATGATGTGCAGTTATAATTTTGTCTCCTGCCACAAATTACGCTCAACGCGCCTATAGATGTCTTCACTTCATAAATGTTCTCCATCGGGTAATATGTAATACCACAATCGTAACTTCAAGGCAATAGTAATAAAAAAAGTTTCGTCTCTGTAAAAGCGCAGTACCAAAAACGGGAACTGACCTTCAGATTAATGGCGTCGCGTCAAACAAAGGGACCACAGTGTCGAAACAATAACGTTGTGAGTTTTATTTACTTTGAAATTATAATAAACATTTCAAGAACGATCGAGTTACTGTGACGTCGATATTACTAGCGTATACTGATGATTTCGCTCGTATGTAATCACTATATATTGTAAAACAAAGTCCTCTGGCACGTCTGCCTGTCTGTTTTTTTTTATAAAAGGCAAAATGTCACTGATCTAAATGTCGAAACACTAATAACACATTAGATATACATAAATAAGAATAACTACCTAAAATTGTTGTATAGCTTAAATAATACTAATTTGTTCATTATTTATTATTTTTGTGTTACTTAAATTATTTTGCGGAATTATGTGTAAATAGTAATTGCTTTGACTTACATAGATTGGCTTTTAAAAGGCAACATGTCGCTGATATCTACACATTATTATGTACAAAGTATTCTAAGGCGTAGCTGTGCCCAAATAAATAGTGACAATACCTACGAAGTGTTTATTGGCGTTCTTGACCGCATTTTTTTTTCGGACTGACTACGCTATTGACTTAGCAAGGTCTTAACAGCTTCACCGAACTACTAAGGCGAGCGCTTAAGGCACTCAGCCGATTTTATTTTGACAACTAGCTCAAAATATAAAAATGGTAGTCGCACAGTGCACCCTAACGAAACCGGGGCTGGTCGCTAGTAAGTATTGTAGTGGACGTCACTTTGCGCTTTTGCTTGGAATTAATTGGTCGCTACGTGGTCTGCAACAAAAAGAAAATCAATTCCAGACGGAATTCCAGTCCACTATAATATTTAATGTTGGATTTTCGCAAAGTAACGCCTTCTTCAATCGAATAGTCAATAAAATATATATTCGCTAATATCACTACATTTTATAAAACAAAGTCCTCTGCCGCGTCTGTCTGTTTGTTCGCGATAAACTCAAAAACTACTGCGCGGATTTTCATGTGGTTTTCACCAGTAGATAAAGTCATCCATGAGGAACGTTTCGGTATATAATTTGTAAATGTTATCATAGCAACGTGGGCCGGACCCGCTAGTTTAAATTAAAATACAAAAGAGCGTGACTTTAACGAAACGAGTGGAGTTAACGTGTTTTTTTAACAATCCTAAACACATTTTGAACTCATTGTATTGTTCCCCATAATGAGGTAATTAATCATTGACAAAAGCCAAGGTTTAAAATGCACACGTGCAGGATGAGGGCGGTCAGTGATTAAAAAAAAGCTGACCTGCAAATACTGTATTAGTTTGACCTTAAAACTAAGGGACTGGTAGTAATTTCAATAATATAATGTATTCTTTCTGATGTGAGAATTTCTTTAGATGCATTGATCGAAAATAAACCGTCACGTTCGGGTCGATGACGCGTTGATTCGTGTATACTCGTCACCGTTCGTCGTCAATTAGGTTTACTGCTAAAGAGTGCATCGTTACGATAATTACGTATTTATTATCACCATCATTACATAGTATAAAACAAAGTCCCCTACCGCGTCTGTCTGTCTGTCTGTTCGTGATAAACTCAAAAACTACTGAACGGATTTTCACCAGTGTATAAGGTTTTTTTTTCGAACTGACTACGCTATTGACCAAGCAAGGTCTTAACAGCTTCACCGGACTACTAAGGCGAGCGCTTAAAGCACTCAGCCGATTTTACTTTGACAACTAGCTCAAGGGTGCGCGGCACACCTCGGCTTTGGCTGTTGCCTGATACATGCAATTCGCGAGCTATGTAAGCTAACCTAAGCTAAAATAACTATTCATACATATATGAGTTGGCGAAACATATATGTGTACCAAGCATAAATACCTCAACAACCCTTATATATATTTCGTATATATTGTATTCGTATATATGTATTGTATATAGTGTATAAGGTGATTCATGAAGAAGGTATTGGTATATATTTTGTCAATGATTTTTTTATGATCAGGGCGGGTCAACGTCTGCCGTGCCAGCTAGTTACATAATATAAAACAAAGTCTCCTACCGCGTCTGTCTGTCTGTTCGCGATAAATTCAAAAACGACTGAACGAATTTTCATGCGGCTTTTATTAGGCTTTTATTATCATAGACGAAGAGGGTTTTGGTATATAATTTGAGTTCCGATCGGACCATCGACGCGAATGGTCGTGCATTCTGCTGCGCTCTACGCTCGATCTCGATACTCGCGAGTTAGTGACGTTCGTTATTACTTCGGGAGTGTTCGGTTTTCGCTGTGAAGTTCCGATTCGGCTGACGTTGCTCACACGTGCATTGAGTGCTATGAGTTGTTGAAACATATATGTGTACCAAGCATACATACCTCAACAACTCTTATATATATTTCGTATCGAATAATCAGTTTGATAAGGGAAAAAAATAAAACCCTTCCACTTGCATGTGTGGGGGTGATATGTGTAATGTTGTCGCAGTGATGTAAGATTTTGTGTCACTGTATCGCGCGAGCAGCGTACTCAAGGGCTCCACGCCGAGGAAACGGAGGAGGGGAGGTGGGTCTCCGGCGCTCTCACTGACCGAACGAAACGCAACAATGCAAGCACTGTTACTTCACGTCGGTTTTCTCTGAGAGGGTGGTACTACCGGGCAAGCCGACTCATTCACAGCGTGGCTCTACCACTCTAAAACAACACCAATTTATAAAATATAGAACCAACTACTACTAGATTATGAATTAAGTATAAAATTCATTATATGACATTCCGAGATCCCGCCAAAAATTGGGACCTAAAATGTTGATAAAATTAGGTACTTTATACCATAGTTTTGATATGTGACAAACTTCTCATAAGCCAATCAGAAAGCGAGTTTGTAATTGTATACGCCATTGTTTGCCGCGAATGACGGAACACGTGTTTTTTTTTTACTTTTTAACTCCTATGTGAAACGTGACGTTTCTATACAAAAAGGAATCATATAGAAGTTTTTACGTCTAAATTTTGCACTTCATTTTTCAACAACTAGTTTTTACTCGCGCATTCGCTCGCTTAAATGTAGATTTAAGCTATACCTAGGAAAGTGTACTTTTTTCTGTATAAAAGGTATATGAAGATATTTATGACAATAAAGGATACATAAAGTATAACCTTCTCTGTACTCGGGAGATAATGATCGGTCATTACCTACTCATAGTTAAGACGTAAAAGCGTAACAAACAAGTAATGAGTTTACTCTTATATGTAATATTAGTAAGAATATAAAAGGATAATGTCTTATAAATCGATGAACGCGGACTGCACGCATGAAAAAGCATGACACATTGTCACGTTCCGCCTGAGCCAAGCGGTAAACGAGAGCGCGGGACAAGCGATAGAGAGACGCGATCGGCTTGTGACGCATCTATCTCTCTTCCACTCCATCGGCCGATGCGTTTTTTTCCTACGTTATTATGTTAAAATATCTTCCGTAAACCGAGTTTACAGATAACCAATTTTTTTTATTGAGAGTATTCTTTTTAACTAGATGCCAGTCTTGGCTCTATGCCGGTGTAACAAATTTCATTCCGCAGTGATTATACTAACATCTCAAGACATACAATGAATGTCAATCTATCAATTCTAATAATATATTTGAAAATCTCTCTACTTTATCGCTCTCTTTCTCTCACTTATTTTAATATGTGATGATTTTTTAGCTCAAATCACCTCTGTTTGATTTTTCAAATAATAACTTTTACACACACTTTGTTCTTTTAATTTAATCAATTACGAACAGAACAAAAACTAATTAGCCAAATAACCATCCTGAATTCACGCACTTACGTACATTCATTCGACAATTGGTTTTTATTTGTCTGGATTTGCATATTAGGTTTTTCTACCATTTTTTTAAATGTAGCACGGCAAAGTGACTGCCCTGTGCCTGATTGGAAGCACAGTACAATCCAAAAACAATGGTGACCATCGAGGATGCCACCCCTAGCCGTTCGCCACTGTCATGCCGGCCTACGTAAATGTGTCTTCATGTCACGCTTTAAGGACCCCATATTAAGAAGAAGGAGAGAACGCAATGGCCAGGATATTGTTCCAACTACTTTTTCTATTGCGAGTAATATAGTCAAAAATTTAATACAAAAAAGTTAAAATATTATTATTAGGAAGCTGAGATTGGCATTTATTTATCATTAAGATGTCTGCATGTTATACGTATAGTATAAATACGTCTTTATACATAAATTTGTCCTCTGTGAAACTATATTCAGAGCCGGTTAAAAAGTTTGTCCAGGATTGCAACTGTCACCAAAACTTCATAGAGACACTGCAGTCTAAGTGTATTGGCACACGTGTTCTTAACAATTAACAATAAAAAAAGATAATGGCTACTTACGGCTTTGAGAGCCTTTGTTGCAAATTTCGGCACTTCCAAAAGTTTTGTCGGAGCTTTTTTTTTTTCGAACTGACTACGCTATTGACCAAGCGAGGTCTTAACAGCTTCAGACTACTGAATGGATTTTCATGCGGTTTTTCACCAGTGGATAAAGTGATTCATGGGGAAGGTTTTGATATATAACTTGTCAAGGATTTTTTAATAGTCAGAGCGGGACAGTGTCTATCGCGTCCGCTGGTTGCATGATATAAAAATGTTTACTCTACATACATTATCCAAAGGCAAAATCTTGGAATACATTGGAAAAGACTAAAACATTTAAAACTTTCTCCAGTCAATAGTATTATATTTTCGTTTTTTTTTTTCAGAGACATGTTGGTGCCAGCTCAGTATGCGACCTCACAGAACAGTCTGACTCAAGCTTTGCTACCAAACGCATATTACCACCAACTACAGGATCCTTATATGCATGGTGGGTCATAATTTTTACAGCATTATTTCTTCTATTTTATTATTAGCAACCAGTCTTCTAGTAGACTATTACTGCCATTGTCAAGTGAGTATCGATATTACAAGTTTCTTGATATAATTTCAATGAACTAACAAGATGGCGGCCATCTTGTTAGAACTTTCCTGGGAGTGTTTGTGGCAAGTCAGAATCCATGCTCCGTGGTTTCCGATCCACTGCAATTGTGCACAATAACCAAATTATATTACATAAAGCACCATCAACATTACACAATACAGAGCCAAATAACACAAGATTATGGATAAAATATAATAGCCACTCACATGGCATTCCAACTCCCGCCAAAAACTCCTACAGCATTCCTGTAAACGTAGGTTGTATTTGACACTTGTTTTTAAAAAATTGTATAAATATTACGACTCCTACAATCTGATGTAGTATTAAATCAAGATTCCTGTATTCAACAATATAAAATTGTGACATACGTCTTACAAAGGAGATTGTAATCTTTTTAAATTAATAAAACATGTTGATAATTCTTGTTTGCGTGAAAAACGATTAAGAAACGTGTTTACACTATATGTTCTATATTTTCTCTGTATAGATTATATATATTAAAAAAATATATATTACGTCATCTTGCTTTTCTTCCAAAAGGAAAAGAATACTTGAAAAAGAAAATCTTAAGTAGATTAAAAATTAGAAATCAAGCATCAAGTATTTATAACATAAGTACTTAATCATTTTTTTTCTAAGTTCCTACTCGTTTATTAATGTTTTTATGGTTAGTATATGGTTTCCCATATTATGGAACTCTTATTCTTATGTAGTTAAGGTACTGAGGATGTCTCAATTAAATTGGATCTTTTTTATAAACTATATTTATTGAGTCATCATTTTAAACATTATTTAGACACTCTCTTCCATATCTGCCGTCCTGCTCACTCGTTGTACATTTTATGTCAATTAAAACCAGCGAAGCAATTTCTATATAACAATAGACAAATTATGCTTATACAAAAATATTGAATAACTTTTTCTAAACACTATAAAGTATGTACCACGCCATCTGTTAAATATTCAAGGAACAATTTCATTTGCCAACATATTACGACTATGAAACACTGCCATCCCTTAAATCATCAGCGAAGTATTTTTATATTCTGCATCGTATGGAAACAATAGTTGGGCAGTTTTTAATCTCAACTAATAATACTTGTATTTGATTATAAATTCAAGGCCTTTCTTAACTCATTTTATACTGAAAGAGGCGAGTTTAAACATGCTACAATTCATATTTTGTGATGTAAAAATTAACATACACCCTGTAATTTCTTAAGTCTGAACAAAGCCTTTGCTCGTAGCTGGTTTTATATCTGTAATAATTTACTGATTATTTGAAGTACTCACTAACTCAATATCGTAATTGGTAATATTGTAAACATAATATATCGCTAATTAAATACAAAAAACCAGAAACCAAGATTTTTTTTTAAAACGTTATTTAATGTTTGAAAATTATTTCTTGTCTGTTGCTCTTGCTGTGTGGCCTTACTTTAGCTTCAAGCATGTCATATTTGGTTAGAAACGTATTTTCAAACTGCTTTTAATGTTATATTATGTATGATATAGTTGGCCCAATTAAACACTAAAATGTAAGTGGGAGCTTATATCATTTCTATTACATTAAAATGGCAAATAAATGAGAGTTTTTCTGAAATATCTTAACAGTCCATGGTTTTAATAAAAACTTTTTTTTTAAATAAAACTTATTTAGGCGTGACCAGGAGGTAACCGGACAACAATGCAACGGAAGTCCATTACGGCAATATGGCGCCACGTTTCTGTGCCATCCGGTTTTTTAATATTTTTGATTTTGTCAATAAATAGTTTATAAAATAAATCAAAAATTTTTGGAAATTATAATATTAAATTGAATAGTAATAAAAATCATATAATAGAATTAATTATGTATATATGGGCGCGCGACCGTGCTGCCATCTGGTTTCAATATAAGTAAGTAACAAATCAAAAAGTTTTATTTCAATCGCATGTGACAGTTCCACGCACTCATTTTTTTATCTGTTCCTGTATTTTAAAATTGGTTTTAATGTTATTTTATATACGATATAGATGGCCAATGTAAACAGGACAATGCAAATGGGATACAATTATTTTAATTATATTAAAATATGAAATCAATGAGTCTTTTTAAAATATGGAAATATAACCTAACAGTGCATTTTTTAATTAAAATCGAATTTGTTTATTTTTTCTATTTGTGGTCCTTTTGTATTTAATCAGCGATATAAGGAATTATATTAATAGTAGATTATTTTCTTATATTGAAGTTTATGTATATATAATTTTAATATGTAATTAGATTAAGAAAAAACTATGTAAGTGATTCTAAGAGAAGTATAATTTTTAATATAATTTAAGTTAAGGTGCTGTTATGTTTAACCGATTGTATTCTAGTCTCGATGTTAAATATTAAAGTTCTAAAAGAATTTTTATGGGTTTTATTTTTTAATTAACTGGTTTTTTTTTTATAGTAGCACGCCATAATGACTGCCATGTGCCTGATGGTAAGCACAGTACAATCCAAAAACAATGGCGACCACCGAGTGACACACTATCCATCGCCGGTCGCCGCTGTCATGCCGGCCTGCGAAATGCTGGATATGCACAGGCTGATCCCGAAACGCGACCCGCAGAAGCGAATCACTATGACGGGCTTTTTCGCCATATACATGGTGGTTGCGACCCAGTCAGGCTGTAAAACCCTACCACCCCGCTTTCGCCATTGCCTCGTTCGTTATTCAGCAGGGTGCACCACGTGCAGGTGAGGTTGGCTTGGGTGTCTCAAGTGTTAGATGTTATTCGACACCCCTTACACCCTTACTTCCCGCGCCGTGCTGTTTTACCGAGGATTAGGTAATACTAACAAAATTATATTTAAAAAAAATGTTAGCTCTCAATTAGTTTTATAGGTAGATAAAATTGATAAATGGTAGAGCCACGCTGAAGCTATTATTAGTTTCGGCATGAATAGGTCGGCTCTCCCGGGGTAGTACCACACTCTCACAACACACCGAATGAAGTAACAGTGCTTACATTGTTGCGTTTCGTTTGGTTTTTTTTTTTTTTCTCGAACTGACTACGCTATTGACCTAGCAAGGTCTTAACAGTTTCACCGGACTACTAAGGCGAGCGCTTAAGGCACTCAGCCGATTTTATTTGGGCAACCAGCTCAAGGGTGCACGGCACACCTCGGCTTGGCTGTTGCCTGTTCATGCAATTCGCGACCTAACAAAGCTAACCTAAGTTAAAGCTAAGCTATTCATACATACATGAGTTTTTGAAACATGTATGTGTACCAAGCATACATATCTCAGCAACTCTTATGTGTATTTTGTATAGGAAATGATTCTAAACTATTACAGTTCGATACGGGTAAAAACAAAAAGAAAAAACCCATCCACTTTTATGTGTAAGCGTGTGAGCGTGCACGTGTGTGGAGGTGATATGTGTAGTGTTGTTGCAGTGATGTATTGGTGTGTCACTGTATCGCGCGAGCCGTTTCGTTTGGTCAGTGAGAGCGCCGAAGACCTCTTTCCCCATCCCTCTCCGCCCCCCAAACACAGGATGGCAACGCACTATCATCTACACACAAAGTTTGGATCCACTCTCGTGTCCCGCGATGTATATCTGTATAGTATAGTATACATATTTTGTTACCTGCAACAAATTTGCAATGTAGGTTGGCATCGACTTCAAATATATATTAGGTAGCGCAAATATCAATATTTTTTATTTCATTTGGTTAATTTAATAATTTAGTTATTTTTCGCTTTTTAGCGCCTTATTGGCTTGTAGCTACCGAGTATGTCATCCTCTTTAGCAGACTGGCTGAAACTTTTGTATATAGAATTTCGTTTAAACAAATGAATGATCGCGTCTCTATAAATACCTTATATGGTCATATAAATAAACAGTATATTTTACGCATTCCTAATATTACTATTACGCTGCCTGTGTTAGTCTAGAATCTTATAGTGGTGAGCCCGAAGCTCCTACAGGTTTTTCATATCGAAGTCTGTAGGTATATCTTTTTTGAAAAAAAAAATATTTTTCCATTTTTAGTGTCCATAAATATATCTGGTTTCTGTTGGGTATAATATATTCTTGATAATTTAATGTATGTCCGCAAACACTTAGATATGTTGGATCTAGTAAAAGACCAGCATAATTAAAATACAAGAAACAGCGACAAATTGGTCATTCCATCCTTCAGGCTCACTAAATCCAAAAACAGTTTTTTAGGTAATAGTGTTAAGTTTTATAATAAAGTCCCAAAACACATTACCGATTTGCCTGATAGTGAGTTCAAGCACCATGTCAAGCGGGTTTTAATATCTAAAGGCTATTATAGGGTGGATCAATACGTGAACGATTGTGACGTCTGGAAATGACGCCCCTCTCTGTGCATCCACTAATAACGAATGTAAATATTTATGTTACTGTACAAATATATGACAAGGAAAAATAAACCAGATCGAGTTTCTTGCCGGTTCTTCTCGATGACTGGACTGTTTTCCGAACCGGTAGTAGCTTTGATGTTGATAAGCGCCTTCTCAGGGCCTAAATTGAGTAAAGGATAATTTGATTTTAAATAGAATTATTGAAATCGGTTCCAAGTTGACAAAAATATTTAGAGACGACGTGGGTGAAAATCAAATAAACAATATTTCACCCCTTTAGGGGTTGAATATTTTCTTCAAATTTATATGGGACCACCTCTGAGTATAACCAATTCAAATAAAAAAAGAATTATTAAAATCTAAAATTATAAAAAAAAAACACAACCGAACATAGTAACCTCCTCCATTTTCAAAGTCGGTTAAAAATATCTTAAACATGTGTACAAGGAGGTACTTACATTTAGCTAGTCTTACGCACACTATTATACGGAGTAAAAAACCCGAATACCTGTCTTTAGACTCAATTTGGCAGGTAGACTAACGTTCATAATATAAATACAAGATATAAAAAAACACTGTATCCCTACCTAAACATAAATATAGGCTACGAAGGGAGTTTCAAATACGCGGCGTCCAAAATTTGGAATAATTTACTTCTTCCATTACAGATGAAAAACAGATTTATATTTAAGAAATGAGCTGTTATCGCGGCTCCACACGCGTTTTTAAATTGTATTAATGAAATATAAAACTTTGAGAACAGGTACAATTATAGAAATGCACTTTCAGAAACAATTGTAAGTACGACACGCACGCCACTTACAGTAGCATGTAACGTGTACATTAGATATATAAATACTAACAGCGGGTAAAATGAGATTGACCATCAGCAACATATTTGGAACTTTAACCCACCATATAAACTAACTTACTGCTCATTTACACCATATAAGGAACTAATTAAATAATGACTTAAAATATGTTTAAAAGATTTTTTTTATATCATAAGAGGCAAACGAACAAGCGGGTCACCTGATGTAAAGTGATCACCGCCGTCCATAGACACTAGCAACACCAGGGGAGTCGCAAGTGCGTTGCGAGCCTGTGTTTAGGGTCGGGCAAAAAGCCCCGCCCACCGCCCCCCGTTACGATTCAAGACAAAGCGTCTTGGGTTGAAATTTCTAGCCTGCTACCGTGAATAGGTAGTGAATACCGCTGTAGGTATTCAGGTGAACGTAGCCACGTCCACCGCCCATCGTGACCTCACTCGTTTCCTTCGGGACAACCAGTGGGGTTATTTCACGCACTCTCTCGAAGAGGAGCGTAAACTACGGGTTGTGATCCGTAGGGTTCCTTCTGAACTCCCGACTTATGACATTTCCGACGACTTCAAAGAACAGAAGATTCCTGTTCGGGAGGTTCATCGTATGCGCTCTCCGCGCACCAGGGCTCCATATGACATGGTTCTCGTTGTCCTCGATCGCACCCCTCAAGGGAAAGCGATCTTCAATCTCACATCCCTCTGCGGCCTCTCCGGCGTTATCGTCGAGCCGCCGCGCAAAACGTCTGTGCCCTCGCAGTGTCACAACTGTCAGGTGTACGGACACTCCGCACGAAACTGTCTCCTGAAACCCAGGTGCGTTAAGTGCCTCGGCGACCACTCCACCAAGGAGTGTTCTCGCACGAAAGACTCCCCCGATCCCCCGAGCTGTGTTCTGTGCCGCGGCGTGGGTCATACCGCGAATTATCGCGGATGTCCCCGCGCCCCGCGCACAAAGCGCCCTCGCTACCCCAGGCAGGCGTCGCCGTCTAAGGCGGCCGCCGCTCCCGCCCGCCCTCGACCCCCGCCTTTCATGTCCCGAGAGGCCTTCCCGAGCCTGCCGAGCACGTCTCGTGCACCGGCAGCGTCCGCACCCGCGACTAGCGCGCCCCCCCGCCCCTACCGGGCCCCTCAGGCTCCGTGGGCTCCTAAGCCCGCGTCCCAGCCCATTCCCAGACCTCCGGCGGCTAATCCTTCACAGGATCACCCCGCCTATTCCTTCTCCCTATCGAGTATTGACTACGCAGGTCAATTACTCATTTTCCACGAGATCTCGGAGATCTCGGCGTACGAAGAAACCGCCCGAAATCCTCTTCTAGGTTCCGTTACGGCAATTCATAGATTTCCAGCCATCGCGGCTACACTACAACGGCTCGCTCGGACAGCCGTTCAAAATAAATAACTCATATAAGATAGAGTGAATCGCGTATTTACGTCTATCTTCCCCTAAAAACGACCGTTCAATAATAATAATTTTTGTTATGTCTATTTTTAGATTTCGGCGCCGTCGCCGTAAAGTAAATTTAAATTCGATCTTATTAAATGCGTGTTGCGCCCGCGCTTTTGTAATCGATCCTTTTTAGTTCCCGCACACATCGCGGTTCTCAGTAATATTTCGAGCCTAGGTCGTCCCCGCGCGGAGCCCTCGTGATATTATTTTCGCGATACAGTGACTCACCTACATCACTTGAACACACATATGAGATCATCTCTCTCACACACGTGCACATACATACACATGGTGGGAGGGTTTTGTTTTTTTCCCTCAACGAACTGAATCGAATAGTTTTAGTTCGTTTCATTCCGATATACACGTATTCATTTGTGAATCATGCAATTTCGCCTGTATGGTTCACAAATGTATATATGTATGAATAGCTTAGAATAGTTAGCTAGGTTAGACGCGACTTTTTCCAGGTAACAGCCCAAGCCGAGGTGCGCATGCGCCCTTGTGTATGTTACCTAAAAACCAAATCGGCTGAGTGCCTTAAGCGCTCGCCTTAGTAGTCCGGTGAAGCTGTAAAGACCCTGCAGGGTCAATAGCGTAGTCAGTTCGAGAAAAAAAAAAACCTGCGTTTAGGGGAAAGAGGCAGAGGGGAGGGCAGGGGAGTGGAGAAAAGAGGGAAGGGGAAGTGGGCCTCCGGTGCTCTCACTGACCGAACAAAACGCAACAAAGCAAGCACTGTTACTTCACGTCGGTTTTCTGTGAGAGCGTGGTACTACCCCGGACTAGCCGACCCTTTCATGCTGAAACCAGTAATAGCTTTAGTGTGGCTCTACCACCTTTACAAGATGCAAGATACCATATGATCATTATAATTAAGATTTTGTGACTATACAAAAAATAATGGCTTGTTTGTTACGCGAGAAATTGCATTATGAAACTCGTAATGGTCAAAGTTTATGGTCTAAGATTTTATTAGGAACATCTATCTTCAAAGTTACTAATAATTATAATGTCGAAATGTAAACAATAAGTTGATAATTATACCTCTAATAAAAAATAAAGAACGAGTAGAAATTAAAATCTTGAAATCTTGATAAATTTCATGCAGACGAAATCGCGGGTGACAGCTAGTATAAAGGAGAATAACCTCAATTACTTTTTATAAGGTTCCTTTCTGCTGATAAAAGTCCCGTGAAAATCGGTTCAACCGTTTTGAAGATAGCATTGCGGACGAAGTCGCAGTTCACAGCTAGTCTAAAGGAGAATAACCTAAATAACGGTGCATCCGGTTCGGAAATTACCCGGAACAAACAGACAGATATACCGACAAAAATTTTAAAAATTGCGTTCTTTGTTATGAAGTAGCTTATATACATTCATACACAATCACTAAAAAAAGTTTGATATTACATACAGACACTTCATTTTTATTATATATATAGAAATAGATTAGAATTGTTTTTTTTATAACTTCTTCTTCTTACCTTTATCCCACATAAGTAGGGTCGGTACATGTTTGTCGTGTTGTGGTATATGATTTGGCTTAATTTTTACGATCGGCCGCCTGCCTGATATCAACCCTCCTTAGGATTATTTTGTTGTACCACTGTATTTATGATTATTATTATATAGTTACGAAGTCTGATGGGCTCTTTTAGCCTTATAATTTCTCATTCCGGTTAAAAACGAAGTTCTTCAAGATTATGGTTTGCTTGTTATATTGCCATTTTAATGTAACAGAAAACTAGCCAACTCTAGACGATTCCCGTGGACTGCATTTTCTGTTTTTTTTTTAGGATTAATTGTTTCAGTTTTTCAGTAATAGTAATACAATATTAGATATAATAAATCATTATAAAAATATAAAATCTGAAAACTATAATAGAAAAACAAATGCAAAAAAAAGAAAAAAGTTTTTTGATTTTTTTTTATAACTAACATTCTTAATACTTAATTGTATAATAATCGTACACAAATATCTTTCCAAAAGAGCCATACTGTTAAATAATATTGGATTTTGTTTCTACATAACGAAATATATTGTACAATGGACAAAACATCAGTGGGAAATTATATATACCTAAAATAAATTAGAAAAGAATCAATATAGGATTGTTATTTATTTCTGTTACTAATCTTAGTAAAAAAAACATTTAAGTGATACTCAAGTTTTTCGTAGTCTTACTTATTTATTATATACTTATTTACATGAAGTTATTCTTAGTATAATGTTCTGTACATCAATATTTAAACATATATAACAGATGGCGCTGTCCACAATATATATTAAAGATGTAAAATCGTTGGAATACTTACAATAATTTTGTGATATAAAAGTGTTATATTCGGGACATGAAAATATTAGACTATATGTATATAAAAGAGCACTGAGATCAGAAAAACATTAGTCGCTCATATATTTGATCATTGCGTTTCATCCAATGAATTCTTGAAGAACACATATTGTAGTTTATTCGTGTCAAGAGATGTCGCTGTATTATGTTTACACCACATTATGTATGTATGTTTTAACTGTATACTCGTATATATAATCATAATCCTCGTAATTCACAGTCGTCTTCAATCTTTTAGGTCAACTTGAATATAGCTGTAGGTCCAGGCTTACGAATAATACAAAGACACCCATAAATAAGTGACCGTCCGAAAAATTATGAATATATACTTGAAATTATTGAGTACTAGCGGGCCCAGCAGACGTTGTCCCGCCCTGGGGTCTAACTCTTGAAATTGATTTCAATTTGGTTTTGTTTCTGATTCGAAATTGATGTTGATCCAAATTCGAACTAAAAGGATACTCTTGAACCAAGTCGAATCGAGGATCAAGAACGTTTCACGATCGATTCATAACGGCGTCGTTAAGTGTATCCGGTCATAGTATACACACAATACGTCACAGTAAAGTGTTATATCTTTTAGCTTGATTCATAGTTTTTGTAGTGTTATCTACCTTTATAACGCTAGAGTAATGATTTATATAAGGTTAAATATTATAAAAATATATCACAGCTATTAAAATCATGCTTAAATAATGATTTTAATATTGAGAACATGTTTTTTAGTCTGTGTCACAGAATAAAGTAGGTATGCCATAATCTGTGCTTCGGACTGTCAGATTAAATATCAAAACATTGGAATGTTTTACAAAATTATGGGATGTATTTATTATATTACTATCGATTTATATTACATATATGTAAAGAAATTATTTAAATTGTGCAAAAGAGAATATTCATGCAATGCGTGTGTTAATATAAAACTTCATCTTTTATGAACATACATTTAAAGATACCTAAACATATTACATTCTTTAATTAGGTATATTGTACATTTTGCAACTCTTTTTAAAAGTTATATGGTTTAATAAGTATTAACTGAAAGTATGGAAGCTGACCTCTCTACGTTATACTAGCTGAAAGATTTTGATGGATGAATTTTATAGTAATAAGGTTTTTATATATACAAACTTAAAAAGAAATTAAGTGCTGTTAGGTTATTATAATTTTTTAAAAAAACCAGTGATTTATGGACCTTAATTCGCTTCTGAGCTATTCCTTGTAGTATATTTTATATTATCTGATAGACTTGATTTCGCCTGCATCATTTATAATATATAGAATATATTATATACGGTGTCGTCGATTTTTTATTAAAGCTAAAAGTAATGATCATTTTGCTATAGATTTTATTTCTCTATTTCAAACCGTTCAAGCAGCTCACGTCATATTATATAATTTTTGATGAAATCTATTACATTTATTGTGATTAATTATTGAAAATATACCAGGTGATAGGTTAAACACTATCAGCACTCTAGGATATAATAGTTCATGCTCACATTTAACATATAAAATAATAATATAAGACAAATACCAATAAACAACAAAGAGAACCTTAGTAAAATTTTGTTGTAAGACTTCCAAAATATGGATATAAACGAAATAAACCTACGTGCAATGACCGGTGCCGTAACCTGCAACGGGGAAACCCGGAGTTTATAACCTTGGATAATAAACCGACACTGGCCTCTTTTTTCCACTTTCAAAAATTATTAATTCTTTGACTTTAATGACCAATAATATATTACTGTTATTGCCTGAGCGCTATAGACTACTTTTTATTTTGGTAAATATACCGCGCGACTGGTTACTCCGTCGCAATATTTACACAGGTAAATAAATTCTTTCACTTTTACAAAAATATAATATTATCCCTGAGCGCTAGACTACTTTTTATTTTGGTAAATATACCGCGCGACTGGTTAGTCCGTCGCAATATTTACACAGGTTATTCAATAGTCGCTTCTCGTTCTAAATCAATTTAAAAAATAGGTGCTTAATATTTGAAATTGAAATCTAGAGAAACACAAAAATTATATAAGATATAAGAATAAGAAAGAAGAAAAGAAATTATTATATAGATATAAGAAATATTGTTATGTAAAGAAATATCTGAGGCATAACAATATTTCTTTTACAAAACATCGGCTACTCGGCTAAACTCATAATCGGGACATCTCTAAAAATTATCCTTTGTTGTTCGTTCTTTCACGTTTCACGAACACGATCCGACGGACAGTGACACCGTCATGACGCGTACTTAAACAAAGCCACATAATGGGTTCAATATAATTTTTGTGTTTCTCTAGCTTAGTAACATAAGATTTATATAAAACCATTGCTAATTATCTCCATCACTTAACCTATACCCATATAACCTATATTTTTTATATATAATTCTTGATCCATGAGATAAAGGTAACTTTATAAATATTTTATGGTTAGTCCACTTTCTAAACATTCTTTTGAGTTATAAAATCGCCTTGATGTTTATGGTTCTAGTCTTATCTTAGAAGCATAAAATAATGATGCAAACAAAATCTGTAAAATACAATCCTATTCCTCATATACTTTTTTATCAAATTACATATACACACATTTGTGGCCGGCCTTTTATGCCTTTATAGTACCACTTAATTAAAGAAATGGAAGAGATGCAAACAAATATACCTACATCTTATGTGAAAACTTCGATGTTACAACTTACCTTGTTATTAATAGAAATATCATCATGTTGCAGATTTATCCATGTAGAGTATAATACATTTATGAACACTTAGAGTTTCTTCGATATTCGATAATGTCTTCGAAATCCTTGAGAATTTCAATTTTAATAATCTAGTTGTTATATCGACTTATATTTAGCAAATATCTTCACGCATGTGTGTTTATTTGGTTTGGTATTGCAAAGTGAACGATAATAATGTAGATTTTTAAATAAATATCACAATAAAACACTAAAATAATCTCACTCGATCCTAACAAAGTACCTTTTTGTCAATCGTCTATTTTGACATCTATATTCGATTGAACGACTCGATCCACAGCTGTCAGATTGTGTGGAGAGTACCAATTTTTCGATCCTAACGACGAAGTTGATCCAAGTTAGTTCCTATTTGAACCACAGTACGATTATGCGCTAGTGTTGATTTCAAGAGTACGAAATAGCATGAAATCGACTGATACTCGATTCGATTTAGAACTCGAAAGCGTCAAGAGTAAGCCACCTGATTATAAAAAAATTCTTGACAAATTATACACCAAAACGTTCCTCATGAATCACTTTATCCACTGGTGAAAATTGCTTGAAAATCCGTTCAGTAGTTTTTAAATTTATCGCGAACAGACAGACAGACAGGGTAGGGGACTTTGTTTTATACTATGTAATGAAAATGGATTGGATGGGGGTCTATTTCAATGAAACATCAGTTAACACAATTAATCAATTCCATTTGTATGAATGTCATTGTTTAGGAATTTATGTAGTTCTGGCATGAATACGAGGACATAGTGTGATCCTGGGTAATAAAGCTGTTGATCCTATCGCTAAAGAAGCTATCCTGACTGGATATTTTGATCACTATAAAACCTATGTTCAGGATTTGTCCTCCCCAAACAAGACTAATTTGTTACTGGTTTCAGCATGAATGGGTCGGCTCGTCAGGGGTAGTACCACCCTCTCATAGAAAACCGACGTGAAGTAACAGTGCTTGCATTGGTGCGTTTCGTACGGTCAGTGAGAGCGCCGGAGGCCCACTTCCCCTCCCCTCTCCCTCTCCCTCCCCTAACCCTTCCCCCCAAAGGGTGGCAACGCACTTGCAACTCCTCTGGTGTTGTTAGTGTCCATGGACAGTGGTGATCACTTAACATAAGATGACCCACATGTTCGTTTGCTACCAATGACATAAAAAAAAAAACACTTTTTGATGTGTGGAATGTATCCAACCCAATTACAGGCAAATCATATGCTTCCATTCAGGATAACATTCCTGGTAAGCAATGGATTTATAAATTTCATGACTGTTGCAAGTTTGCTGTGTAGAAGCTATCCTGACTGGATATTTTGATCACTATAAAACCTATGTTCAGGATTTGTCCTCCCCAAACAAGACTAATTTGTTACCACTTTTTGATGTGTGGAATGTATCCAACCCAATTACAGGCAAATCATATGCTTCCATTCAGGATAACGTTCCTGGTAAGCAATGGCTTTATAAATTTCGTGACTGTTGCAAGTTTGCTATGTATACTATCATCTGTAGACTGCTGATCCATCTATAAACATGTGCTCTCCAGTCCATCTTGTAAAGTTCAGAATCAGGGACAACTAAATATGTGAGTGTGAGTTGGATGAGGACACTCTAAAACACATTTTTTTCAATTTCCTCAATTTAGTATTCTATTCTACGTCCATCTAATTTTAACAAAGGCATAAAGGTGTTTATATTATGTGTTTTAAGAAACTTAAAATTTAACATAACTCAATAATTAACAGTAATTATTATGTAAAAATATATTTATTTAAAGCATGATGTCTGTAAGTGTTGTTTGTCTTTGTGTATCTCAGAGGCCTAATCTGGAAGAAGTAAATTATACAGTAAAAATTTAATACTACCTATAAAGGGACTCTCCCATGACTGACTTGACACTGTTAGAATTTGCATCTATGAAACTCCAATATTAAAAAGTTAAAGTTAGTGAGATTGGATGTTCGCGGTGATCTCTGGTACTTCTAATCAGATTTTGAAAATTCTTTCACTGGGAGAAAGGTATATTAGACTACTTTTTATTATGGTAAATATATATTTTCAATACTTGATCATAATAAATGTATTTCAAACAAGCAAAATTGCATAATATGGTCTGCGTTGCTGGAATGATTTAAAATAAAGTAATAAAATCCATGGCATAATTCTTTACTGTTAGATTTAAGAAGAAAATAAATGTGTTACAATTAGTAATTACTAAGTTATTAGGTACGGATTTCATGTATACTTTACAAGTTCTTATTAGAACAAATAGCTAAATCAAAATGAAAATTTCATGGAGATAAATTATATCTTTTTACAGCATGTTGATTGATGGAGTTGGTTCATAGATAATGGGAAATAAAAAAGCCGGTAAAATTATTGCGTTTTTGCGAGAATAGTAAATGGGTTGCAGAGGAGCAACCCAGGGAATACCGGGAAGACATTTCTTGCCTATATATATATATATATAGGATAGTCTGGATTCACAATTGGACCCGGTAGATGTCGCTACAATCGGATTTTAGAATTTTTTAATATTTTTAGCGTTTGGAAATAAAATTGCAGTGGAAATAACCAATTTGCCGCAGACGAAGCAGCGCGGGTCAGCTAGTTCTTATATATTTTTTGCTTGAGGAGGTTTACGTCTCTTTATTGCCAGTTTGGAATCTTCCAATTTTTCTATTCTCTCTCTCTGTCTATCGGCTTCTGCGAGTAATAAATCAAGTTTTCTACTCTGTTGTTTTGCTTCGTGTAAAATGTTATCTGACTTTTCTACGTCCACATTTTTCTTTATGTCATTTTTATTACAATTCATATTTATTGCTGTAGTTTTCTTCTGTGTAAAGGCGTTGACGTCACTAATGATTATATTATGTAGTTTTATTCACTTATAGTTCCATGATACACAATATTTGTCTTTTTATGAAAAATGCGCGTTCAAATTAGCATACTAAATTATGGTTAATGACGATTCCACAAAAAGTTCCCAGCTGTCACTGCTGCGAGTAATTGGTCTATGCGTATATATTTGTTTGGTCTATAGTTTGGGATTTCCATGAAAAGACAGGGTTACCAATAAAATCAATTTATTTTATATCAGCACGCGCGGCGCGGCGCGGCGTGGTGATTCGACTTCCTCGAATTATATAAAATGTAGTCTAAATATTATCTAATATTCTAAACCAACAAAACTTTTCATCTTTTAATTAACATTTTTCAAATTGTCTTTTTATTTTAGCCAATTTCTGTACGGAATACAATTTAATAGCAATGCTTCTATTTTCGAAATTTTACGTTTGGTCTTTATTTTCGTGTTTTATTATACAATACCAAACTACTCTATAAACTGGAAACATAAGCATATTGGACACTTATTGTCTCTAATTATTTGATCTGGCAGATCTAACAAAAATAAAACCACAGACAACTAAAATAGAAGCAAAAAGGTTATGCAAGGAATTTATAAGTAAACAATTTACTTATTTAAATTTCTTGATTTATGTAAATAAAAGTTTTCGTTACGCCGTGTACAGATCTCTAAAATAAATAATAATATTAAATAAAAATACTTATTGCATTCAGTTTTATTTTACGTTTACATAGGATTGGGTAATAATAAAATAAAACTTTTATACAAGTTCTTTAGAAGTCAATATACATTATTTCAAGCAATTGTTCAAACAATTATGCTATTTCTTTAGTTTAGAAATGAACACTTTCACTAGCACCATCTGTGTGTAAAACTGAATAATAGTTTGATACAAGTATTTGTTTTAGGTACATAGCTGAAACATTATACACTGACTTTATAGATGTCGCTGTCTTGGCATAGCCTTAATTTTGCCTTTTTGTTTTTTTTTTATGTCATAGCAGGTAAACGAACAGGTGGGTCACGAGATGCTAAGTAATCATCACCATCCATAGACACTAACAACACCCGGGGAGTCAAAAGTGCGTTGTCAGCCTGTGTTTGGGGGAAAGGATGGGCCTGGGGGAAGCGGACCACCGGCTCTCTCACTGACCGAACGAAACGCAACAATGCAAGCATTGTTACTTCACGTCGGTTTTCTATGAGAGGTTGGTACTACCCCGGGCGCGCCGACCCATTCATGCTTAAACCAATAATATGCATGCATATGCATCACTGCTAATGTATTGCGTTCACGGCAAACCCTCACTAAGAAAATCATAAATCATATCATCGAGTACCAATAATCTTGGTTTCATTAAAGTCTATTCACTCTATCAAAAATTATTGTAAGTTTAATGACGACGTGACTTAAGTACGAGAGAAAAATCAAATCAAATCAAAAATACTTTATTCAGTTTAGGCCCTAATAAGGCGCTTATGAACGTCAAAACTACCACCGGTTCGGAAAACAACCCAGTCACCGAGAAGAACCGGCAAGAAACTCGATTGGGTACATCTTTTTAACATATATATATATTTCAAATACATTATACGTTACATTACCGTTTTTAGTGGATGCACAGAGAGGAGTCAATTCCAGACGTCACCATCGTTCACGTATTGATCCACTCTATAGTAGCCTTTCGACACTAAAACCCGCTTGACATGGTGCTTAAATTTACAGTCCGGCAAATCGGTAATATGTTTTGGGACTTTATTGTAAAACCTAACACTATTACCTAAGAAACTATTACTGGTTTTGCTAAGTCTGAAACATGGGACGACCAGTTTGTCACAGTTTCTAGTATTTAGATCATGCCGGTCTTTTACAAAATGCACATTTTCAAAGTTTTTACGGACATACATTAAATTATCAAGAATGTATTGGGAGGGTAGAGTTAAGATACCGAATTCCTGGAACTTCGTTTTTAATGATAAGTTTTTAAATAGATAAGTAAATGGACTTAATACATTGTTTTTTACATTAGGTTTAAACCAGGGATGTTATGGGGCTCTGTAACCGTAACTATCGGATATCCGAAATAAATATATATCCGTAACCGATTCCAAAGTTTCGGATAGGAAAATAAAATATGTTTCGACAAGTTTTGTTTCGCCGCACTTGCACTCCATGTGAATTTTGTAGTAGGGTCGATCGATATTTATATCGTTGTCAACATCGATGTACGACGATATTAAAAACATCGATATTTTTGGTAATCAACAAATAAAACAAGAAATGATTTTTATGAAATGTGGTTTTATTTATTTTTTGAAACAAAAGTAAACATTAATGTCTTTGACAACATACAAATAAAACTTTCTAAAATTCTTCAATCTAATATCTGTAACCGAAACTAATGGATAATCCGAAATAATTACATATCCGTAACCGTAACCGATATGATTATATTCCTATATCCGTATCCGAAATATCATATGCATAACATCCCTGGTTAAAACAAACGTCCCAAAAGATTGTCGAAGACCGTACATTTCTAGTAACGCAACTCAATAAAGTCTTCCCATCACAAATGATAGGTATAGACATCCAAAAAAAGTTCACTACTAAACGTAGTGTTGACCACAATCTAACCTAAAACTGTAACAAAGCCATGTTAATATATCTAGTAATCATAACTATAACCGGTTTAAAATTACTAAAGCGACATCTCTTGACGAAGCAATAAACTACGAGATATCTTCTTGAAGAATTCATTAGGTGATAAGTCACTATCAAATCCATAAGTGAGTAATGTTTGTTTTATGGTAATGCAATTTGATAAAATATCAAAACGACAGAATGTCAATAATTTATATTTATGTACCTGTTATATATTAGAATATAATAAATGTTCGGACGATTTAACTTCGCTGATGTCCTTAATAAATGCCTGTGATATATATTGCGAATAGAGCCATCTGTTATATATTTTAAAATATAGATGTACAGCATATCACAATAATAATAGCTTTATAAATTGATGGCATAGAAACCGAATATATCAAGCGTGATACATTTTTACCATAGATAAGAAATATTTTTTTATTTATCTTAAATGAATTATTGCCAATATAATTATTAGATTTTATAATGGTATCAAAACAAAAGTATTAAGAAGAATTGGTACGATACTAATTTTGTATTTTTTTTAATGGATTCTTACTTTTACAGTTGAGCTTTTTACAGATGTTTTGCTTTCAAAAGTATATTTGGGTATAATATATTATCTGTGGTATTTCTATTCCACTGTCAAGAATGTGTCAAAATATTGTCACTTGTCAAAGCGAAGTGATGGGTGGGTAGGTAGGTATTCGTAGTTATACGATTGCCTTTGTTTACAGTGAAATTTAAAGCGTATATAAGAATTGCACATAGACCTACCTCAAACAATAATTTCATGCATAACATATGATTATTTAGCACTTATCGTATGTTTTTTGTAGTCTATATATTCATGACGTAACAGTGAAAGTTGATTGAAGTATGAGTGACTCAAAGACGTTCGTGAATTTCTCCTGTCAGCGATGCCTGCAACCTCTGAAACTCGATGAGTCTCTGAACAATTTGGGTGAGCACACGATAGCCGACTTAACACTGCAAATCCGTCGAAACAATGAAGTCGATCTAGACCTACAATCGTCGAGCTTGGAGCATTATGTCCCGCCTTTTCGTATGTCTGAATCGGGTAATGGAGCGAACGGCTTCATGGTTATATCGGACGGTTGGGAAACCACATCCTTAGGTCATCAATTGCACGTCAAAGCTACGTTATTTGACTTACTATCAAATAATTCCGATGTCGACCACCCTTTGTGCGATGAATGCACAGATACACTACTGGAGTTAATGGACAACCAGTTAAAACAGACAGAAGCCGAGTGGAAAGACTATAACGACTATTTGAAAAAGCTGGAGGATGATAAAGAAGATTTAAATTTAGAAGGTCTCGAAAAAGAGCTAGACGATTGGAAACAGGAACAGAGTAGATTATTGCAGGAGTTATCAGCATTGCAGAAAGAAGAACGAGCTATGAAAGAGGAGATTGAAATTCAAGAGCGAGAGAAAGAGAGGTTAGAGAAGGAGCAAGATGTGTATTGGAGAGAATACACAAAGTATAGGAAAGATTTGATGACCACAGAAGATCAAATGAAATTCTATGAATGTCAGCTAGCGTACACTCAAACTCAGTTGGAAAAGTTAAAGAAAACTAATGTATTTAAAGCAACATTTCATATATCCGATTCTGGACAATTCGGAATAATAAATAATTTTAGGTTAGGCCGATTGCCAACTGCTCCTGTGGATTGGTCGGAAATAAATGCAGCATGGGGACAAACCGTTTTGCTACTATGGTCCCTGGCAAGAAAAATAGATTTCAATTTTCAACGTTACAAATTAGTACCGTACGGCAATCACTCATATGTGGAAGTTTTGGAAGACCAAAAAATACTACCATTATACGGCTCTGGGGGTTTCCGTTTCCTCTGGGATACGAAATTTGATGCTGCGATGGTTGCATTTTTGGATTGCTTACAGCAGTTCAAGGAGCAGGTTGAGAAAGGAAATACGGGCTTCTGCTTACCCTATCGAATAGATAAAGGTAAAATAGAGGATACAGCTTCACCGCCTCATGCATATTCAATAAAAATACAGTTCAATTCAGAAGAACATTGGACGAAAGCTTTGAAGTACATGTTAACCAATTTGAAATGGGCTCTGACGTGGATCTCATCACAGTTTTGTGAAGATAAAGTAGAGGGACAATGAAATTATAATAAATAACAATGTTCATATGTTGTATTCAATTTGTATTCTATATTTAGTTAATGTGTGATTGTGGCAAATCTTCTATTACTATATTATTGATGTATATATATATACTATATCTTTACCATCATTTTTATGGTTTTCATTGAGTAATTTCAGATTAATAATTCTGCTAGACTGATGAAAAGAAGTTCAGTGACTTCAGTTCTGTCTTCTATACAGTAAAATCCATTAATGTTTGGCCCTCACTCTGTCCATAGATGCATGATAATGTCTTTTACTCATAGTCTTCCCGACTTTTGGTGACCCTTCCATATAGAGGTCTTATCCTTCTAGTCGCAGTAACTGAAAGCATAACAATCTCAAACACAGGATTGTACAGTATACATACGAAGCACTTGTATATCTTATTATCAATATATTCACTATAATCAATATATGCAAGGACAATTTTTGCTAAATGCAAGGCTCACAGATAGATTTTTATTTCTTGTACAGAGGATATATTACTTTTGTCAGAGATCTCTGAAGTTCGATAAAATATAATCCTTTAAAAGTGAGGTAATATTTACGTATTTGAAAGTTGGTATTTATCATATTGCATCAAATAGTGATACATAACCTATTAAATTAATAAAGTTATAGACAATTGTAGAATAATGTAATATAATTACTGGTGTAGTTTGTTTTCTATATTTGATTCTTTTGTGATACAAATTTCTGTGATTTATTTACTTTATGTGTTGTATTATAGGTTTTAATAAACAAAAATTATATAATATGTACATAGTTGTTTCTTTATAATTATATGATCACTTAGCATCACAGAACAAACTATTTAATTAATTCAAGTACTCTTTAACCTCTCGAGTCCTCAGAATCGTAATAGAACTTCATACAAATGAATATAGATTTTATTAAGCACAGGTCAACAGACAATTTGGCAGCATAAGTTTTAAAAATACTGGATGTATTAGCAAACTTGAATAATAACATGTTATGTAACATCAATTTAGTGTGATTTATCAATTTAATGTAATGTATTATGTATGTTTTAATGTATTATAAAATTATTTTTACATTAATTTTTTTTTTACTAAACCATGAACTAAACCTTTTAATTATTGGTTTATTATTTTACGTAAGATAAAAATATATTATGCAGGTAAATATTTGTAACAGGACTATATCATAATTAGAATATTTTTTTGTAATATTTAACTTTTTATTTATTTTTATGGATAGAACTTTAAATAATTATTTTTGAGTGTTTATTTTTGTAAAATAAAAGACATTTATTTGCACACACATAAATATTAAACATGTACAAATTAAAAATTACAATGAAAGATAGAAATAAAAATTGATGATTTAGTTTATGTGTGTCACAAATGGGCCTCGAGTCAGCATATGTGCTGTAGGCGGTTAGTTATACAGCGCTAATTTTCTCTCGGGACCCAGAGTGTTTAATGTGTGCCTTGAGCGACGGTGTGAATTATAAGTGTCGTGTAGTGTAACTATGCGGTGTTTATTGTAGTGGAGTTATATAAGTTAAAAAAATTTTTTTGCGAATTGCATAAACTAGGCAACATCCCAAGCCGAGGTGTGCCGTACCCATGAGCTAGTTGTCAAAATTAAATCGACTGAGTTCCTTAAGCGCTTGCCTTAGTAGTCCGGGGAAGCTGTTAAGGCCTTACTAGGACAATAGAGTAGTCAGTTCGAAAAACAAAAAAAGGAAAAAAAGAGTAATAAGTTGAGTATGAAATACATATAAGATATTAAGTACATATGTAATAATAAAAGGTAACAATGAATATACAAGTATATAAAACTTGTTGAAATTATTATTGTACAATAATGTACACTGTTGCTACTGTGGCGCCACCTTAAGATAAAACATTTTGACGAACACTTATACACAGAGATGGTTCTCCTTACCTCTGCACTCCATAGATTCGCCAAAAATCAAGTCCTATCATTGCTGCGAATGGGTAATTAGTTTATGCGTATATATATAGTTATTTGGTCTATATAATCAGGTTTAAGAGTAAAATCAATTTATTTTGTATAAGCGAATCCCTAAAATTACATAGAATATATTGGTCTTAAGTAAACTAACAAACAAATGGAAAGTAATCTAAAAGCTATGTTTTTATTTCCAAATTTTACGTTTGATCTTTATTCTCGTACCCTTCGATCAACAATAACTAGATAAAGGGTCGGCGCGAAAAAGATTTCTCACTAAATAAGAGCTCAGTTGAAATGTGTGGCCTTATTTTGTTTAATTTGTTTGAAACACAGCCAATGTAAGCCCGTTTCACATGCCGCAGTGTATTCAAAAGATGCAAAAATAATACCTGAAAAAGTAATTTAACGGCCGGAGTATCTTACTTTCGCTAAATATATGGTGAATAAGTTATATTTTAAGCTTTAAACTAACAAATAATATTAAATTTTGAACAAAATTACCGATTTTAAACCTGTGTTACAAATGTTTGGCCTCGTCACGCACAATAACGGGAAAACGTACTTATTAACGTATAAAACGTATTCATTACGGGTTAAAGTTGAATTCACACTAAATGTTGTGTATGTTGTCTTTTCATTTGTGAGGGGACTATTTTATTACTTTGCTCGTTTTATCGTAAGTATTAGATAATATTTTGAACATTTGTGACTTTATTACTAGTTGTTATGGTTTTAATTAGGTTGAACTTAAAACTGTTTTAAAACTTTTTTCTCCCGTTCTTAGTAAACAAATAGCTACACATAAGTATATATTTACGCGGAGAGATTTTACCTTCAATTTTGTACGTGACCGTTTATCCCCAATTATACAAGACCAAACTACTATACAAAGTGAAAACAAGTATATAATAAACTTTTTGTCTCCAATTATTTGATCTGGCAGCTTTGATTGATATAAAACCACAGAGCATAACAACTTAAATAGAAAAAAAAAACTTTTATTTTAATAAAAGTTCTCATTACCTTGTCTACACTTTTCTAAACTAAACAATAATTTTAAGTACTTAGTTTAGTATCCATTAAACAATTTACATAATATTATGTTATTAGTATTCGAATGCTGTTTTCGTTTTAGAAGTCTTAATGTGAAATCTCAATCAACTTGTATATATCATTATGCAGTGATATTTTTTAAATAAAAAATCGCCTTCACTACCGCCATCTATGTACCCGAGGGGATAATAGTTTGATACAAAGATTTGTTTTAGGTATAAAACTAAAACATTGTACACAGAATTTCTAGATGTCACTGTTGTGAGATAGCATTGTTTTTAACTACAATATGAATACTGTAAAATTTTAATTATATAGCATTCATAAACACATTCAATTGTATACAAAACCGGTAAAAGGTAATAAGTATTACACTGGGACACGTGTGTGAAGTACAATATAATTTTCACTGTGAATAAACCTTTCTAAACATGGCGGCTTACCTTGTTATTAAATAAGGTTCTTTGTACACAATTATCATTGCCTAGATCAGATGTTCATAGACTACTTTAAAAATTTAGCTGATTCCGGTGGACCCCCTGCTTACATTTCTGTCATATTCCCAAAACTTGACAAAAAAGTCTTTACTAGTAACAGTCGCTGAGTTTTTTTTATTGTTGCACAGCAAAGTGACTGCACTGTGCCTGATGGTGAGCACAGTACAATCCAAAAACAATGGCGACTACCGAGAGATGCGTTATCCCTCGCCGGTCACCGCTGTTATGCCGGCCTGGGTAAATGTCTCTTTACGTTACGCTTGAAGGACCCCATGTTATAGGAGGGAACACACTGGCCGGGAGATTGTTCCACAGCTACACCGTAGCTTAAAATATAATGTGTCTGCGTATAGATCGGTGAAGTCTAGCCAATATTTTAGTCCTTCAGAATTGTGAGCGCCTATTTTTTTGTCACGCCAATTTAGACAATGGGAGTCCACCTGGACCACTTTGGGAACTATGGGCCTAGACAATATTTAAATATCATAGTTAGATTTGTAGTAATGCAGTTCATAATAGTCTCTATTCTAAGTAAGTTCTTGGTTAAACGATATTTTTTTTTTGTGTATGAATTTTGTCGGTTTATTTATTTTATTTACACGTTGTACTTAACATTTGAACTGTCTTTGATAACATTTTAAATTAAAATGTCAATTAATAAGGCCGTGACAGCGAATCTTCCCAAGTGCCCAGTTTGAATAGGTGGTACGCTGCCACGCTGAAGCTGTTACTGATTTCATCATGAATATGTCGGCTCGCCCGGGGTAGTACCAACCACCCTCTTACAGAAAACCGACGTGAAGTAACATTGCTTGCATTGTTGCGTTTAGTTCGGTCAGTGAGAGCGCCGGAGGACCACCACCTCCTCACTTCCACCTTCTCCCCACTTTCCCAACCACTCTCCTCCAAACACAGGCTGACAACGCACTGGAGACTCATCTGGTGTTGCTCGTGTCTATGGACGCCGGTGTTCTATTTTTGGCCGCATTTTAAAGTGAAAAACTTGATCTTGGTAAAAGAAATCAATGAATTTGTTATTATATATATATTTTTTTTAATTCATTTTTATTAGTTTCGCAAATTTTGTTACGGCCGTATGTATATTAAGAAAGACTTAAAACGATGATTCACTTCATAATGTTGACCTTGATCCTTCTTTCACTAAAACCCTAGAAGGAACATATCGAGGCTCTTTCGTTCTGCATGTGTGAAAAGACATTTTGCAATCAACACTTTAAAAAAAATAGGTACCTACTACAGTATACATTGGCTTGCTCCATATATGTCCCAATTTAACATTTAGCCTTCGAAACCATATAGTTTTAAAAAAGAATAATTTTAATCAGTTTAGTGGTTCTTCAGTTACGAGTACACTAAACAAAAAGCTTTGTTATAAGGAAAATTAATAGAAAGAAAGAAAGAAAGAAATATTTTATTCATAAAGCACAACATAAAATACAAGTATACAAGAATGGACAAAAATATGCATATCTGTGCATTATGAAATGGTGTCCAGCTCAGCATATGCTAGCGTTATGAAAAACACTAAGCGCTGATTTTCAGCTGAAACCCAATGCAAGTCACGGTGCGTAAAAAACTAATTAAAATTATAAAATATAATATATATAGGGAGAGTAAGTAATGTACAAAAAATAATACGGTACATAAAGAGGTAATAATATATATAGGGGAAATTAATGAAATAAAAAAGTAGGATACATAAAACAACATACAATAGATGCAATTGCAGGCGTGTTTAAAATATATATGCAACTCAAATTGGATGCAAAACCTTTAGTTTACAAACATTGCGATAATAATAATAATATTTCACTCGAGTGGAGCCAAGAGCACGCCTAGTATAGATATAGAATATATAACCAGTGCATTCTCGACTTTTCATTATTTAAATGAGTTGCGTTGTTCACGGACTGGGTGACGAAATAAATTATGCAGCATATCTACATATTGCAACGAGGGTTGCCAGGGTTCCTTTATTTCGTACAAGTACAAATTATTATATTTGCGCGGAACCCTTTTCTTTTTATAAAAGAGAAATAGTTCAATCTACTCCTCATAACATGAATTATTTATCGGTGAAAGTCCCGTCAAAATCGGACCAATGTTTTCGAAGATTAGCGGGAACAAACAGACAGACAAGCATTTTAGGTATTGTGTTTGTATTATAAGTACTTACCGTATAAACTTTCGTATTCATTTAGTAAAAAAACTGTCTTTAGATATATGAAACATATATCGACATTATTTATTAGTATAGATGATTTGTCTTAACGCTTTATTCTACTTAAAATTATTACTCTCTAGGGTTGAATGTTAAAAACATTTGAACTTATTTTGATACCTTGCCCAGTAGATATTCTTAACTTCCGAGCCGAACCTGAGGAGATGGGTCGGGCTGCTGCAGGGGCGGTTTCTCAGGAAGACAGCAGGTTCGATCCCTGGCCGCCCCTATCATGCGGCGGACGGTACACCGTGGGGTTTTAGTCCGTGCGAGTCGGACATAACCCACTCTCTCCCCCGAGAGGGTGGCGTATCCATAAAGGATTTCCCCACGTAAATAAAAAAAAAGGTATTCTTAACTTCTTCTTGTGCACGCGATTTCGTCGGCATAGAACCTTATGTAAAAAAACAGTGACTATTAAAATCACCTGAACGTATTAGGTCTAATTATAATCTACTTTTGTCTCGTACTTAAGTCGCGTCGTCAGTCAAATTACAATAACTTTTGATAGACCGAACCGATTTGAACCGAATGTAACAAAAACTAAATTGTACTCGAAGACACGCAGTACTTTAGCAGTGATGCGTATTGAATCAAACATACATACATTTCTAAAAATGATTGGAATGTATTTTATTGAAGTGAAACTTCTTTATCGACGTAGGGAGGAATTTTAGAGCATGTAAAAACGTATGTAACGTTTTTCGGTTACGCGCCATGTTAATTCTAAAGGTGCGTTCACAATGATCAGATTCCGTGGAATGTAAGTTATATATTTCATATTTGAAAGAAAGAAAGAAAGAAACTATACTAAAATATACTAGATCATTTTTCGAAAAATGATGTCATAAAGAAGTTTCACTTCTTAAGTGTGTACACTGATATACGCACGTATTTTTTATTTATTCCAAGACACCTGCAGCAATTTTATCCCAAAAAATCTAAAAATTACAGACACTTTAGATTTATAATCCTATTATATATATATATAAATATATATATATAGAAAAAAATAAAAAAATTATAATAATATATCAATTTATAATATGATTTCTACAAAAAATACCAAAAGAAGTACGAGACACAAACTCTTTCAATTTTTGAAGTCTGACAAAATATAAACACCGAACAGAGAATTGAGGTTATAAAAATGTAATTTGGTCTGTGGTTTCTTTCTGTGACATAGGACGGGTTTACTAAGAAAGATACATTGACTATAGGCTTTTTAAAGGGTTGAAAAGGGTAAGAGTTTACCTTATCCGTCAGTTTGATAGTCCGATATATGAAAATTAATACGTAGACTTTCTCGGATCGAAATACATATTGGCTTTCCGCTATAAAAAGATAAATATTTCGTAATCTATACTAATCTATCTACACTATATATACTATAATATTATAAAGATGTAAAGTTTTTTATTGATAGTTTGTTGGACCCACATATAGGCGACAAAAACTGTTGCAACGGAGGAATGTTTTAACTTGTTGCCATCGGTGTAGATATTGAGTATGGAGTCAGGGTTATCGAGAGTGGTAATTTTGCTATGCTTCTGCTGCGTCTTAGCCCAAAATAACTATTCCACGCGTACGTAGTCGCGGGCAGAAGCTGTTAACTAATTATATTATCTATACTAATATTATAAAGAGTTAAAGTTTGTGAGGTTGTAGGGAGTAATATCTGGGGAGTCGGAGAAAAATTGATCGAACGAAAACTTTTCTTACGAACGCTGCCTTAAAGATGAGAGATATATGATTGAGTTCTAGAGAAAAGATGTAGCTTGATAATGCCTATTACCGCCCGACGAAGTGGGCACGGGTCGGCTAGTAATACTAATAAAGAGGTAAAGTTTGTGAGTGTGTGAAGTTGTAGGGGGTAATCTCAGGAACTACTTCTCCTGTTTGAAAAAATTCTTTCAGTGTTATATAACTCATTTATCGAAGAAGGTTATAAGCTACAGATCATCACGTTAATACCAATAGGAAGGGTTGTAGTCCTGTGAAGCTGTAAAGACCCTGCAGGGTCAATAGCGTAGTCAGTTCCAGGAAAAAAAAAAACCAATAGGAAGTGAAGGAAGGAAGGGAGTAGTCCGGTGAAGCTGTGAAGACCCTGCCAGGTCAATAGCGTAGTCAGTTCGAGAAAAAAAAAAGGAAAGGAAAAACGACCAATAGGAAGGTTCCGATCGGACCGTCGACGTTGTCAAGATTTTTTTTATATTCAGGGCGCGACAGCGTCTGCCGGGCCCGCTAGTTACAAATAAATCAGTGAACATTAAGAACTCGACGGAATCGGCTGTTTCATTTCGCTGATCCGTCTATCATTTTTATATTTCATTTTCTATCAAGAATCACTATCAATAACACTATCAAATATCATCATCAAATTATCACAATACGCTAGAATACCCTACAATATCTATAGATTTGAAAAGAAATCGTTTCTCAGTTAACTTTATGGTGTGTTACATTGGCGCGAGTAAATTCTGGTTGAAGCTAAAAATTAATTCTCGATGGTCTCTCATAATGAACTAAAATGAAACATAAATATTTTTATTTAATGAACATAATAAGTAAAAAAACCTCGAGGCAGTCCTACTAAGGACTACGCAGCCCGCCTCCGTGGAGCCCTCACGGAGGTCTGCGACGCGTCGATGACGAGGGGCGTACAACGCCCAGACAAACGGGTGGTGTACTGGTGGTCGCCGGAGATCGCCGATCTCCGGGCGGCCTGCTCCGCGGCCCGGCGACTGTTCGGGCGCAGCCGCCGACGCCGGCACCGGGACCCGGAGGCGGAGGCCCAACTGTATGGCAGCTACAGGGAGTGCAGGAAGACCCTGCAGGCTGCCATCAGCCGGGCGAAAGAAGCAGCATGGGAGGAGCTGCTCCAGACGCTGGAGGGGGATCCATGGGGGCGCCCGTACAGGATCGTGCGCAAGAAGCTGCGATCCTGGAAATCATTTTCAAAATTGAATCAGTAGTAGGTACCAGAGATTAACCCAAACATCCAAACTCACTAACTTCAACTTCAACTTTTTAATATTAGAGTTTCATAGATACTAATTTTACCAATGTCAAATCAGTCATGGGAGAGTCACTTTATAGGCAGTATAAAATTTTTATTATACAATTTAATTCTTCTAGATTAGGCCATTGAAATACATAAAGACAAACGCAACACTTACAGGCATCATGTCTTAAATAAACATATATTTACATAATAATTACTGTTAGTTATCGTGTTATGTTATGTTATTTTGTTGAAACATAAAATTAGCCAAAATATTGACAAAAGGAGAATATATATATCTTTGTGAGTTTATTAAATTCAGAAGGACGTAATATATTGTTATATAAATATCATACAATAAAATACTAAATTGGGGAAATTGAAAAAAATGTGGTCCAGAGTGTCTCCACCCAACCCACATTCATATATTGAATTATTCCTGATTCTGAGCTCTGCAACATGGACTGGAGAGTACACCTCTACAGATAGATCGTCAGTCTATAGGTAGTAGATGCAGCAAACTTGCAACAGTCACGAAACCTATAAGGTCATAAAAACTACACCCAGAGAGACACTTACACACATATACAGTGGATATTAAATATTGATTTTTTTTTTACACTCTTCGCTAATGTAGGTAATGCAAGGTGGAACAGGTTACAACTTGATTGAATCATATTAGGATTTTTATCCATAGTTTTTGATTATTTTAGTACATATACATTTATTTGTAAATACACAATTATTTCCTAATGTACAGTTATTATTTTTTGTAAGTTTTATAGCATTGAACGTTAATTTTACAATAAAACGTAAGTTCTCTATTGTGTTGTTTAATTTACTAAATTCGACATACATAATGAAGTATGATTTGTACTTCAGAGTATAACGTACTGTAGAAATCTTATCATTGGATCTGTAATTTGTCGGATTATAATGTACTCTTTTGTAAAAAAAATCCGGACTATAGGGTTAAGACGTTATATTGGGCTAAGGGCCGTACTCTATAATCCGACAAATTCGATAGTTAGCCTTGCGAAATGTTTGTCGTATTACCGGGGGTCCACTGTATATATTTTACACTTTTGGGGTGTAAGAGGTGTCAAATAACATTTAAGACATGAGACATCCAAGCCAACCACACCTGTACGTGGTGCACCCTGCTGAATAACGAACGAGGCAATGGCGAAAGCGGGGTGGTAGGGTTTTACAGCCTGACTGGGTCGCAATCACCATGTATATGACGAAAAAGCCCGTCATAGTGATTCGCTTCTGCAGGTCGCGTTTCGGGATCAGCCTGTGCATATCCAGCTTTTCGCAGGCCGGCATGACAGCGGCGACCGGCGATGGATAGTGTGTCACTCGCTGGTCGCCGTTGTTTTTGGATTGTACTGTGCTTACCATCAGGTAAAGGGCAGTCATTTTGCCTTGCTATAATAAAAAAAATACACACAAATGCATACCTTACGTTTAACGCGTAACGAATATTTTAATTACCCTAGCGTGCTATAAAAAGTTTCACTTCAAAAATGTTGTAAGTAAAGTATATTATTGCTCTCGATTTTTTTTTCTTTCTTCGTTATGAAAATAAAATATATTATTAGGATAATAATCATCGCAGACGAAGTCATCGGTATAAGTTAGTATGACTATAAAACTTAAAAATATAAAATTAATTAAATACTTTTATAATCGATGTGCCTAACATAAAACTATGAGCATGTTCGCATAATGACACGACAAAATAAATATTGCATCATTAATTCATTAACACGAATAAATAATCCAATAGAATGAATTAACACTGACAACAATAGCAGTACATTAAACAATAATTACGTATTCAACAGTATGTTAAATACACCGTCGCTTAAATATAAGCTTGCACATAATCGAAATAATGTTCGAAAGTTACATTTTATTAAGGAAATGATAAAAAGTATACTAAATATGTTTACATGCTTTGATTATTTATTAATATTATTTGTAAAATTGTATTAAAGAAATATGAGATTGTGAGATCATGTACAATTATAGAAAAGCTCTTTAAAAACAATTGTAAGTACGACACGCACGCCACTTATAGTAACATGTAACGTAAACGTTAGATATATATATACTAACAGTGTCAAATGAGGTTTATCATCAGCAACATATTTAGAACCTTAAGCCACTATATAACTACCTCAGTGCTCATTTACACTGTATAAGGAATTAATGAAAAAATTATTTAAAGATAGATAATGATATATGTCCATATTGTCAATAAGTAATGCGTTTATGGTCTAATATCATATTAGAAAATCCCTTCTATCTTTAAAATTACTATTATTAATTATACTGTAAACAATGAATGAGCCGATGTCTTGAAATCTTGCATAAATATAAATCAAGATATAAATCTTTATATCCATCTAAGCAGTTTTTAATATTTGGCAACTTAAATAGTGCTAATTAAACTCGATACAATGTTCTTACATGTTACAATGGTTACTGAGATATGTAGACGAAAGCGCGATAAATAAAACAAAATGTCCAAAAACAATATAATTGAAATTACATACATATATATAGTTATATGAATTTCAATTTTATTTATTCTTGGACTTCAGTACAGCGTACGCCTCACGGGCATGCTTACAGTGAACAACATATTTTTGCTAACTTTCATGCGGACGAAGTTCTGTGTAACAGCTAGTCTAAAATAGAAAACCCGTGAAAATTTGTTGAGCCGTTTTGGAGATAGCACGGCGGATGAAGCCGTGGGTAACAGCTAGTTTAAAATAAAATTATCGAAATTACTTCTTATAAGGTCAGCTATCTGTCAGTAAAAGTCTCGTGTAAATCGTTCCAACCATTTTAGAGATAATACCGCGGACGAAGCCGCGAGTGCTGCTTACAGTGAACAACATATTTTGGCTAACTTTCATGCGGACGAAGTTCTGTGTAACAGCTAGTCTAAAATAGAAAACCCGTGAAAATTGGTTGAACCGTTTTGAAGATAGCACTGCGGATGAAGCCGTGGGTAACAGCTAGTTTAAAATAAAATTATCGAAATTACTCCTATCTATTAGTCCCGTGTAAATCGTTACAAACATTTTACAGATAATACTGTGGACGAAGCCGCGGATGCTAGCTAGTCTAAAATAAAATAATTGAAATTACTTCTTATAAGGTCAGCTGCCTGCCAGTGAAAGTCCCGTGAAAATCGGGCCAGCGGTTTTGTAGATAGCAATGTGGACAAAGCCGCGGGTAAAAGCTAGTATAAAACGAAGTAGCCTATGTCACCCGTTGTAATTTTAGCAATATGCCAATGAAACTCCCGTCAAAATTGGTTGAGCCGTTTCGGAGATTACCCGGAACAAACAGACAAACCGACAAAACTTTTAAAAAATACATTTTCGTTATAAGTCTCGAGTATATTTTCATGTCCAATCATTAAAAAATGACATTTTTATATTACATACAGACACTAAATTTTTTTATATGTATAGATATATAGATTGTACTATTGTACTTTGCCAAACTTCTCAGCCTCCGAGGTTTCATCTCGAGTATTTGTCCTCGTCTCGTAGACGATTACGACGCGTACGCTGCGAAGCGACGCGTCGATTTTCCAAACTCCTCCAGGCCCGCTCCCTCGATCTATGCCAAGATCGAGGCAGATAATAATTTTGAAATCCCACCCGTTCACGATAGTGACGATAGCGATTCCGATTCTGGCTCCGAGATGGCTTCACCACCGTCACGCACTCAAACGAAAAAAGACTCAAAAAGAAGCGCTCAAACTCTTCGTCCGATCCGGAAGGCAGTTTGCCTTCCAAAAAGATCGTCAACGTCGATAGCACGAAATTGCCAAAGACGACACCAGCGCCCTCTAGACCCGCTTCGCCTAAAACTGCGGGTCCTGCAGTTTCGGGCAAAAAGCCCCGTCCACCGTCCCCCGTTACGTTCCAAGACAAAGCGTCTGGGGTCGAGATTTCTAGCCTGCTGGAAACGGCAGGCATCCCTTAAACCTCCGCTGTGAATACCGCTGTAGGTATTCAGGTGAAGGTAGCCACGTCCACCGCCCATCGTGACCTCACTCGTTTCCTTCGGGACAACCAGTGGGGTTATTTCACGCACTCTCTCGAAGAGGAGCGTAAACTACGGGTTGTGATCCGTAGGGTTCCTTAAGAACTCCCGACTGACGACTTTTCCGACGACCTCAAAGAACAGAAGATTCCTATTCGCGAGGTTCATCGTATGCGCTCTCCGCGCACCAGGGCTCCATATGATATGGTTCTCGTTGTCCTCGATCACACCCCTCAAGGGAAAGCGATCTTCAATCTCACATCCCTCTGCGGCCTCTCCGGCGTTATCGTCGAGCCGCCGCGCAAAACGTCTATGCCCTCGCAGTGTCACAACTGTCAGGTGTACGGACACTCCGCACGAAACTGTCTCATGAAACCCAGGTGCGTTAAGTGCCTCGGCGACCACTCCACCAAGGAGTGTTCTCGCACTAAAGACTCCCCCGATCCCCCGAGCTGTATTCTGTGCCGCGGCGTGGGTCATACCGCGAATTATCGCGGATGTCCCCGCCCCCCGCGCACAAAGCGCCCTCGCTACCCCAGGCAGGCGTCGC
>MU158867.1:176655-212076 GCA_015888305.1 Antheraea pernyi
CAGCTGTTCAAAATAAATAACTCATATAAGATAGAGTAAATCGCGTATTTACGTCTATCTTCCCCTAAAAACGACCGTTCAATAATAATAATTTTTGTTATGTCTATTTTTAGATTTCGTCGCCGTCGCCATTAGGTAAATTTAAATTCGATCTTATTAAATGCGTGTTGCGCCCGCGCTTTTGTAATCGATCCTTTTTAGCTCCCGCACACATCGCGGTTCTCAGTAATATCTCGAGCCTAGGTCGTCCCCGCGCGGAGCCCTCGAGATATTATTATCGCGATACAGTGACTCACCTACATCACTTGAACACACATATGAGATCATCTCTCTCACACACGTGCACATACATACACATGGTGGGAGGGTTTTGATTTTTTCCATAATCGAACTGAATTGAATAGTTTAATTCGTTTCATTCCGATATACACGTATTCATTTGTGAATCATGCAATTTCGATTGTATGGTTCACAAATGTATATATGTATAAATAGCTTAGAATAGTTAGCTAGTTCAGACGCGACTTTTTCCAGGTAACAACCCAAGCCGAGGTGTGCGTGCACCCTGGTGTATGTTACCTAAAACTCAAATCGGTTGAGTGCCTTAAGCGCCAACCTTAGTAGTCCGGTGAAGCTGTGAAGACCCTGCCAGGTCAATAGCGTAGTCAGTTCAAGAAAAAAACAAACCAATAGGAACGGAGCACCAACGAAGAATGTTTCAAAATCGGGATTTTATTTTCCTCTTGAGAGCTTCCGCTGCGTGTTACCGTTAGCCCAAAGTAATATATTCCACGCGGATAAAGTCGCGGGCAGAGGGTGGTAAGGAATAAAAAATTAAGCGTTTGTGTGTAGTTCATACACGGTAGAACTGAAACTTAGTGTTCTGATTAATTTTTAAGATAATGAGATGAATACACTATGGAGGTGGTAAGGGTTAGTTTCCGGCATTATTTTGTCTAATGGTGGTAGAGCCGCGCTGAAACTATTACTGGTTTCAGCATGAATGGGTCGGCTCGTCCGGGGTAGTACCACCCTCTCATAGAAAACCGACGTGAAGTAACAGTGCTTGCATTTTTGCGTTTCGTTCGGTCAGTGAGAGCGCTGAAGGCCCACCTCCCCTCTCCTCTTCCTCCCGTAAGCCTTCCCCCAAAGGATGGCCACGTACTTGCAACTCCTCTGGTGTTGTTAGTGTCCATGGACGGTGGTGATCACTTAACATCAGGTCACCCACCTGTTCGTTTGCCACTTATGACATTAAAAAATATATATATATCTATATATATATATATATATATGTTGGCAATTAAATAAAACACAACACAGAATAATTTTTATTAGTGCGCGGTAATCAATATGATTCAACCAAAAATAATGTGTTATAGATACCAACGTTTCTCTCTCTCTCTCTCCCCTTTCTTTGTATATATATATCTCGAGTACATTAAGAATATACTATCTCATTCTTTCATAACCTAAAACTTATATATACATTTATAACTATCTCTTTTTATTTCATATAGATCAATTCACATTGTCCCTAAAGACGTTTAATTTCAAAAAGGAATGTGTCGGAAAGACACTTGTATGTGAAACTTTTGTATTATAGCGAAACATTTTAATTAAAAAAATGAGTAAATATTTTTGATTTTGCCAATAAATAGTTTATAAACAACTCAATCAAAAATTTTTGAAAAACAAGAATAATAAATATTAAATTGAATAATAATAAAAAAATCATACAATAGAATTAATCATGTATACAGGCGCGCGACCGTGCTGCCATCTGGTTTCAATGTAAGTAATAAGTTAAATCAAAGCTTCATTATCTGTAGTGCCACCTATCAGCTCATCCGGAACTTAAATAACACAGGAACTATTATTAGCAACTCTTTGTTATAAAGTAAATAAAATACAGAAAAGTACGAACAGATTACTTATGATATGTAACGAATTAAATTAATTATCATTTACAACAGGTTTTGGTTATGTCTAATTATTATCTAACCGGATGGTACAGTAACGTGACGCCATATTTACGTAACGGACTTCCGTTGTATTGTTGTCCAGTTATCTCCTAGTCGCCTAAAGAGGTTTAATTTCAAAAATACAACAAAAAGCCAACGTCACGCGGTGTTCACAGACGGTCACCCATCCAAGTACTGACCGCGCCCGATGTTGCTTAATTTCGATGCTGGAATCGGAGTTGGTGGTTTCAACCAAAACCCTTTCGTAAAAAATTTTACACCAAAAATAATTACTTTTTTAACCAACTTCAAAAAAAGGAGAAGGTTCTCAATTCGACTGTATTTTTTTTTATGTTTGTTACCTCATAACTTTGGACTGGGTGAACTGATTTTGATTATTCTTTTTTTATTTGAAAGCTGGTACTTCCCATGTGGTCCCATTTTAATTTGGTCCAGTTCCAACAGCGGCATCCAGTGCAAAACCGTATAAGTTTTAAATTTGCATTAAGTATGTACGCGACAAATAGACGAATAACTCCATATCACGCTAACCGGTTTCGATGATTCATTTTTTATTGGAAAGGCTGTACCTCAAGGGTAGTTTGATGAGAGTTTGGTTAGGTTATTTTTTAATTTATTTGCAAAAATGGTTACAAAAGATGTTCGATTCTGTTAACATTGACACGGTAAAGTCGTTACTAATGTAACCTACTAGGCGTGAAACTAACGTCCACAATATACGAGACCTTAAAAATTTAAATGAAGTTTGTAGCACGATGCATTTCTGAACGCACCCTAGATCGCGTGATATCCCGACCAGCCAATTAGCGACGTCCGTGGCTACTCGCAGTACTCGGAATGACGTTGGACTCTCAGTGAGCTGTCGTCTTGATATAGTGCAGGCAATATAATTTCTTGCTGGTGTATTGTTTTTTTTTTCTCGAACTGACTACGCTATCGACCTGGCAGGGTCTTCACAGCTTCACCGGACTACGGCTGTATTAATTGTAATTGTGGTGAACGCGTGTTGATCGGTGAAAATAAAATATAAACCCACGCTAAAAGTTTAAATATTCGAATAAAATATATAAAAATGAAGCTAAATATTTTACTTATATAGCTAATTACTTAAACAATGTTGTTTGGTTGGCAAAACCCTTAACATAAAATTCGTAAATACTAGAAACTGTAGACCCATGTTTCATACCCAGTCATCATCATTACCCTTATCCCACTTAAGTAGGGTCGGCCTTTGGGATCGCTTCTTCTTGTAACACCTTATTAAAAAATAAAATCAGCCACATCCATCAATCTACTTTTAAAAACTTCCATACTTCAATAGGTATGCCATCTGGCCCTACGGGTTTTCCGTTTTTCATACCATTCACAGCTTTTCTTACTTCATTCTTACTTATTTCTTGTATAACACCTAAATTTAACGGTACAGTCTCTAACTCGCCTGTCCTATCATTTTCTACATTCATCAGTCTTTCAAAATATCTCTTCCAACGACTCTATACGTCCTCATCATTCATCAAAACTTTTCCTCCGTCGTCTTTTATACATTTAACGTGCGTAATATCTCTTGTACTCATCTCTTTAGCTTTTGCTAAAAGACACAAATATTTTTGTGTTTGTGAGCTCTCCAGTGATTGGTACAATTCATCTTGTACTTTGACTCTAGCAATAGCTACCGCTCTTTTTGCATTTCTCTTACATTTTGCATACATTATTCTCTTATTTTCTTTCATACCCAGTAAAACCAGTAATAGTTTTGTACGTAATAGTGTTAGGTTTTACAAGAAAGTTTCAAAGCATATTACAGATTTCCCGAATTGTAAATTAATGCGCCATATAAAGTGGGGATTGGTGTCAAAATAGACTGGATCAATTCAACGATGGTGATCTCAGGAATTGACACCTCTCTCTGTGAATCCACGAAAAACTATTATAACGTGTAATTTTTTAATTATATATATATGTTAAAAAGAGAAACCCTATCGAGCTTCATGCCGGTTTTTCTCGATGAATGGGTTGTATTCCGAACCGCTGGTAGTTTTGACGTTCATAAGCGCCTCCTTAGGGCCTAAATTGAGTAAAATATTTTTGATTTTGTATATGTATAAAAGTATTATGCTCGAAAATACTATATATTTATATTTAGAAAAATTTGGCAACCCTCTATCGAATCCACTACTTTTTTTTCATAATGATTATGAAAACGGAGCACTGACACTGTCATTAAAAAATCGAGTCCTGTGAATATTATGGATGTCAATTTTGTCTGATCGAATTTTCGCTTTTTACTGAATTACGACTTAAGTTTTAGATGCGAAAACAACTGATATTTTATACGTACAGCACGCGCTTCACGGCAAAAGTACTGGATAGATTTTGATCAACAATTTTTAGTTTACTTTATAGACATTCGACTCTTTGTAAAAAAAAAACATATTCCAGTGCGTACACGCGGAGACCATTAAACTTCTTAGGCTTATATGTACTAACTTATACTAGGTGAAAGTTTAGACAGTAGCAATATTTACTTTATACTTTGCACTCGATTCTCGTTATAAAAATAGGTGCTTAAAATTTGACCTAATTATCTAGAAAAGTGCGAAAATTATATGCAATCCCATACACATCTTTGTTAAAGCACATGTCAGTGACCGTCAGGCGAAGTAAAGTAAGAGTAAAGCGTGAAAAATTGTGGGATCAACCAATTAACAAAGGATAATTTTACGAAGTTTGAACAGAAAAAGGGTTTATTGTCCGTTTTATTATCGAAGGTTATTAACTCCGGGTCGCCGCTCGCAGGTTTTGGTCATCGGTCATTCAACTTACGTTTATTTAAGTTTGTATCCATACTTTTAAAGTCGTAGAACAAACTTTAACTACGGTTCTCTTTGTTGTTTATTAGTATTTGTTTTGATATTATTATTTTATATGTTAAATGTGAATATGAAGTATCATATCCTGGAATACAGCGAGTATTTAATATTTCACCTGTTATATAAGAATGCCCAAAAACTATATAACCTATATTATATGAAGTCCCATAATATAAATACTTAAGTACTTATTTTGATATACTACTAGACCCAAACACACACTTATACGTACCTACTTTACGTTTAACGCGTAACGAATATTTATCCCTACCGTGCCATAAAAAAGTTTATTTAAAAAATATTACAATATCTTAATTAAATATAACATTATTAAAGTTTTAACAAGCTATGATTTTTATAATACCTACGCGTACAGCGATTTGTGGTATCTTGCTGTGGGAAAATGGGGTAAGCGGTGTGGTGTTTATATCTTTGGAGTAAAAATTCTTCTGGGAATGATTTACAAGTCTGATCCGCAACTTATGGTGTGATAAAAAGTGGTGGGTATAAACACTGTATCGGGTAGAATGGGAGCAGTGTCTCGCTTACCTTCAGATAGAGGAAAACAGTGCGTTCGAGAGCGTTCGCTCTTCTCGCTTTCTTTTCTAAAGATTCACTTCTATTGCGCGAGAACTATACATATTTTTTTTCCTTTGTACATAGAACACAACAAGTACAGCTGGTACTAAATAAATATGGGTATCTTTGGTCATCATTTCTATTAAAAAATGTTTAACCTTAACATACAGAAATCGTATTAATAATATAGTTATATTGCATAGTTCTAATATAAAAATTTAATGAGTTTCATATAAAAGCTTTTAGTAAAATTCTAAACAATTTTTTCGTTAACATTGTTTGGTAAATAGATGACGAACAAGACTGATATCTTATTACAATTTAAACAACCTATAAAAGTATTATTGTTTAAAAACAGTGACAACCCTATTTAAAACCGGTTATAACGTGACGTCATGTTACCGGTTTCTCTGTTACTAGACAACGTACCCCGGACCCTGATATGCGATGTGATATATCGTTGTTGTATTTTGCTATTATTTACAACGGTTTGAGCAGAACAATAGACTCTTTTGAGTACTAAAAAGTTGTTTGAACCTGTTTTTGTGATATTATCAGGAATTCAGTGAGACAATACCCGGTTTTGAATTATTATTTTTTTATCCGGGTTTATTTTGAAACGTTATTTTCGTATTTAATCCATGGCATACATTAATAAAAGTAAAAATGAAAGTATGAGTTGAGTTTTTGACGTTATCTGTCTGTCATTTAGTGGCTTTCATACTTTATTCATAATCGTGTGTTATTTATATTGGTGACATTTTACGTAATATAGTTCGGTTGTTATGCACAAGTGTAGGGTATCGGAAATAATATCACGGAGCATGAATTCTGAGATGCCACAAAAACTCCATGGAAAGTTCAAACAAGGGAGCCATCATCTTGTTAGAACATTAAAGTTATCATAAGACACTTGTAATATTCTTACCTATTCGACAATGGCAGTAATAATCTACTATTAATTAATTAATGGTGGTAGAGCCACGCTGAAACTATTATTGGTTTCAGCATGAATGGGTCGGCTCGCCCGGGGTAGTACCACCCACTCATAGAAAACCGACGTGAAGTAACAGTGCTTGCATTGTTGCGTTTCGTTCGGTCAGTGAGAGCGCCGGAGACCCATCTCCCCTCCCCTCTCCTCTCTCCTCTCCTTTTCCCTCCCCTAACCCTTTCCTCCGAAAGATGGCAACGCACTTACGACTCCTCTGGGGCTGTTAGTGTGCATGGATGGTGGTGATCACTTAACAGCAGGTGACCCACCTGTTCGTTTGCCACCTATGACATAAAAAAAACTATAGTCGACGCATTTTAAACTGTGTCGTCGGGCAATAAATGTCACTGACAGTAGGAATGTGCACGCAATGCAACCCATTATTGATATTTACCTACCTGCATACGCGGGGTCGACGCGTCAACGTAACCTTCATTAGCACTCTGACTCCTGATTGGTGGTTACGAGTCAGGGTAGTTGTTTTTCTATAAATATTGATTTTTTGTTATGCTTGGGCTGTAATTTACAACGTGTTCTTGTTTTTAAAAGAATTGAAAACTGACCCAGAGAGAAAATCTCAAGAATCTTAAGAAGACTGGGCCAAATGTGTGAGGCAAGCCGAGGAGCTCCAGGATAAGGACTTAAGGAAAACCAATCTAGGATATCAAGCACCACCTCTGATAATTAACCTGTAGAAGAATAGAAGATGATTACCAAAAATAATAAGAAAGTATAGATAAAAATAAAAACGCTTAGTTAAAATATGATAAAATGTTGGATCTATGGTAGCGTGTTATCTGCGTCGATTGATGTAAGGTTCTAATAATGGGTTTAAATTTTCATTGAAGAAAAACATCTTGTTGATAGAGCTTTATACCCGCCTGGCTAGATACGGTGTGATCGTGTTCGTGATTAAAAAGTAAGTATGTTTCGTGTCAACACAACTTCCGTAAACACTACCTTTTTACTATCTGTGCCCGCGACTCCATCCACCTGGAGCCTAATGTAAAATACAGTGACTAATAAAACCATCCGAATGTGTTAAGTCCATTTATTTATCTACTTCTCACTCGTACTTAAGTCGCGTCGTCATTAAAATTATAACCAATTTTGGTAAAGTGAACATATTTTAATGAAACTAAGACAAAGTGTTAGTTATGCTATATGATTTTCTTGGTGAGGTTTTATCGTGAATGCAGTACTTTAGTAGTGATGCGCGTTCAAACAAACAAACAGACGTTTCTAAAAAAGTTTGAAATGTATTTTATTACTTATTCTCAAACACCTGCAACAATTTTTTTTTATCTAAAAAGTTAGATTACGTTAGATTTACATGCTTCATTACATAGTATAAAACAAAGTCCCCAACCGCGTCTGTCGGTCTGTCTGTTCGCGATAAACTCAAAAACTACTGAACGGATTTTCAAGCAGTTTTCACCAGTGGATAATGTGGTTCATGAGGAACGATTTCGTATAGAACTTGTCAAGGATTTTTTTATAATCAGAGCGGGACAACGTCTGCTGGGCCCGCTAGTATTATACGTTTAGGAGATAACAGTACATAACGATACCTATTCTAATATAGCAATACAGATTAATTCATTATTGGTAACTGTAATTAATATCATCAAATATCAATAGCATAGGATAGAATACCTTTGTAGGTGGTAGAGCCACGCTGAAGCTATTACTGGTTTCAGCATGATTGGGTCGGCTCGTCCGGGGTAGTACCACCCTCTCATAGAAAACCGACGTGAAGTAACAGTGCTTGCATTGTTGCGTTTCGTTTGGTCAGTGAGAGCGCCGGAGACCCATCTCCCCTCCTCTCTCCTCTCCCTTTCCCTCCCCTAACCCTTCCCTCCGAAAGATGGCAACGCACTTGCGACTCCTCTGGGGTTGTTAGTGTCCATGGATGGTGGTGATCACTTAACAGCAGGTGACCCACCTGTTCGCTTGCCACCTATGACATAAAAAAAAAAACACGATTTTTTATTTTTTAATATCGTAGGAGGCAAACGAACATGCAGGTCACTTGATGTTAAGTGATCACCGCCGTCCATAGACACTAGCAAGACCAGTGGAGTCACAAGTGCGTTGCCAGCCTGTGTTTGAGGGGAAGGAGAAGGTGTAGGGGGAGTGGAGAGGGGAGGAGACAGGGAAGGAGAGGTGGTCCTCCGGCGCTCTCACTGGCCGAACGAAACGCAACAATGCAAGCACTGTAGTACTACTTCACGTTGATGTTTCTGTGGGTCGGGTGGTACTACCCCGGTCGAGCCGACCCATTCATGCTGAAACCAATAATAGCTTCAGCAAGGCTCTACCACCTTATAAAATGAATAATGATATTTAAATAATACAGATTAGAATTAATTTAAGAATTCAAAAGAGAACAACACAGTTATTCCATTGTTTTGAGTTTTCACTTCTATCGGCAGTCCTTATGACTGCCACAATTTTTTTTTGATATCGATAAAGTGACCTGTTTAGGAAGTACATGTACGATGTAATTACAGTTTTATGTTACGAAATGACATTTTGTTTTTCAATATCTTGCGACTAAAAGGAGTAAAAGCTTATGCGGGGGCTATCTCTGTGAAATTGACTATCAAGATTCCACGTAGGCGAGAAAATTTCAATTAAACGGACAAGTAGCTGTGACAAATTTAGATTGTATACTGATTTTATGACGATCCGGCTTAAATTGCATATTAATGTTTTTATTCTAAAAAAAAGATAATGTACAAAACAGATTTGTTTATTAGAAGTAGATTTAACTTTTCAGGGGCAATACCAGGGAATAATAGTCACCTCATCATTCTGTTTAAATTTGTAAATAAATATATAACTTATCGAAACATAATTATATTTTTGAAGTTATACTTCTTTTGACGCGTTGGGGAAAAATGATGAGAGTACATTTTTACGATGCGCGCACACACCGTCACGAAAAACCGACACCCTGAAGTTATTACGATGCGCGCGCACACCATCACGAAAAACCGATACCCTAAAGTTAGCTATAGTCAACATTTTGTTTCTTTGTATTAAAACTTTCAATGTATTAAATAGCTTTTTTTATTGTTAGTGTCGTTTTTTCTACAAACGTAGAATAAGGCGAAAGATAAAATTTTTGAAAAGCTTTTTATCTTGTCACGCCAAAGAAGTATAACTTCTAACGCGTGTACATAAGTACACACACACTTTTTTTATTGTAATTTTAAGTACCACTAGATATTATAAAACAAAGTCCTCCGCCGTGTCTGTCTGTCTGTTCGCGATAAACTCAAAAAGTACTGAGCAGATTTTCATGCACTATACATATTGTACATCAATATAATATAGAAAGTTTTACACAGGTAATATTTGTTACTCTCGGCGTCCTTCACGTAGAATCTAGCAAAAAAAGAAATCTAGTAGGCATTACGTAAGCACTGAAGGAGGGTGACCCCTCGTCTTTAATTTGTTTATTTTTGACGGCATGAGGTATGAGGGATCTGCTTGTGTAGGTCTAATACGTGAGACGCGTGGTCTTATCCACTGAGCTACCATTGTCCTAGTAGCGAATTACTGTTAAATATTACTCTATCTTGATACAGGCTGAAAGTTTATACAGTAGCAATATTTATGGAGGATAATCTGCACTCGATTCTCGTCCTAAATCAATAAAAAATAGGTGCTTAATATTTGACCTAGTTGTATAGAAAAATACGAAAATTATACGCAATTCTCTACGCGTTTATGTCAAAGCACGGTATCAATGACCGTCTAGTGATTTCACTTTTACTTAAAATTGAACGTGGGAACGGCAAGAACAAAAGAAAAGAGTTTATTGTTCGTTTTATTATCGAAGGTTATTAACTCCGGCTCGTTCCATACAGCTTTGAGCACCGGGCATTGCACCTAGGTTTATTAGGCTTGTGTTTATACTTTTGAAAGTGTTAGAATAAACTTCACCTAAGGTTCTCTTTGTTGTCTATTAGTATTTGTTTTGATATTAATATTTTATTTGTTAAATGTGACCATGAACTATTATATCCTAGAATATTGCGAGTGTCTAACCTTTCATCTGATATATATAATTCTTCTATCCGTGTGTATATGACTGAACTTCTTCTAAACAGCTGGACAGATTTTGATGAAATTTTTTGTGTATGTTCAGGTAAATTCAAGAATCATTTAGATTCACAATTGGGACTAGTAGGTGGCGGTGCTGTTGAATTTTAGGATTTTTTTTATTACCAAGGCAGGATAACGTCGGTCGGGCCCGCTAGTAGATTATAAATTCTTTATTTCTAAACTAGTTATTTGCTGACCATAAATCAATAAGGAAACCAGAACAGATAAAAAAATATTTATATAAGCATGAGAGAAGGGGTAAAAGAATTGTTTACTTCTGCTGACCAGGGGGAGGGGGCAGACAGAAATTATAAAACTTCTGCTTATATACTATTCCAACGGCTACAAAGGTCGTGTGGGACACGCTCGGTTCTCCATTTTTTTTATGTATAGGGTAGTACAAATTTAAGTTCAAATTTGTTGTTGGTTGTCGATTGGGTGGGTTGTCGAACTTGTCCCGCGGCTGCCATCTTGGAAAAATGGGTGCATTTGTATATCGTAAACTAGCAACCCTTCAGAAAATTTTATCTGTAGCAAATTAAATTGTCTACTAGTTATTCCTATTATTTTTACCGTAAAATGGATAAAAAAGTAATAAACAAATATAACTGAACATTTTAGAACAAATTTAAAAGATTTGTGGAAAACTACCTTAAACATACTACTAAACATACTACCTTAAAAATACTAAAAACGAAGATAAATTATTATAATTAAATTGTTTGTTCATAGTTTGAGATAAAAATTCTGATATTCGAGTTCAGATCAATTATGATAATTTTTTACTTCCACCCTACCTGTAATCAATGCTGCCCTACCTAAATTTCGACTCTAGCAACAGCCCTGTCCCCTACAAATAAAAAAAAATAAACTTGCGTCCTCTGACAAACGCAACCCTAAATGTAACATTTCAATGGACTATACAGATAACATTTGAACCGCGACATTTTGCTATATTATTTGGTTCAGTAAACCATTATAATTTCCATACAAAACAATTACAATACTATCGTTAAAAACTCGTAACTACCTAACTCAATAATTAGATTTTAACGTGGCGTAATAACTCATATTCTGTCATGCAGTCTTGGAAATTGCTATTGTTTGTGTTTTATTTTATAACTGTACCTTATGTCTACGGACAACAATACCCTAGATTCTTTAATAAGCAAGATTTGAAGGTACTAGTGGTCGATTAGTGATTGAAAATCGATCATAGTTCATTATTTTATATTATATATCTTTACTATTTTATCTGAAATAATTATGAAAGTTTTGAAGTGAAAATTATTACGGGAGAACTCTGAAATTCTGATCTGCAACCTTTTTGTGTCACAAAAAGTGGTGGGGGGGTTAAACACTGTGTCGGGTAGAGTGTTAAAGCACTGGTTCTCGTCCGATCACCGAAGTTAAGCAACGTCGAGCGTGTTCAGTACTTGGTTGAGCGCCTGTGAACATACCGTGATATTGGTTTTTTGTTCGGCTGAGTGCCTTAAGCGCCTTAGTAGTCCGGTGTTAATACCTTGCTAAGCGCAATAGCGTAGTCAATTCGAGAAAAAAAGGTTTTTCTTGTATTTTTTTAAATTATATTCCCTATAATGCAAAAGTTTCACTTATATCATATGTCTTTACGACATATCCTCCTTTTAAAAATGTAGCCTATAAATGTATAACCAAGGTGTCTAGAACTGCAGTACTGAGAACAGAGTAACAAAAGTGGTACCAATATATGTTTGTCGACAAATTCCCTTAAAATTGAACATTGTAGAAATGTGAACATTACTGTCTAGAAATAGGCGTGACTGTGATATTACTGCAGTTGAAGTTTTCTTACTTTTAGAAGATATATTAGATCCCTGACCAGAGAACACATTTATATTTATCTATATTTAAAAATGTGTAGATGTGTCTGAACATATTTTCTTATTTTGTGGTAAACAGCTATTCTATAGCATACTTCACGAATTTCTTAACTGACTTTAAACTTTTTAATTGCCATTTTCCAAGTCTGGCTTTAACTTATAAGCAGCCTAACTGATTGTTATATATTTTTATACAGGGGAAGTGTATATCATTTTAATATTGATAGACTACAAAATTATCTTTAATATATTAGAAATCCAAAAAAAAAACAATTAACTTGAATGTAGACAATTGGCAACTATATGTATTTAAGAGTTTATATTTAATTATGTACATTATAGGTGTTGGCGCGCATTGTATGTATTTATGTTTCCGAACGCACAAGAATCCCTTCCGCCTTCCCTCCTTGCAATCACTCTGTCTCTTACGCCACGATCCTTACCTCGGACGCAACAAAAAAAAACTATCTCTTCATACGCAAGAATTGGTAGTCACCCATTACTACTATTCTAAACTATTTTGTAAAAAGCGCATAGACACTGAATCATATATAGTGCATGATATATATCGCCGCGAATGAAGTGAAGTGACCCCAGCAGAATCAACAGCGGTGAGTCCGCATCCCTTATATCGCAAAACCCCCCCTTTGAACCAGCACCTTTACGCACAAAACAATAGGTATATATTATTAGTTTATGAGTCCAAGTTATGCGTAATAACTAACTAACATAATGACAAATCCATGTATTTTTCTTAGCTTAAACCATCCATTTCTGAAATAGGGCATGGTTCTGGGGAAGACTTAGCTCTATTGGTAAGTATTTCCAAATTATTAAGTATTAGTAAAATTATTTTTAATAACAGCGCCATCTAGTGAAATAGTGAAGGAATAAATGTAATTGTTTTTTCGGCTCGATTCTGTTGGAGAATAAATTGATGTAATTAGTATTGTTGGAAAAGAAATTTGGTAGATTTTCATTATAAAGCAGCATTGTAGGTCGTAGGTTCTTTTTTTTATGCCTTTGGCAGCAAACATCTGATGTTAAATGGTTACCGTCGTTTATGGACAACTGCAACATCAGGGGCATCACTGTTATATTGCCAACCTTGAAGGCCGGCCGGCATGACAGCGGCGACCGGCGATGAATAGTATGTCTCTCGGTGGTCGCCATTGTTTTTGGATTGTACTCTGCTTACCATCATGCACAGTACAGTCACTTTGCTGAGCTACAATAAAAAGAAAAAAAGGCGTGTTTCAACGCCTTTTTGAAGAGCCCCATGTCAAACCCTGCCCTGGGGGAACACTTTACCAGGTTAACTTATTCCACAACGCCAAAGTACGCATAATAAAGCTTCTAGAGAAGAGCTTGTACAGTTGTTGCCATTTTGCTGGGCTTTAGGGTATGTGGATGCGCAACCAGCCAGCGGCGGGTGGTGCGAGTTTAGAACGGCGATGAGGGCACCATATCAAAGAGTTCTTCTTTACCCAAACACGAAGCACAACGTATAAAGATGGAAATATTTTTCAAATGTGTGTTTCATAATGATATAAACTTTTGCAAACGGCTTTGCACGCTTTAATGTAGATTAAGCCTATCCCTCGTGGTATCCCTATGGTGGTAGAGCCAGGCTGAAACTATTACTGGTTTTAGCACGAATGGGTCGGCTCGCCCGGGGTAGTACCACCCTCTCATAGAAAACCGACGTGAAGTAACAGTGCTTGCATCGTTGCGTTTCGTTCGGTCAGTGAGAGCGCCGGAGGCCCACCTCCCCTTCCCTCACCCTTCCCCCCAAAGGGTGGCAACGCACTTGCAACTCCTCTGGTGTTGTTAGTGTCCATAGACGGTGGTGATCACTTAACATCAAGTGACATACCTGTTCGTTTGCCACCAATGACAAAAAAAAGAAAAAAAGAGTCCTTTTTCTGTATGACAATTACCCTATATTCTTTTTCACACCCTTGATAAATTGTATGCAAAATTTTATTACAATCGATTGAGTAGTTTGGTCGGGAAAATGTAACAAACAAATAAGCATACATTCGCAAATAATTGCAATCCGCAAGAGTCACAATTCATAATTGTCATTCGATAGTGTTACCAATTTAAAATAATGTATGCAAATTACGTAAAATTCGGTTAAACCAATCGACCGCCACGATTTTTTTTGTGTGTTTATGTTCATCTTAATTATGTTTAATATATGCTATGTAATATTGTTACGTTCTGTATACAGACTCATTATAAATAAACAAAGAATCGACTGTGGGAATCAAAAACAGTGACGTTCTAAAAATAGCTGTCATGAACTTTGTCGAATCGTTCGAATAACGACGTCAACCTTCCAGAATTTTCCACCGTCCTTCATTGAAAGCTATATACGATATTGAAGGAGGAAGTAATTTTACTTCTTATAGTTATTATTCGATTTCTGATACGTTTGATTATTTATTCTTTAGGCGGAACGACTTACAAAGACGGATAAAGTAAGTGTTTATACGAGTTCTAAATTATTTAGAATTATTTTAAAATTCAATTAGGGATTATTATTAACTATGAACTGTTTAAAAAAAATAGAGAGCGTAATTAATTTTTATTAAAAAATTGTTTTGATCTTGTTAAGAATTCAATCTCAGACCTTCAGTAAGTTCGGAGTTACGCTTTAATCAAGATATATATGAGATCAAAAGTCTGATTTGAAAGTAACTTTAATAAAAAGGGTACATATTTTGAAAATAATTCGTATTAATTAATTCTATTAATTAATTTTCATTCAATTTATACTTACGCAGTGGGACGAATTTATATCAGAAACAGATCAATTGAAGGTAATAAGTATTTAATTTTTAATTGAAAGTAGCTGTTACATACGACTTTGACCACGTGGAATTAAGAAGAAAATTGGTTGTCTGTAAAGTCGGTTTACGTACGATAATTTTACATGATAACGACTCCGACACTGGACTCGACTGGAAGAGATATAGATGCGTTACAAACTGAACGGTAAGGCCGATCGCGCCAGTCTATCGCTTGTTCCGCGCTCTCGCTTGCACGCTTGGCTCAGGCGGAACGTGACAATGAGTCATGCTTATTCGTGTGTGCAGATTCATCGATTTATATAACGTTATCACGGCAAAAGCATTTTGTTCATTATAAACTTGCGCGTATAGCGCGCGCGGTACTGGACACTGCTTCTTTAATTTATTATATGATTAGCGTGGGACCGTTTTTTTTAATATAAAACAATAGTAGCTTACGTTATTCCTTATAACATCAGTTATTTGTCAATGGAAGTCCCGTTAAAATCGGTTTAACCATTTCGGAGATTAGCCAGAACAAACATATAGACATACAGACAGACAACAATAAAAAAAAAATGTTATAAGATTTGTAAGCACTTTTATATGCGTTTTTATATATGCGTTTGCTTAAAGCATCAGAAATCTGTTACTTTGACATTACAACCAGACACATCTATTTAATATTTTTGTGTAAATAATAACATCTTCATGTCATATTTTTTTAATGCTCAAAATGATAATAAAAAACTGGAGATCTTTTTTTTTAACTTTATTTTTGGCAACCAATCTTCCAGATGATTACTGCCGTTGTCGAGTAGTTATTAATATTCCACTTGTCGAGTGAGTATTAAGTTAAGTTCATGTTAATGTTCCATCAAGATGGCGACTCCCTTGTTACAACTTTCCAGGGAAATTTTTGGCATTTCAGAATTCTTGCTTCGTGGTATTATTTTCCATTCACTTCACTTATGCACAATAAACAAACTATATTACATAAAACACCATCGATTTTACACAATATAGAGTCAAGTAACACAAAATTATGACTAAAAAAACTCCAAGCTGGAGATCTTAAGAATTACTTTAATAATTAAGTGCCTCACCACTGCTAGATGGCGTTTTACTCAATTACACTGAGATTTCTTAAAAAATAAAACTAATACAATTAGTAATTTCAGGAGGAATACGAAGGAAGAGTTATGCCCGATGTAAGTTGAATAACATAAGATTGGAAATAAAAAGTTTTTAAGTGTTGAATTTTATTTAAATCTCTTTAATATATGACTAATAACATTTAACATACATATATGCTCCTTTCTTTTAGTATTAAATATTTTAAATCAAAACATTCAATACTGTAGTGCCGAGATCGAAACCAACAAAAGCGTCAGTCACCGTGTCGGCTGTCACTGCATAAGCCGTTAACTAATGAGATATAAAGTGATTCTTAATAAAAAGCCAATATTATTTGTTAATATTTCAATCATTTAATATCCAGAGTAATAAAGCACAGTACGTTCTATAATAAATAAATCACTTACTCTTGTTTTTTTTTTTAACTTTATTTTTGGCAACCAACCTTTTAGATTATTAGTGCCATTGTAGAGTAGTTAATAGCATTATAAGTCTTTCTTCTATTTTATTTTTGGCAATCAGTCTTCTAGTAGACTATTACTGCCATTGTCAAGTGAGTATCGATACTACAAGTTTCTTCATATAATTTCAATTAACTAACAAGATGGCGGCCATCTTGTTAGGACTTTGCTGGGAGTTTTTGTGGCAAGTCAGAATCCATACTCCGTGGTATAATTTCCGATCCATTTCACATGTGCACAATAACCAAACTATATTACGTAAAGTACCACCAACATTATACAACATAGCACCAAATAACACAAGATTATAGATAAAATATAAAGATACTACATGGCATTCCAAGATCCCGCCAAAAACTCCCATTACTCTTGTTACAGTTATCATTGATTATATTTGTGTTGCCAACAACCTAATTTTACCAAAAACAATATAAACTTTGTTCATGGATAACAGATAACAAAATATAAGCACGACGTGTTTCATTTTTTCGAACTGACTACGCTATTGACCAAGCAAGGTCTTAACAGCTTCACTGGACTACGCGACGTGTTTCATATTACAACAACTTAACGGGTATATACTTATGCTGGAAGATAAACAGTGATGATGTGTTAATGATCATGTCCAATTATATTCTTCTACAGTGGGAGAAAGATCGCGACAAGTGGGCGGTAAGAAAATTATCATCAGTTTATTAGTAAATTTACATTTGTGTACAGTGCTGTTGTGATAGACCCTGAATGAATAAATATGTTATTGCACTTTTATGTTTGTACACTGGCGAGTTTAATGCCACATGTTTTTGAAGTTATACTTTTTTTGGCGCGTTAGGGAAAATGAGATGATGAGAGTAAATTTTTACGATGCGCGCGCACTTCGTCACGAAAAACCGACACCCTGAAATTAGCTATAGTCGACATTTTGTTTTTTTTTTTTGTATTTCTTTGTATTAAAACTTTCAATGTATTAAATACCTTTGTTCTATTGTTAGTGTCGTTTTTTCTACAAACATAGAATAAGGCGAAAGATAAAAATTTACGCTAAAGAAGTATAACTTCTAACGCGTGTACATAAGTACACACACTTTTCTTTATTCATAAAGTTGTATTTAAGGTGATCCTGTGATTTGATATGTATTCATATTATATTTGTATTTTGATGTGTATTCATATTATATGTGTATTTTTAATCATAAAATAATGCGAAACATGATTTTCGAATATTCTATAAATAGTCATCGTTTTATCAAGTTTTATCACAGGACGTATGAAATTAACACTAGTGACCTGACTTTAAGAATTAATAAATCCATGTGGTGTGAGTATGGTTATGAGAAAGGATGAAAGAATATGGTTATTATGAAATGACGTATGACTTGGCTGCATGATCTAGATACCTTTGCATTTTCCTTACAATGAAAAAAAAACAGAAACAAAAACAGAACGTTTATTATCAATTCAAATTGTACTCCTCCACTTTACTACTTTCTGTCCCTTTTCACTTCAAATCAAAAGAGCCTAAAGAAAATGCAAACATATATACTAAATTAACATGTAATATCGCATTTGATAGCCTTTATTTGAGCGATCAATGGATTTGGTTACGGGTGTTGACAGTTTAAAAGGTGAACAAAGATGGCCGACGAATGTTTTGACAGCTAAATTTAACTTGTATAAACGTGTACTCGTAAATCTCATCTAAGAATATAAGATCATTAATGGATTTGAGTGAAAGGGTATGTTTATCATTTCTTTAATATATAAACAGAGTTTGTACTTATATGGTTTTTAAAATAAAATTGTACTATACTAATGAAGTGTGAATGTTATTTCATATCTTTATTTTTAATTGTTTTCAGAAATATTCCCGAGATCTAAAAAAACATATCGTACGTATCTTTAAATTAATATAGTATTTTTTTTTTGTTTTACATGAATCATAGCTCAATATCTGGGTCGATAAGTAGGTTTTTCTGGATATAAATTAACATAACATTCAACTTATTAATTCCAGCCAACTCCTCGTCCGCAAGTGAGTAAAGTTTTATTATTTAAATTCGTTTTTTTTAAGAGATAATATCACACTTTTCCCACAATATTCAGTTGCTTGCCCGTAGTTTGAACGCGAGTGCTTTTTGAGTCGATCTGGAAAAAATAATTGCCGATATAGAACTATTCAAAGATTTTGTTTTAGTAGGTAGGTGACTAAAATAAAATCTAATGAATAAACTAAAATTTATTTGATCCGCAATTATGGCAGTATAATCCCCTCATCACTTTCTTTTATCGTTTTTAGCGGGAGTTATCTACACTTACCTAGATGATAATCATGTGTCACACATACTTGCAACCTTTTAGAGTCGATCGATCGTAATATTGAGGTGGATTTTTAGCAGTTCATATTGAGCACCCCTGCTATATAGCGTCCTAATTAAACATACATACTTTATAAATATACTAGCTGTTACACGCGGCTCCGCTCGCGCTTTTTAAAAATTTATTACAAATGTTTTTGAAAAAGCGTTTCTGTAATGTACACACCCACTTACAATTTTACATTTCTTTAATAAATTTTTAAAAAGCGCGAGCGGAGCCGCGTGTAACAGCTAGTATATTTATAAAGTATGTATGTTTAATTAGGACGCTATATAGCAGGGGTGCTCAATATGAACTGCTAAAAATCCACCTCAATATTACGATCGATCGACTCTAAAAGGTTGCAAGTATGTGTGACACATGATTATCATCTAGGTAAGTGTAGATAACTCCCGCTAAAAACGATAAAAGAAAGTGATGAGGGGATTATACTGCCATAATTGCGGATCAAATAAATTTTAGTTTATTCATTAGATTTTATTTTAGTCACCTACCTACTAAAACAAAATCTTTGAATAGTTCTATATCGGCAATTATTTTTTCCAGATCGACTCAAAAAGCACTCGCGTTCAAACTACGGGCAAGCAACTGAATATTGTGGGAAAAGTGTGATATTATCTCTTAAAAAAAACGAATTTAAATAATAAAACTTTACTCACTTGCGGACGAGGAGTTGGCTGGAATTAATAAGTTGAATGTTATGTTAATTTATATCCAGAAAAACCTACTTATCGACCCAGATATTGAGCTATGATTCATGTAAAACAAAAAAAAAATACTATATTAATTTAAAGATACGTACGATATGTTTTTTTAGATCTCGGGAATATTTCTGAAAACAATTAAAAATAAAGATATGAAATAACATTCACACTTCATTAGTATAGTACAATTTTATTTTAAAAACCATATAAGTACAAACTCTGTTTATATATTAAAGAAATGATAAACATACCCTTTCACTCAAATCCATTAATGATCTTATATTCTTAGATGAGATTTACGAGTACACGTTTATACAAGTTAAATTTAGCTGTCAAAACATTCGTCGGCCATCTTTGTTCACCTTTTAAACTGTCAACACCCGTAACCAAATCCATTGATCGCTCAAATAAAGGCTATCAAATGCGATATTACATGTTAATTTAGTATATATGTTTGCATTTTCTTTACCGCTATAATTTCGGTTATCTGGCAGTAAAAAGTAAAATTCTCGTTAAAATAGGTCCAGTCGTTTTGGAGATTACCCAGAACAAACAAACAAATAGACAAAATATAATAATATAAAAATATAGACAAAGTATAAAAAAAGTTTTTTTTGGTCATTTGTAGCCATATCCATTCATCAAAAAGTTGTTATTTTAATTGTACATACACAAACTTTATTTTTATAATACGTAATAGAGAACAAATAAAAAATTGGAAATAAAAGTAGTATAAACTTTTTGAATACGAAAACAAAATAAACTTTGAAAATGTTAGCGTTGATACTTACCACATAACTTCAGAATTGGCAGTATGGATTAATTCCTTCGCCTGTCCTATTGGACGAATATTATTACTACTACTTACCACATTACCATGGCTACGTATATAATAATAACGTAATCGCTCAAAACCAAAAATGTGCCCGATTTTGAAACTTTCTTCATTGGTGCTCTGCTTCTATTGGTCTTAGCGTGATTATATATAGCCTAAAGCCTTCCTCGATAAATGAGCTATCTAAAACCGAAAGACTTTCTCAAATCGGACTAGTAGTTCCTGAGATCATAGCGTTTAACCAAACAAACAAACAAACTCTTCAGCTTTATATATTAGTATAGATATAGATATAAATGAGACAGGTCGTGTTCATTCGATAAAATTTGTGGAAAACGGAACGTGTGATAGCATTATATGATTGTACTTCTCTAATAGAGTCTCAATATAGTCTTAAGAACTATTAATTGATACTTTTGTAAAATTATAGGGCGATCAAATTCAGCCGCCGTTACGAGGTGTTCCTAGTATTGGGGTAAGTAAATATTATTACGTATTAGCTCACCAGATACTCAGACGTCCTGAATATGAAAATGTTGAAATCATTGAAAAAGCTGATTAAATATTTTAAATTATGTAGTTTTAGCGAGGATTCTAAGAAAATCAAATCAGTCAAATCTCGAGAACACCGTCACATATCACTAAGAATAAGAGCTATTTAGGCCAGTAGTCGGCGAACTTGTCATCCGAAAGAGCTAAATGTAAATAATACAAAATTGAACTTTATTCAAAGAGCCTTTAGTTTTATCTTTACTTTAATAGATACATTTTTATGGTAAAAATTAGAATTATAAAGTACACTCTCAGGTTTGTCTTCATCACATAGTATAAAACAAAGTCCTCTGCCACATCAGTCTGTTTTTTTTATTTTATTGTAGCACGGCAAAATGACTGCACTGTGCCTGATGGTGAGCACAGTACAGTCCAATGACGACCACCGAATGACACACTATCCATCGCCGGTCGCCGCTGTCATGCCGGCTTGCGGAAAAATGGATATGCACAGGCTGATCTCGAAACGCGACCCGCTGATGCGAATCACTATGACGGGCTTTTTCGCCATATACATGGTGGTTGAGACCCAGTCAGGCTATAAAACCCTTTTTTTTAACGTGGGGAAATCCCTTATGGATTCGCCACCTTCCCGGGGGAGAGGGTGGGTTATGTCCGAGTCGCACGGACTAAAACCCCACGGTGTACCGACAGACCGTTGTGTGGGGGCGGCAAGGGATCGTTCAAGCTAATCAACCTTGTAGAGACGCCCCGGCTGCCCCCCCTCGTCCGCCAGACCTGTGCAATGAGGAGATGGGCCCCCCGGCCCATCCCCTCAGGTCCGGCTACGAGGCTATAAAACCCTACCAATACGCTTTCGCCATTGCCTCGTTCGTTAATCAGCAAGGTACACCACGTGCAGGTGAGGTTGGCTTGGGTGTCTCAAGTCTTATGATGTTATTCGACACCTCTTCCACCCTGTTTGTTCGCGATACACTCAAATACTATTGAATGGACTTTCATGCGGTTTTCAGCAGTAAATAAAGTGATTCATGGGGAACATTTAGCTATATTAGCATAAGTTATTTACTATTAGGCCGCAACAACGTTCGTCTGGCTTGCTAGTCTTTAATAATTATGTTTCTAAAAATGTTTCTGCAGCCTTGCGTTTCAAAAATAATTACTCGACTCTTACAAAGCAAGTTAATAAATAATGTTACCTGTTTGCATTAATATTATAGGGAAGAATCGCAGCAAAGGAGTGAAAGTGCCGCATGTGGTTCACGTGTCGCGGTTTACCGATCACTGATCTAAGCGACCCTCTTAGTAAAGAAATCATCATAGTTATATGTGTTAAGAGGAAATCAACTGTGAACACACATACACTGGATTTTTTTTATATAAACATAATTAATATCTCATTATACGGACAATGTTTTCGAGCGACAATCTTTTATTGCGCGTTTTAGTAATACAATTTTTTTTATAAAAATACTGCAAGAAGAACCTGTTGCTCGACTCTTATCTGATATTAATTATAGCATGTTATTAATATATTTTTCAGATGGAAAATTATTGGGGCGTCGACGATATTGACAAGGTAAATTATAAAAAAAAAACTTCTATGAAAACTATAAAATGATATTGAGTACCACAGAGTACGTTATATAAATAGAGGTCGCACTTGTTCTTTCTAATCAGCACCTCTATAATACTAGTTTCGAACTAATATCTGTTGGTTATAAATGTGCATTTATGCATGCATACAGCGGTACTGCATAAATAGTATACATGTTTTTGGTCATTTTTATTTGTAATGAATATATTCATCGTAAGGCAAATCTAAATCCAAGTATGTATATGCAGGAGTCAATGTTTATAAGTAGATCCGAAGATAGATAAAATTGTTTATAGGAGGCAAGAAAATTTAAGGGAGCACACTCTAGTAACAGATACGTAAACAAAGAGAATGAAAATAAATATTTGAAAGTTGTCAGTTTGAAATGTCAAAATTAATTGTCGTCCACCATATTTTGTTATCAAACTTGACAAAAAAATTATATAACAGTGACATCTAGTAAGTTGATTTATAACCAAAACTAGACAAGCCTTTTCTATACAAATCCGATTCTGAGAAGTGAAAATAGCCTTACTACCTTACTCATAGGGTACTTGCTGATAGACTTGGTTTACAGTTGTTTATAGTTATACTGTAAAGTTGTGCGTAACTATCAACAAACAGATGGCATGATTTTTAATTTAAATATATAGTGTGTATATATAAAAATAGGTGACCGTTTTATTGATCATCGTACAGGTTCTTTACTTTCTGCTAGGTAGGGCTACAGTATTGTAACTCCTTTTTTACATGGGGAGATCCCTATGGATTCCCTCCCTAGCCGGGTAGCTGAGGGTGGTGTACGTCCAATTTGCACGGACTAAAAGCCCATGGTGCCTTCAATCACCTATAGGCCGGGGAGCAAGAGCTGCTGAACTGACACTGCGTCTACTCCCCGGTCACTGCGTCCACTCCCAGGCAGTATTTTAACTCCTGTACTGTTCAATCTTTATGAAGTTCGGTGTATGTATAGTTTTAAATTTTTATACAGTAAGATTTTTATAATATTCATTTTTATAGGCTTGTATTGTAATGTGATTAGGGCTTAGTGTCGACTGACGTAGGTTCGAACCCTTGCGGCTGATCCGAAGCTTTTGGTTAGGTTGAATATGATGACGAAACCAAAGCATGGTGGCCGTTCTGTTGTGCTTACTCCTATTCACCATGGCATTACTTATATTTATTACATCTTCCACAGTCTAAAACAATACTTATCCCTAATAAATTATCTGTCTATTCGTTCATTAATGTGCATATAAGTTATTGCTAACACTGAGTTTCTGTGTACTAGAACAATATGTAATACGAACTAAAGCGTAACATTTACGTCTTTCGCTTCCTATAACTATTAAATATTCAACTATTCAGTACCTTGCACATGACTTGCTGTCCGTAACAGTTCATACGTGTTAAAATATTACAAAATAATGCCGAAAACTATTTTTTTTTTCGAACTGACTACGCTATTGACCCAGCATGGTCTTAGCAGCTTCACCGGGCTAATGTTTACCACTTCCATAGTGTATTCATTTCGTTCTCTTAAAAAATAATCAGAACATTAAGTTTCATTTCGACCTTGCGTGAACTCACACTTTTATAACCATGGAAACCGATTCTTCTATTCAGACGATAATTATTGATATTTTTTATAGGAAATTAGTCGGTACAAAAATTACGGTATCGAAAACAAAGATCGCACGAAGACGCCAAAACCTGGGTTCAGACAACCAGTAAGTGTACACGTCAAATTATAAGTAAAACCGAGTTAGTCGACTCGACAATTCCTTTAACCCCGTTCGCAAACCAAGTCGGACAGTGCGCTCTAACAATTGTATTGCGAAGTTTTCGTAATCTAGTTTATTGTGTTTACACAGTAGCCAATATAAATTCTCGACTAATTCTTGTTTCGGGACTTTGATACTTACTTTGTTTTATAGGTTAACTAGTAACCCGTATATTATTTTGATATATCTCATAAAGTTTTGCCAACGTGAGCAATATAACTACCAGAAAAATATTCTCACGACTTCCGCCATGCTTCGTGACGTATTGAGCCCTGCTTTTGAGCCAAGAGGTAGCGTATTAAATCTCCATATATCGATTTGTATGCGGATAATTGCATCGCATCAATGTGAGGATCATTTTCAGATCTGTATCCGGTTGTCATACATCAATTATGGCTATGGTATTATACCTAAAAAACTGTATATACGTAACCTAAATGATATTTTGTCAAAACAAATGGCACGGTAAGTAATACGTAAAGTAATATTGTAATTGCATACTATATCTATATATTAATACGTGAAGCCTAAACTTTGTATCCCTTTTTAACGGAATTGCGTGAACGGATGAACGTGAAATTTGGCATAGTTAAAGTTTATTTGGAGGAGAAGTGGAGAAAGCTATTTATTTTATATAAAATGCATTAGAAGTACATTAAATTAATTAAAATATGCATTACTCACACTAATGCTTCAATTTTATACAATATACACACATGAAATAAGAAAGACAATTTGACATCCGTCAATAAAGAACTTCAAAAAAGGTTGCGAAAGAGGTTGCAATGCTCGACTGTATGTATTATTTTAGTCTTACGTTCCAATTACCCTTTTTCATTCTACATTCAACAATGATATTAACCCTAATATAATTTAAACTTAAAAAATCAATGAACTACGGTCGAATGTCGACCTCTGGGCGCCCACTAGTTAGATAAAATGTGAAAGTAAGAATGCATATTTACAATAAAGGTGGTGAAAAAGAAATAGTTATATGTTGCTTAGATACGGGCGAATTGACGGGGCTAGATCACGTTTGCTAGTCGGCTAAGTTTTAAAGGCGCTGTCGACGCGAATTATGACGTATCTACAGTTTTTTAGTTATAATATCGTTGCAATTATGGGATATAATCTGTTGCCGTTTGCAGTAATCATTATCAAACTGTAAGATGCCTACTGATTAGCTATAGGTCTCTTCCCGAAAGAAAGTATGGGCATATGGGCATAATCACCACGACAGTCCACGACGTATTGCCGATTTCAAACTCCGAGAAATCCATAGTTCTATATTAACCCATGTGCGTTAATATTAAATTGAGTTCCGATCGAACCGTCGACTTGAGCGGTTGTCCGTTTTGCTGCGTGCGCTAAGTTCGATTTTAATACTCGTGATTTAGTGACGTCAGTTATTGTTTGTTTCGATCCGGCACACCTGCGCTTCACAGGTGCGCTGCACCTGCGTTCTTTTTCTTGGAACTGAGTGAGACCTTTCCTTGTATTTATTTATTGCTTTATCTATTTCTTAGCATATTTATTTATTTACTCTTTTGTTTATCTATTTATTTACGTATTTCTTTAATTCTTCAGTGATTTATTTTTAAATTTATTTTCTTTTTATTGTTTGTTTATTTAAGTAGTCTTATGTTATTTTTCCCCTGTCTCGCTCAGGTACTTATTTGCGTTGTTTTCCTATTTTGTTTAGTTTTAAACAGCTCCCTTTGATCCGGACTCGGGATAGTCCGTTAAATTCATTAAGGCGCGCCCCCCTGCCCCTCTGGCAGGGAGGTTTCACATGTCTTCCCCCGCCCCACTCCCCTCCTCAGGCCCCGGTATGGCCGCTGAACAAGAGATCAGTCTCTTAGAGACTGAGCTCATTAGCCTCCGCGGCTTCATAGCCGCTATCTGTCCTCGTCTCGTAGACGATTACGATGCGTACGCTGCAAAGCATCGCACCGAGCTCCCTTACTCCTCGAAGCCCACTCCCTCGATCTATGCCAAGATCGAGGCTTCCAACAACTCCCCAACCCCAGCCGATCGCGATAGCGATGACTCCGACTCCGACTCCGGCTCCGACATGGAGCAAGACCCTCCTGCTCAGCAGGATCCCCCTGCCGAGCAAGCCCCTCAGGCTGAGCAAGCCCCTGCTGCGGACGATGGCTTCACCACCGTCACACACCGCAAACCGCGCAAGAACAAGAAGCGCCCGAACTCACCTTCCGATCCGGAGGACAAATTGCCCTCTAAAAAGATCGCAAACGTCGATGGCGCGAAAGTGCCAAAGGCGACACCAGCGCCCTCTAGACCCGACTCGCCCGTGGCCGCGGGTTCCGCAGTCTCGGGCAAGAAGCCCCGCCCACCGCCCCCCGTTACGATCCAAGACAAAGCGTCTTGGGTTGAGATTTCTAGCCTGCTGGAAACGGCAGGTATCCCTTACACCTCCGCCGTGAATACCGCTGTAGGTATTCAGGTGAAGGTAGCCACGTCCACCGCCCATCGCAACCTCACTCGTTTCCTTCGGGACAACCAGTGGGGCTATTTCACGCACTCTCTCGAAGAGGAGCGTAAACTACGGGTTGTGATCCGTAGAGTCCCCTCAGAACTCCCGACTGACGACATTTCAGACGACCTCAAGGAACAGAAGATTCCTGTTCGCGAGGTTCATCGTATGCGCTCTCCGCGCACCAGGGCTCCATATGATATGGTTCTCGTTGTCCTCGATCGCACCCCTCAGGGGAAAGCGATTTTTAATCTTACATCCCTTTGCGGCCTCTCCGGCGTCATAGTCGAGCCGCCGCGCAAAACGTCTGTGCCCTCGCAGTGTCACAACTGCCAGGTGTACGGACACTCCGCACGAAACTGTCGCCTGAAACCCAGGTGCGTTAAGTGCCTCGGCGACCACTCCACTAGGGAGTGTTCTCGCACGAAAGACGCCTCCGACCCTCCGAGCTGTGTTCTGTGCCGCGGCGTGGGCCATACCGCGAATTATCGCGGATGTCCCCGCGCCCCGCGCACAAAGCGCCCTCGATACCCCAGGCAGGCGTCGCCGTCTAAGACGGCCGCTGCCCCCGCCCGTCCTCGACCTCCGCCTCTCATGTCTCGAGAGGCCTTCCCGAACCTGCCGGGCACGTCTCGTGCACCGGCAGCGTCCGTACCCACGACTAGTGCGCCCCCCCGCCCCTACCGGGCCCCTCAGGCCCCGTGGGCTCCTAAACCCGCGTCCCAGCACACTCCCAAACCTCCGGCGGCTAATCCTTCACAGGATGACCCCGCATACTCCTTTTCCCTATCGAGTATTGACTACGCAGGTCAACTACTCATTTTCCACGAGATCTCGGAGATCTCGGCGTACGAAGAGTGCTCTCGTAATCCCTCTGGCAGGGAGGTTTCACATGTCTTCCCCCGCCCCACTCCCCTCCTCAGGCCCCGGTATGGCCGCTGAACAAGAGATCAGTCTCTTAGAGACTGAGCTCTATATCTATTTTTAGACTTCGGTGCCGTCACCGTTAGTAAATTTAAATTCAATCTTATAAAATGCGTGTTGCGCCCACGCTTTTGTAATCGATCCCTATTAGCTCCCGCACACTTCGCGGTTCTCAATAATATCTCGAGCCTAGGTCGTCCCCGCGCGGAGCCCTCTTGATATTATTTACGCGATACAGTGACTCACCTACATCACTTGAACAGACATATGAGATCATCTCTCTCACACACGTGCACATATATACACATGGTGGGAGGGTTTTGTTTTTTTTTTTCCCTCATCGAACTGAATCGAATAGTTTAAGTTCGTTTCAATCCGATATACACGTATTCATTTGTGAATCATGCAATTTCGATTGTATGGTTCACAAATTTATATATGTATGAATAGCTTAGAATAGTTAGCTAGGTCAGACGCGACTTTTTCCAGGTAACAGCCCAAGCCGAGGTGTGCGTGCACCCTTGTGTATGTTACCCAAAACCAAAATCGGCTGAGTGCCCTAAGCGCTCGGCCTTAGTAGTCCGGTGAAGCTGTAAAGACCTTGCCAGGTCAATAGCAAAGTCAGTTCGAAAAAAAAAAAAAAAAGTTAATATTAAAAGAACATTTCTCAGGTTCAGGTTTTCTCTCGATGTGTTCTTTCACCGTCAGTCGATTGTTACTAATTTAATTTAGTAAATGTATGCGAATTGATATTTCATTGGTTAAACCACTCGACCAACGCGGCTACAACGCTGTAATATAAGATAACAATAGTACAATGTGCCTATTTTGAAATTTAATAACCGCGTACGAAAATGTGTTCTAGTATTTATTTATTTTACTGGAGTTACTGTGAATAACTTAGTACTATCTATATACTATCTATATACTATAATCTTATCTTTATTTTAGTTCAATGGAAACCAAGTGATGAAAATAGCCATGCAGAAATTATCGGTACGATTTTCATGTAACTTATAGTTATATCTACCTGATAATATGTTACTCGGTTCTTAAAATGTCAATAATTAATTATTTATATTTCTTTATTTTCATTACATTTAATGTATATTATAAATAAATTATTATTTTTCAATTGTTAATGTAAGAAATAATTTAAATGCGGACAATATTAAAAAGGTGCCGATGAAATAGTTTTAACATTAACAACTAGATGGCGTTAACTTTGAATTTTTGTAAAGTTTTATCCACAATTCCACTAGAAGTCAATTATTAATATTTATCAAGAATTTATTATCTGTGCCTCTGAATTATACGAATTTGATTATGTCAGACATTCTTTTCTTTAGAGTTTGTGTATAAAGTCAATCTAAAAACCTAACCTTGTGTCTAAATTTTTATGAAAGAATGTGGCATAATAAGAAGATAATCTGAATACTATATACTATATATAACTTTACAATATGGTCCCGCGAAAAAAATTTTCACGTTTTTACTGACAAAAAATAACAGCGCATTTTCATAGAATCCGTAATGAATTATAATTACGAGTATTTTCTTTTTTTTTCATATTATAGTAGGCAAACAAACAGGTGGATCACCTGATGTAAAGTGATCACCACCGTCCATAGACACTTGCAACACCAGAGGAGTCGCGAGTGCGTTGCCAGCCTGTGTTTGTGGGAGGAAGGGGGAAGAGGAGGAGGGAGAAGGGGGAGGAGGGAAAGGGGAGATCGCAGGCATTGTTACTTCACGTTGGTTTTCTGTGAGAGGGTGGTACTACCCCGGGCGAGCCTACCCATTCAAGCTGAAACCAGTAGTAGCTTCAGCGTGGCTCTACCCCCTACAAAATATGTCAATATCATATATATCATTATGTATATACTAGCGATGGCCAGCATTGTTATCACCTCCAGCAAACTCGCGTTAATACTGAATTAATTCAAAATAAAACAGCATTTCTTTACATTTTTTTCAAAAATAAATTGACATATCACATCACTATTGTAATGTGTTAAAACGGCCAACAAGGTGTGCCGCTCTTGTAAATATTCAGGTTTTATAAAGGCCTTACCAGCACTTTAGAACCCCTATAGAAATAATTCGTAGAATAAACTTTGACTTAGAATGTTTATTTCAATAAAAGCTAAGGCAGGTGAGGTTTTACTACAGCAATTCCGTTGGTAAAATTAATTTTATAGATTAATTTGGTTAACAATTTGCAGAAATTACAGACACCGGGGAAGGATTCGGAGTATAATCAACCCTCAAGAGGCCCCGTACATCCAACTGTGCATGTAGCTATACTTCTTTCTATACTTAATTTTATAAAGTTGAAGAGTTTGTTTGCATGAACGCGTTCATCTCGGGAGCTACTGGTCCGATTTGAAAAATTCTTTCAGTGTTAGATAGCTCATTTGTCGAGGAATGCTAATAGCCTATAATGTAATAGCTTATATGAAAAAAAATTAAACACTAATAAGGTACTAAAAAGCGAAAAATAACTGAATTATTAAATTAACCAAATTAAATAAAAAATATTGATATTCGCGTTACCTAATAATATTTACAGCCAACCTACATTTCAAATTTGTTGCAGGTATTAAAATATGTATACTATACAGATATAAATCATGGGACACGAGAGTGGACCTAAACTCTGTATGTAGCTGATATGAATTTAGGTTGGCATCCACTTCAAATATATTATTAGGTAACGCGAATATCAATATTTTTTATTTAATTCGGTTAATTTAATAATTCAGTTATTTTTCGCTTTTTAGTGCCTTATTAATTTTTCACATCGCAGGCGGTTAATTTTTTTTTGTAATTTTTTTTTATTTCTTCCTTTTTAGTATCCATAAATATATCTGGTTTCTAATGGGTATAATAAATCGGTTCCAATTTCACGAAAATACGTAAAGACGAAGTGGGTGAAAATCAAATAAACGATTTTTCACCCCCTTAGGGGTTGAATATTTTCTTCAATATTTATATGGGACCACCTCGGAATATAACAGATTCAAATAAAAAAAGAATCATTAAAATCGGTTCATAATTGACGGAGATATCGATTAACATACACAAAAAAAATATACATACAACCTAACGTAGTAACCTCCTCCTTTTTCGAAGTCGGTTAAAAATGTATCACGCTAAGACCAATAGGAGCGGAGCACCAATGAAGAATGATTCAAAGTCAGAGTTTCTTTTTCCTTTTGAGAGCTCCGCTGCGTGCGTTGCGTAGACGGCAACTATTCCACGCAGAGGAAGTCGCGGGCAGAAGCTATTCTTTTAATATAGATATTAGATAAGTTTACAATTTGACACCCTAAAGGTATTTTGTAGTTGGTAGAGCCACGCTGAAGCGATTACTGGTTCAGTATGAATGGGTCGGCTCGTCCGGGGTAGTACCACCCTCTCACAGAAAACCGACGTGAAGTAACAGTGCTTGCATTGTTGCGTTTCGTTCGGTCAGTGAGAGCGCCGAATAACCCACCTCCCCTCCTCCTCCTCCCCCTTCCCCACTCCCCCTCCCCCAAACACAGGGTGGCCACGCACTTGCGACTCTTCTGGTGTTGCAAGTGTCTATGGACGGTGGTGATCACTTAACATCAGGTGACCCACGTGTTCGTTTGTCTCAAATAAAAAAAAAATTTGTCTCACACCTCGAACTGTAGACACCTTGTAGTTATAATTTAATATAAGTTATATTGTATTCTTTTAATATCAAAACCTTTTATATTTTAATATATTAAAAGTGCATTTTTTTAATATCTCGTGGACGCGTCCCACGTATTTATGAGCTCAATATTTTGAAACTAAATGAAATGTTATTTATTTTGTAGATTAAAGTATTTTCTTTGAATTGTAATTATTTAACTTTAGTAAACAAATAATTTTAAATTACAGATGAAAAAAACACCGAGAGTAATAGGAGTGAATGCTTCGTATGACAGAAATAAGCCTAGAGTGGTATGACTATTGACATTAGTAACTGACTTCAATTGAATTATTTACTTAAGTTGTACGAATAAATAAAATTGAAATTATTGTTTGTAATGTCAGAATAACAGCCTTTTACTAAAAATAGATGAAAGTTTATACGGTACTTATAACAAAAAATTGTTTCACTGTCTGTCGCTCTGTTTGCTACGGCTAAACTCCGAAACTGTTGTACCGATTTTGACGGGGTTTTCACTGGCAAATAGCTGATGTTATAAATAGTAACATAGGCTACTTTTATTCTGTAATCTATGAAATAAGGAATAAAAAATGGTTACTTAATTTACAGGACGATTTCGGATCTCCTGTGCGCTGGGTGTCATATAATTCGGTAAATGCCTCTTAAATATAATAGAATTAATAGCATATAATAACCAAAAGAAAACATACTGTAAAAACTGTCTTATGTTCCACAGTTTTCATTCTTCAATATTTCTATATGTAGTATTTATCTATACATATAATAAAAAAGAAAGTATGTACTAAAAAAATAACAACTTTTTATTGTCTGTATGTGAAAGTGTACATACACGCTACTGATAGAAAAAAAAGTGTATGTTTACTTATGTACACACGTTAGAAGTTATACTTCTTTGCCGTAACATAAACAACAAGATAAAAATCTTTTCAAAAATTTTATCTTTCGCCTTATTCTCTACGTTTGTAGAAAAAACGACACTAACAATAGAAAAAAACGTTTTAAATACATTGAAAGTTTTAATACAAAGAAACAAAATGTTGACTATAGCTAACTTTAGGGTGTCGGTTTTTTGTGACGGTGTGCGCGCGCATCGTAAAAAATTACTCTCATCATTTATCCCTAACGCGCTAAAAGGAGTATAACTTCAAAAATAATTTCTTTCTCTCTTTATTTTCTTTGCGGACTTTTATCATTTTTGACTTGTTAGACATGTTCGTAACTTATATCTATGTATACATCTTTTTTTTTATATTTGCACTGCAAAATTACTGCACTGTGCCTGATGGTAAGCACAGTGCAACCCAAAAACATGGCGACCACCAGTGACACAGTATCCATTGCCGGTCGCCGCTGTCATGCCGGCCTGCGAATAGCTGGATATGTACAGGCTGATCCCGAAACACGACCCGCCGAAGCGAATCACTACGACGCGCTTTTTCCCCATATACATGGTGGTTGCGACCCAGTCAGGTTGTAAGACCCTACTACCCCGCTTTCGCCATTGCCTCGTTCGTTATTCAGCAGGGTGCACCACGTGCAGGTGAGGTTGGCTTGGGTCTCTCAAGTCTTAGATGTCATTTGACACCCCTTACACCCCCTACATCATATAATTATATCTAAAACTCTTAAAACTAAATATACAAATAGATTATTAACTCGTAGTCCGGTGAAGCTGTTAAGACCTTGCTAGGTCAATAGCGTAGCCAGTTAAAAAAAAATAGAATAACTACTTAACCAAATTATACTACACAGCTTTTTGTAACAATTCGATATCGATTCTGCCAGAATGCTATAATACACACCCACGTCCCCGATAATAATATTGTATTCTTTAATAAAACGCATCCTCTCAATATGATTTATTTTGCACTCTTTCAAAAAATGATCAATGTCGTCAACCTTACCACACACGTTGCAAATTGGTGAATTTATAAAAAATCCTTCTATTTCAATATCTATACGATATTACTTACGATACAATATCTTATTAGTACTTGCTTTCTAAATGATTATATATTCCTATTGTTATTAATTTGTAACCGACTTCGAAAGAGGAGGAGGTTATTATAGTCCGCGTCAAACTTTTCCACCGCTCTGAAGTAGATGCACAAGAACAACCACAGGTATCAGAGGGACGCAGAAGAGGTAAAGGGGAGGGGCGCTCGTCTGCGCTCGTACCTCGTCCCCATTACAGCCACGTTGGCACGTGTGTCAGTGCTAATTGCACCCACCTCCCCTCTACTCTCTCCTCTCCCTCTCCCTCCCCTAACCCTTCTCCCCAAAAGATGGCAACGTACTTGCGACTCCTCTGGTGTTGTTAGTGTCCATAGACGGTGGTGATCACTTAACATTTTTTTTTTTTACATGGGGAAATCCCTTCGGATATCCACCCTAGCCGGGCAGCTGAGGGTGGGATATGTCCGACTTGAACGGACTAAAACCCCATGGTGCTTCCTTACACCTCTTTCGCCGGGGAGCAGGAACTGCCTACGGCACTGCGTCTGCTCACCCGGCAGGTGCCGGCTCCTCATAAGGGGCCCCTTCTGCGGTCTGCATGGGTCAAGATAGTAGACCCCTCAGGGAGGGGCGGGTGTTAAACCCCCCCCGACGAACTGTAGGAGTCGCACGACACAATGCGCCTCCACCACGTGGGCCTGCTATAGAGCAGGGCGACGGACGTGCCCGCGTCACGTCGCCCGCAGGTCATTTACGGCGGCATTAGATCGTCTCCGACCCGTCGCCGCCGTGTTCGTCGGCCGCAGGAGATGAGCCTGGTGGTCTGCTCCCTCTCCCTCTCCGCCGCCTCCTTAGAGAGCATAACTGCCTCGCAGTATGAAGCGACGGAGTTCCATCCGGTCTCGCTCTCAACCATCTTACAGACGACAGTCGAGAGCGAGAGATCCGGGCCTATGGCCGCGACGAGCTAGCGACGTGGCACGTGCCAGGCGGGACAAACTGCTAATGTGTGCTGCGCGTTGTCCGTCGCGCAGCCACAGTGATGGCACCCTGCCGCTGGCTCCCGACCTATACGACACAGGTAGCTCCCAAAGCAACCGTGCCCCGAGAGCACCTGTGTCAGCCGGAAGCTTAGGGTGCCACTCCGCCTGGTGAGCCATTCGGCCATGACCGGCCGAACGGCTTCAATAGTTGCCACGCCTGAGCTCGGCCGCTCAAGTCGTCGGTGCCATTCGTCGACCACTAGGACCTGGTGGAGCTGTGACCTCAGCGCCTCGATTTCCCGGGGCGCCAGTCGTCGTCCTCGCTCCAGCGTCTCCACGCGTATATGGTAAAGAGACGCGTGGGCTCTCGCTTCCAGGTCCCAGGGTGGGGATCCGGCCAATAAGGAGGCCGCCTCGTAGGAGATTGTGCGGTATCCGCCTACCATCCACCTAACACAACAACTAACCGGACACGGCGGGTTCTCGGAGTATCTGAGTCGATTCAAATGCAAAGATAGCCCGTCGTGTATTTGTGACCCAGAACTAGAAGAAACCATTATACACCTTATCACCGAATGCCCAGTACATAGTAAAGACCGCACCGACCTAGAAATAAGAACAGGAATGAAAATAGAACCCGGAACATTAACGACACTGCTCTGCAATAAAGAAACCAGAGACCCATTTATAGAATACAGCGTAAAAATAGTGAAACAAGTAAACGAAAGAAACAAATAAGAATGGAAA